>JAHTLZ010000010.1:70834879-70881449 GCA_023846285.1 Phrynocephalus versicolor
CAGCCGGGCTTATTCTTCAACCATCAGCCACCGTCCTGTCACAGCATGACAATCCCACCGCCCTCTTTGCCCATGGTTTGTGGAGCGCAGTGCAAGAGCGAGCCTAGCGAGCTGATAATTTTGTGGTCTTGATTTCTGCGAGTGCTCATGCAACGCTAGAACACAGAATAGTGAACTAGGCTTCATGGCCTCCCTTTGTTCCTCATTCCCCTAATTCAAAGGAGAAGCTCGAGCAAAACACTGCTTCTCTGCCTCCCTGCCTCCAGCAAAGAGAATATGGATTGCTTCCCTCACAGGAAAGAAGGGTAGATTTTGTATCAAAGGCTGTGTGCTTGAACCTGGCATAAAACTGAACAGGAACAGCAGGTTTCAAAGACCTCAGTAGCAACTTAAATATTACTCTGGCTTGTCAAGTGACCGGATCTTCATTGCCTCTTTCTAAAACAATGGTTTCCAGGGACACAGCAACAGACTCTGCCCCTCTAATAATAATAAATATCAAATGCATCAATAGCATTAATAATCCTAGAACTGCAGAGCTGGAAGCGACCCTATGGATCAAGAATCCAGCTCCTGCCAAGGAGGCACAGTGGGGAATCAAACTCTCAACCTCTAGCTCCACAAGGTGATTCTCAGCAAACTGAATTTGTCCTAGAGACCCTTGTCCTCATCCTGGCAACATTTCTTCTCCTCACGATTTCGGGAGCTGCAGTGGACATGGCAAGCGAGTCCTCGCATGAAAATGCTGCACCCTAGGCCTAGGTAAATTCCGTGATGAGACCTCTTTCTCTCAGGCTTTTCTCTCCATCTCACACCCTCACAGGTATGTCTCATGGGAACACATGAACGAGCCTTCTCGGCTGCTGCACCCAGACTCTGTCTGGAACTCCCTCCCACTAGAGGCCAGGACTGCCTCATCTCTGTTGTCCTTCCAGAAACAGGCAAAGACCTTTCTCTTCAGCCAAGCTTTCCCTGAATGATGGACTGCCTATTATGTGTCTTTTATATGAATCTATAGGATCACATAGACTTTGTGTTTATAGCCACTTTTAACCTTGTGTGATTACACTGACACTATGGTTTCAATTGTTAGTTTCCATCCCACATAACTTTACATGGAATTGTACTCTCCTTTTAACTGCTTGCATTCTCTTGTAGCTTTAATGTAATGTTGTCTTTTAATGCTGCAACACGTCCCTCAATTCCCTGTTCTCAATACTTGAATATGTCTTAATTGTACTGGACTATATATTATCCCCCATTATTGTAAGTCGCCTTGGGTTCTTTTCCAAGGAGAAAGGTGGGTTAAAAATACTCTAAAATAAAAAAATGAATAAATAAATAAATAGGTTGCCTTAGGAAGCTTCCCTGACAAGCCAGCAAGCTCTCAAGCTTCTTGCCTGACAACGGCTGCTGTTCCTCCTGGTGACTGAGCCCTCCCAACCTCACCATCCCCTCTTGGCAGACAAAGCGGGGGCCCACAGAGAGAGAGAGGCGGGGTGGGGGCTGCAGACGGGACCGTGTGCCAGAAACACTCCTGTCCCTTGTGGCTTCCTCGTCGCCAGCATTAAATTGCGTGCAGATGTGCATGCTGGGGAGGGCGCCTGGTTGTGATTAGAACATTTAATTGCAGGCACCCGTGCAGGCCGAGCTGAGCCCTGCCTGGATCAGGGAAAGCTGGGTCCACGGAGCATCTACCAGCGGGACCAGGCCATCCCAGGAGCAAACAGGAAATATGGGTCCTCTGAACCATAACAACCAGGGCAGGAGTCCACAGATGGGAAGGCAGAGGCAAATCAACACGAGGGCCGAAGGCTGCTGCAGTAACTGTTATGTGCATGCACACCCTGAATCTTCAGCCTCCTCCTAGCAAGTAGTTCTTTGCAACAGACCTTGGGAGCAATTATTTGGGGGGACCTAATTCCCAGAACTTCCCAGCCAGCAGTGCTGCTGGTCATGGAATTCTAGGACATACAGCATAATAATAATAAACATCACCTAAAGTTTGCTTTGGGCCATTCTCAATTATTCTGACTACTTTGGGGAGCTGACCCAACAATGGATCACTTTAAAACGAGTGTGGACTAAGTACGGTCCTTCAGGTGCCCCTGGGCTGCAACCCATGGAGTTCCTCATCATCTGCAATGCTGGCGAAGGATGATGGGAGTTCTAGTTTCATAACAATACTAAATAAATAAATAAATAAATAAATAACCAATGATAAATAAAATAAAATAAAATAAAATAAAATAAACCTATGGAGGGCCACCCTTTTCCCACTTCTCATTTGCAGATCTTGGGGTGTATGCTTTCTTCCACTTAAGTCCATCTCTCCTGCCTCCAAATTCTTATTTTTCCATGAAAAATGAGCAGGATTCAAATCCTTTTATCCTTCATTTTGGCCACTGTCTCGCTCTAGTGAACAGTCAAGTCACTGAGTGCAGCCTCTGCAGAAAGCATATAGACAGAGTCTTGTGAAAGAGAAAATGGGTGTCCCTTCCTCACTTCACCTTCCTCCTGGACGTAGCAATGTCAAGACAGCAGGGCAAGGCCTGCTCCTGACCAGGTCTTTGCCTGCAAAAAGCTGCCCCTTACGCTTCACACCTGGGAGAAATAGAATGGGTTCATGTTGCCAGGCTGACTCTGATGTCCGCATGAATTTCTAGACTGCCGACATTGGGAGTGTCCAATTTTAATTTGTTAAGATTTGCCCTCCGGCAGGCTGGGATGCAGGAGGATTTTATCTGTTATGTCTGTCTTTATTGTTCTACGTTGACATTGTTTTTTATACTCTGCTGTATTTGATTGTTGGTTGGTTGGTGCCGACTGCCCTTGTCAGCCGCTTAGAGTTCTACTTGTAGAAGATAAGCGGGATATAAATACAACAATAAATAAATAAATAAAATGGATCTGAACAAGTAGTAATACAATTAGGCATCTAACTGTGAGTACGCTACACCCAGGAAACTAGAAAAGTTTACTGTAGTTCATAATTGAATTGGTGGCATGTAATAATAATTCTTGGCTGCCTAGATGCCCTAAGCGCATCTGATCTTGCCTGATTTCGGAAGCTAAGCAGGGTCAGCCCTGGTTAGTACTTAGATGGGAGACCACCAAGGAATACCAGGTGCTGTAAGCGCCTAGTAAGAACTAGCAAACCACTCCAGTATTCCTGCGAAGAAATCTCCATGGACATGGAGTCACGAAGAGTCGGTTATAACTGTAACAACACAACACACACACACAATAATAATAATTCTTATTATTTTTATGTTTGTGTGTATGTTGAGGGGATTTTGTGTGTGTGTATGTGTGTTCGGGGACTTTGTGTGTGTGTGTGTGTGTTGAGTCTGGTCTCTGGGTGTCTGTGAATTTTGTTGTATGTGTATACTGTGTATATACACACAATGACAATAAATTATTTATCACCATCATCATCATCATCACCACCACCACCACCTGACTTGCAAGTCAGCCTGCATTTATTTTTTGCTTGTTTGTTAATTTTTTTAATGTTGCCTCATTAGAGCTAAGCACTATTCTGGGGAGTTAATCTATGGACGTAACAACAAGACAATAAAAACAATAGCACAACCATAACCAATCAATAGAACCGGTGAAATCAGTGGAAATGACAAGGCAGAGCATTAACCCATGATCAGGTGGCAGGGCAAAGAGATTCATGTAAGGTTGCTCTCAAAGACCTCCATTAAAAAGCAGAATCTTGAACAAACTTGTGAATGGGGGGGGGAGTCAGGGAGAGGATCGGGCACAACCAGGAGCTGGTTCCAAAAGGCTGAAACCACCACAGAGAAGGCCCGGATGCTGACAGAAGTCTTCCTGGCCTCCCTCCAGTGTGGCAACATGGCACAGCAATGCCTGGGAGGATATATGATGGCGTGGGTCAATGTTTTTGGTGCTGGACACTCCCGATAAATAACGGCATCCCAAACCATAGGGGCTTTATAGGTAATAACCAAAACCTTGACCTTGACCTGGGCCGCCACATGAAACCAGAGCAAGTGAGCCAGGACCAGGGAGATCCAATCAAATTTATTCATACCTGCCACCAATCTGGCAATCTGTATCAGGCCCAGAATGCCATCCTCAAGGGAGAGTGTTATAGTGAATCTGTCTGCACTACCCTCTTTGGTAAAGGTTTGATAAAGATATATGTAAGGCTCAAGCAAAACAGGCAGGATGAAAGGCGTCCATTTTGCTCCTGGTGAATTTTGCACTGATCCACTAATACTTCCTGCTCCTCTTCACAAACTTAGCACAGGTATCTGAATACACTTTGTGCTGCCAACGGTTCTGATGGCTGATCATAGCAGTACAGCAAGTCCTGGCCACACAGATGCACCATTCTCTTTTAATGACAACATTGGGAGTTTTCCCTCCATTTATCTCACAACCTTGGTTGACACAATGCAATTTGTCCTCCAGATTGGGAGTCTAGAATATTCTTCCTCTGGGGGGTTGGGCAGCGCACACATTTCTGACTGACTCCTGTCAACAGTGTTTAACTTACCAAATTTGATTCATTTCTACTGTCAAATCTCAGTCTTTTAAACATTTTTCAACGTTTGAGCATGCCGAGAAATCACACCCTCTAATTTATAGGTCCCTTTCCCTGTTCTGGGTTTCTCTGTTCATGCTCAAATGTACTCTTTTTATATGCTAAAGCTACCACTGAAAAGCAATTCCAAGAATTCAGGCCTAATGTCTTCTGGCAGAAAGTAAGGCTGATTTTGGTAGATCAACTCAAAGAGGAGCACCATATAGGAAGTGCTAAGATTAGCAAAGAGAACTGTCAGAAAACGAGCTTGTCCCAGCCTCAAAACGTTGTTATTAAAGCAGCTCTCCACAACTCTGGGCCCTCCAGATATGTTGCAGTCCCATTTCCATTTTCACTGTGGATGATGGAGCCTGTAGTCAAATACACCTGGAGAGCCGCAGGTTGAAGAACACTGTTCTAAAACCATTGTTCTCTACAGAGCTGTTCTCATCAACTGGGCCTCTCACCATTTCTAATACAGCAGAAACTATTTTTAGCTACCAACACTGGTTTTACTCCATGACCAAGGACAGCCCTAAACAGAGTTTAATCATCAAGTGTCTGCACCTGCAGCCCACAAAGCAGAGAGGGGCTTCTCGTTTTCTTAGGTTGAAATATTTCCAGAATGATAGTCATCTTGTAGCAAAGAGGCCATAGGACTTGACAGCTTGAAAAAAAATAGAAAATTTATTAGGGCACGAGATTTCATAGATTAAAGCTAACAATCTGAGCCATCAAGGTGCCTTGGTTGGTTTTGTACAGAAAAAGCGGACAAATGTTTAAAAACTTCTGTGACTGGATGCTTAAATTTGGTTTAAATTCGCTGCCAGATGGGTGGCATAAAAATCTAATTAATTAATTAAAAGTTATTCAGCCCTTACATGGTTTGTAATAGTGGTACCTCTGCTTACGAGTTTAATCCATTCCAAATGCATGCTCTTAAGAGTCGAACAACTCTTAAGTACAGCAGCCCTATATAAAATAAATAAATAAATAAATAAATAAATAAATAAATAAATAAATAAATTTTTTTAAAAACTGTAAGTAGAACAGACCGCATTTAAAACCTGTAAGGCAGCAGTTAAAATGCCAATGGTTTTTGGCTCTTAAGTCGAGCCCCTTGTAAATAGAGGTACCACTGTAGTTTATTACATACAGGAGTACATTCTTCATGTTTTATCACCAAGGAAATGCAGGTGACTGAAATTAAGGACCTCACACTTCTACATGGCATTTTTCAAGCATCATTTGTTGCAACTGAACAAAAATAGCACTCACTTCCTTATGCTGATTATAACAATCTGAGAGGCTTGTTTGCTAGACAGAAAGTAGTGATCACCCACCTAGGAATAAGAAACTAAAAGATGGCATTCTAGTAGCATTCTTGGTCGGTGAAGGGACAGCTCAATAGTAGCTACAGCCAGCTTGCAACCCAAAGTAAAGAGCTTGCGTGGAGCAACCGGCAGCACCAAGCACGGTACATACATGGGTCACCACTGAACCACTTCCCTTTGCTCTAACTCTTCACTGTGGGAGCCATCAGAAGTCAAGACCGGACCGTGTCTGATCCCAGCAAAAAGGGTTGCTTTCCTGAGAGTGATCTCCCTAAAAACGACCCCTCATTCGAGGTAGGAATCACTCCAGCCCAGTCAGAAAAAAAGGACAGCCCTGCCGCTGGACCCAAAGGTTCAACCATGGGCATGGATCAGGGTTAGGCAGGTTTGCAATCTCTCATGCGTCATGTGAAATAGCTTACACTGGACCATGCCACGAGAGGTCAAAAATGTATGCTATTTCCCTATCCCAGTGATGGCGAACCTTTTAGAGACCGAGTGCCCAAACTGCAATTCAGAACCCACTAATTTTTTGCAAAGTGCCAATACAGCAATTTAACCTGAAAACAGATGGCTGTGAAGGGGCAATGTCGGGTGCCCACAGAAAGGGCTCCGAGTGCCACCTTTGGCACCCATGCCATAGGTTTGCCAACATTGCCCTATCCCAATATACCCTCACATCTTTGTATATTGTTCCCCCAGCAAGAAACGGAATGCCCTAAAAAAGGAGGGAAAGAGGAGCAAATGGACAAAGGAACCGTGAAGGGAAAGGATGGGCTGCAGACAGAGCTAACCCTGCCGGTAGAACCATAGGTGATTTGTAATAGAATGACAAGGAATTCTGACAGACAATAATTTAATATTTATGTTTGAAGAAGTGGGCTTGTCCATGAAAACTCACATTAAAATATAGCAGTTAGTCTTTAAGGTGCCACAACGCTTTTGACTTCTTTGGGTTTTTTAAAACTTTCTGTTTTGGTTTTGCCTAATAATTTAACTGCAGCAGCGATAAAATTACTCACAGTCACCTAAAATTATAGAGTACTGCTAAAATGAAACTCCCAGGGAAACCCAGAAGTGGATAGTTATGTTGATGGACTATTTTCAATTACAGCACTTGATTCAAAACAAATTCCAGGGTCGAGTACATTTTAATTCTGGGAGGTGGCACCAGGCTCTAGTTGGCTGATCTCGCCATTTTATTTTATTTTATTTTAAAAAAAACCTTCGGCAGGCTTGGAGTCTGTTTATTTCTGGTATAGGAGGCTAAACAGCTGCCTCTTCTCTCAGGGCGTTTATACACGACCCCTAAACTCCGCTGCAAATGGCTGCAAGCTCCGGAGCTTAAAAATGTTTCCCCACCAGCTCCGGAGTTTGCAGACAATTAAGTGTGACCCCGCCCACCTAAGCGCGTCCCAGCGCACCTTTCAGGTACCTGCTCTTGGAGGGTGAAAGATCTTGATCCGGATCTGCCGGGCTCTCCTTGCTTCTTTTTGTTGTTGTTTTTTGCCTCCCGCCCCTTTAAGAGCAGGAATTTAGGGGTCGTGTAAAAAAGCCCTGCAGGAATCATGACCCTACGGGGCTGGAAGTAGCTTCCACCGCACGGAGGTAAGGCTGCGTTCTTTTGTTCCTTTTTTTCTCTCCGGAGGGGGTGGGGACGCAGCAACAGCAACAACCCCCAAGATCTCTGGTCCGAATTTAAGGGGCCAGCGGATCTTAGGGGTCGTGTAAAAAGGCCCTCAGTGACTTGGTACAAGAGAGGGACAGATGTTATTTGGTGGAATGCCAAAACACTAACCAAATAACAGGTATTTGTGCATCTCTGCAACAACCATGGGGCAGAGCAAAAAGCCCGGGGCACATCAACACCTCACACGCAGATCACTCATGTTTTAAATTTAAGGGGTCAAAAATGTTACGTTAAGAAAAGATGAGGAATAATCAAAAGCAGGGGAAAGGAAAGTATCAATACGTTGTAAGATACTGGGTCAGGATCAGGTTATCAGCTTCATGCATGTGCACATTCAGTGAACCCCAAGGCCCCTCCTGCACACTCCAATTGCTGAAATATTGGGGAAGGCCTCAGAATGAGGCCATCGAGCTAAAGCAGCTGTTCTCTGCATTATTATTATTATTTTGGTAGCTGCAGTGCAAAATGGCAATCTTCTAATGATGCAACAGATCAGTTCCTTCTTCCCTTCACAAATTTTGTTCTCTTTTCTGCCACCTTTCTTTTAAAAGGTCTTAATTAATTGCACTACAACAGGCCTGCCCAACAGGTAGACCGCGGGCTACTGGTAGCCCGCAAAGGGTTCAAAAGTAGCCCGCCAACCATCAATAAAAAAAGGGATGGGATAAGTTCTCCACCCCTCCCTCCCCCATCCCAAGGACCACCACTGCCCCAGCAAAGTTCTGAGTCTGCCAGCCCACTGTCTCAGCTGAGCGGGGCAATTCAAGGGCCAGGGCGCATTGAAATCGGTTCCCTCCAGAACAGATTAATTGGTTTTCAATGCATTCCTATGGGAAACCGCTCCTCTACTTACAAAAGTTTTTACTTATGAGCATGTGCTCGGAACGGATAACATTCGTAAGTATTGGTTTTAGTGTAGTAGCCCTCAGGCATTTTGGGCTGGAAAAAGTAGACCCTGGCCTGTTCGAAGTTGAACAGCCCTGCACTACAAGAACTGTGGGTGGGGCGGGGTGTGCATATAGACATGCATTCCTATATGGATATTGAATAGCTCCCTTTAAGATGCTAGGGTCTTTC
Organism: Phrynocephalus versicolor; assembly: GCA_023846285.1. Lineage (NCBI taxonomy): Eukaryota > Metazoa > Chordata > Lepidosauria > Squamata > Agamidae > Phrynocephalus > Phrynocephalus versicolor. Next base: position 70,843,539 of record JAHTLZ010000010.1, read on the forward strand.
TATCCCACATCTGTGGTTTATCTTGTTCCAACAGCAGTGTCATTGCCACTGTTCCTAGCAGCTGCCCCCCTGCCTCCCTTTGTCCCGTGTTCTCCGGTCTGGAGATGGGAAGAGAATTCTTCCAGAACAAATTCTACTGGCACTGTGTAACCTTGCACCCCAACTCATAGCTACTTGCGTTTCCCCATTCATAAGGGGCATTTTCTACAAAAACATCAAGGAACTGGGACTTGCACAAACAAAGAGTTCTGGAAACACACCACTACTGGCATAGACCCCTACAAGGATTGTGTTGGACTGTGTAGAAAAGTGCACAGAATGGTGAGGCACCAACCCAGATGCCTTTATTCAGAGAAGAGGCAGTGCACATCCCTGCTTGGAACTGTTAAAGAGAAAGTATGTCTGTGTGAGAGAGAAAGAGGCCTATTGTAAACAATATAACCTAGTCAATACTATTATAAAAGAGTTCTTGGGTTGCTGTTTTAATTCTAGAGGAGATTTCCTTTGCATGTTGCAATGTGCAACCAGTAGATTCCAACAAATGAAGCTTTCTACTGTGTTTCTGCACCAGGAAAGCACTTCAGCTGTTGAATCTCCGTCATGCAATCTCTATAAATTATGACATTTATAATGCCAAAGAATATAGCCAAAGAATATTGTTCTTCTTCATTAGTTTGTTTGATTTTGCTTTCATATTCCTCTTTTCCTCTAAGGAAGCTCTGACAAAGCCCCCTGAAGCTCTTCCCACAGGAATATACAAATGAAAATCACAAAAACGGTGGGAGGTAGTTTATACTGAGAGAACAAGTGATCCAAAGACACCCTTGTTGCATATTTGACTTTCAACCCAACACACACACCTAACTACATGGAGCAGAGGAGATATATGTCTAATCAGTAATTACAAAATTACCATGAACACAACTCTGAATAATTCAGCAGGAGGAGCACCAAAAGCAAAACTATTTAAGAGTACAGAATAAAGGTACTAAAAAAGCAAGATAACAATCAACTGCAAGAAAAACCTATAATTTTCCAGCCAGCTAAAACATACACTGACATGGAAATAACTTGCTATAACATTTCGAGAAAGACTGAAAGCAAAAGAGAATCCAAACAGAAAACCAGAAGCAGAGAGTTCAGACACATGGGTGGAGCCACCAAGAAAGCTGTGTAGTATATCATGTTCCTTCCTGTGATATCTTAGTCAAGAGTAGAATGTGGGGAAGGACCTGAGGTGGAGATCTAAACCTTCAGAGGACAGTCCTTAAGAGAGCCAAGGGAACAGAATCCTGGCATGGAGAGAAAACTCTCACTACAAGAAGTGATGGCTGATTACAGCAACGCCAAAGCAGGAAGTAAAATTTTTGAAAATATTCAAAGACAGCAACCAGATCAGTAAATTACGTTTATATCCCATTATTTTCCTTTAGATAACCCAGAGAGGGTTGAATTATTTTCCTCCTCTCTGCCTAATCCTTAAGAGAGCGCTGTCAGGATTGGCTTCAAATCACCCACTAGTTTCATGGCTCTGTGGCCATCTGGAACTACTGTACATCTCTAACCACTATGTGATACTCTCTGTGGCAGCCTATCTGCTTGACAACATTTTGCTGCTGCTGCTGTTTTGGAAGAACTCATTTGTAACCTGAAATTCAGAGGTGGCTTTTTCCCTATCATGCAAACGCAAAGCTTCACCTGCTGAATCCCTGCAGCTGCTCAAGAGACTGGAGTTCTGACAGGAAACATATTCTGTACCTATAAAATACATGTGTATACTTGGACCAAGGGGAGGGGAGGGGGGGTCACCCAGACCGTCCAGGGCATCTGAGTTCTGCCTTGAGCCTTTGCTCTTCTCTGAGGCTTCTCTCTTCTGTGACGGCTCCACATCCAGTTACATAAGAGGACTTGAGGAAATGGGAAAGGAGGCGGCTTGCCTGGTTACCGAAACTAGAGTCTGTGCCTAAAAACAATGGGATTCAGATGAGGCCAAGAGAAACTTCCAGGAGGAAAGGGCCCTCTAGTGCTGCTGTTCCGCCTACAGGTGCAACCCCGGCGGGATTCGGGGACAACGGCAGCCAAAGTGAGGCCTGGTACAAGAGCTCTGTGTTCTTTGACGTCCGGCCACTAGCCAAGAGAAATATTGCTGGCACCAGGCAGGCTCGCTACTCTGGCAGCCAGACACGAGGGGCTTTCATAGCTGGGGGCAGGCACTACTGTATAGGGGCAGAGCCAAGCCGTTCGCCCCCCCCCTCCCCACACACACTGCTCTGTTCCAGGCATTGCCTCAGCGTTGCATACTACTGATCTCTGAAAGACACACACACACACACACACACACACACACACACACACACACACACACACACACACACACACACACACACACACACACACCTCTGCTGCTCCATCAAGGGCAGCTAAGGGCCTACCACTACGCACTGACCGAGATACAGGTCCAACTTATCTATTTACTTGTACAGGGACACAAATGCATGTTCACTACAGGTTTCCAACCACACATCTACATTTACAGCTATGTATTTCCCCCCACATAGGTTCAACTAGGCACAAAAGCATACAGACAGAAGAGAAACTGTAGCACTCTATATTTGTATTTGTTTGTTTGGTCTTCTCATATCCAGGCTGCTTGTACAATGTCACACCCCCTATTACTCTAATTAAAGTAAGTGGGCTTTTAAATAGGGCTGTTGTATTTCTTTGTTTTTGTTTTCTGTTTTTTTACTACTGTTTTTCTATCTACTAGTTGTAATAGTATATAATTTTTTCATTCTTTTTTAAATATCACAATCATTTATTGTTTTAGCTTGTTAATTTTTTTTCTTTTTAAATATTCCAAGTGATTATTGGATACTTTTTAGGTGAAAGCACCATATAACTATTTTAAATAAATTAATAAATGCCTGTAATGCCTGGCTACCACATCCTGATTTTTCACAAGAAATAAGGTACTCATGAAGCCACACATAGTATAAATATATATAAGCAGAACCTGCCACTTTACTTTTTTTACAATCATTTCGATTTGTTTATGTAAAGGGGGATTTTATCAGTTATTTAACGATAGAATATATAGTTAAGGGGTAGGTAATAGACATAGTCCAAAGCTACGGGGGGGGGGGAGAGAACAAAGAAGCAGCCATTTTTGGGCGACCCACTGTACAGGTGCTTCTATGCAAATGCTCGAAGCCTCCAAGCAAAGATGGGAAAACTTGAACATTTGGCAGCTAGGGATAACATTGATATAATAGCCATAACAGAAACCTGGTGGAATGCGGAGAACCAGTGGGATACAGCAATCCCAGGCTATAAACTCTATAGAAGGGATAGAGAGGGACGGGTTGGAGGGGGAGTGGCCATCTATGTCAAAGAAGGGGTAAAATCCAGTAGAATGGAGATTGACGGTGGGTCTGACTCCACCATAGAATTACTGTGGGTTAAACTACCAGGTCCAAGGAGCGATGTGATAGTGGGGGTCTGCTATCATCCACTAGATCAAAAACTTGAGGGGGACCTTGAAATGAGGAGACAAATCATGGAGGTATCTAAAAGGGATAGGATAGTAATCATGGGGGACTTCAATTATCCCCCCCATTGACTGGGCCAATGGGAGCTTGGAGCAAGAAAGAGAAGCCAGGTTTCTCGACATGCCGAATGACTGTGCCTTAGAGCAACTAATACTGTGTGACACTCAGGACCTGGTCAGGGATGTGAATGTCACTGAGCCTCTGGGAAACAATGACCATGCTGCAATCTCCTTTGCCATGCATGTCGGGGAAGGAGTGTCAAGCAAATCAGACACATAAACCCTTGATTTCCAAAGGGCTAACTTCCCTCAGATGAGGAAACTAGTTAGAAAGAAATTGAAAGAGAAGGTAAAAAGAATCCAATCTCTCCAGAGTGCATGGAGCCTGTTTAAAACAACAGTAATAGAGGCCCAGCACAAGTACATACCACAAAGAAAGGAAAAATCATCTAAGTCCAAGAGGGCACCAGCATTGTTAACAAGTGGAGTTAGAGAGGCTCTAACTTAGACTCTATAGTGCAAGCAGAGGTCTTTCTGTAAATGGAAGTCTTCCCCAAATGAGGGGGGGCGGGGAGAAAACAAACGCTGGCAAAAGAAATCTAAGAAGATGATAAGAGAGGCAAAGAAAGACTTTGAGGAGCACATGGCTAGCAATATAAAGGGAAATAATAAAAGTCCAGATGGCATCCACCCAAGGATTATTAGGGAACTGAGAAATGAAATTGCTGATCTCTGAACAGTAATATGCAACTTGTCTCTTAAAACGGCCACAGTGCCGGAGGATTGGAGCATAGTGGATGTCACACCAATTTTTAAAAAAGGAAGGAGGGGGGACCCGGAAAACTACAGGCCAGTTAGCCTTAGGTCTGTCCCAGGGAAAATGGTGGAAATCCTCATCCAAGAGAAAATCTTAAAACACATAGAAGAACAAACCTTGCTGAGAGAAAATCAGCATCGCTTCTATAAGGTTATACTTGCCTGACAAACCTTTTAGAATTCTTTAAAAAGGTCAACAGGCATGTGGATTTGGATGAACCGGTGGATATTGTCTATCTGGATTTTCACAAGGCTTTTGACACAGTCCCTCACCAAAGACTGTTGAGAAAATTGCACAGTCAGGGGATGAGAGAGCAGGTCCTCTTATGGATTGAGAACTAGTTGATATCTAGGAAACAAAGAGTAGGTGTCAATGGGAAATTTTCACAATGGAGAGAGGTGAAAAGTGGTGTACCCCAGGGATCTGTCATGGGACTGGTGCTTTTCAATCTGTTCATAAATGACCTGGAGAAAGGGATAAGCAGTAAGGTGGCCAAGTTTGCAGATTACATGTAACTTTTCCATGTGGTAAAAACTAGAGAAGATTGTGAAGAGCTCCAGAAGGATCTCTCCAAACTGGGGGAATGGGCTGCAAAATAGCAAATGTGTTTCAATGTAGCAAAATGTAAAGTAATGCATATTGGGGCAAAAATCAAGACTTTATCTATCAATTAGCTCATGGGCTCTGAGCTATCCGTGACAGATCAGGAAAGAGATCTTGGTGTGTTGGTGGACAGCTTCATGAAGGTGTCTACCCAATGTGTGGCAGCGGTGAAGAAGGCCAATTCCATGCTAGGGATTGTCAAAAAGGGGATTGAAAATAAAACAGCCAACATTATAATGTCATTATGCAAAACAATAGTAAGGCCACACTTGGAGTATTGTGTACAATTCTGGTAGCCACATCTCAAAAAAGACATAGTGGAACTGAAAAAGGTGCAGAAGAGAGCGACTAAAATTATTACTGGGCTGGGGCACCTCCCTTATGAGGAAAGGCTAAAACATTTGGGGCTCTTTAGTCTGGAAATAAGGCGCTTGAGGGAGGATATGATTGAGATATACAAAATAATGCAGGGCAGGAGTAAAGTGGAGAGAGGGACGCTCTTCTCCCTCTCACAAAATATCAGAACTAGGGGACATACACTCAAATTGAGGCCTGGGAGAGTAAGAACAAACAAAAGAAAATATTTTTTCACTTAGCGCATTGTTAGTCTGTGGAACTCCCTGAAACAGGATGTGGTGATGGCATGATGTAGATGTGTAATCTCCAGGCTTAAAATTGGGATACTTCAAGGACCAGATGCAGGGGAGTTGTATCAGGAGACAGATATCTAGTTTCTTGCACTCCTAGACGCATTTGGTGGGGCCACTGTGAGATACAGGAAGCTGGACTAGATGAGCCTTTGGCCTGATCCAACATGGCTCTTCTTATGTTCTTATATGAGTATCTTCTCATACAGATTCACGTATATGCAGAATGATACCGCACTAACATGTCATATACAGTACCTGGCTGTGTATACTGAGACACATCTGGAACAATTCATGCTCTTATCTGTCTCCACCATAGTTGTTTCAATAAATTCCTACCATGCCCTGCACTTTACATATGCACTAAAACAATCATAGAATCATAGAGTTGGAAGAGACCTCGAGGGCCATCCAGTCCAACTCCCTGCCATGCAGGAACCCCCATCAAAGCACTCCCAACAGATGGCCATCCAGCCTCTGCTTAAAAACCTCCAAAGAAGGAGACACCACCACCCTCCATGGCAGCATATTCCACTGCCGAACAGCTCTAACTGTCATGAAGTTCTTCCTAATGTTCAGATGGAATCTCTTTTCCTGTAGTTTGAAACCATTGCTCAAAGTCCTCTTAGTCCTAGTCTCTGAAGCCATGGAAAGCAAACCTGTCCCCTCTTTGATATGACATCTTTTCAAATATTTAAACATGGCTATCATATCACCCTCTCAACCTTCTTTTTGAAAGGCTAAACATTCGCAGTTCCCCAAGCCACTTCTCGTTTCCAGACCTTTAACCCTCTTTGTCGCCCTCCTCTGAACCCATTCAGGGTTGTCAACATTGTTTTTAAATTGAGATGCACAGAACTGGACAGTTTTCCAGGTGGGGGTCTGATCAGAGCAGAGTAGAGTGGTGCTATCACTTCCCTTGATCTAGACTGTGACACTATTCTTCTGCTGATGCATATCAATATCAGCATATTTGTTATCAGTAAGTTACATTGATATATTATCTGTTTTTCAATAATATCCTCCTCCGCCCCCCTTTATCCTCTCAATTGTCCCCTTTGAGTAAGGAGAGCAATAGACCCAAGACCACCTAATGAATTAGAGGCTAAAGACTAGGGTGGGCAAATGCAATATCTTATTATTATACCACTAGCTTCTCACAAACAGATGCTAGCTTTTGGATCCCAAAGGACTCTTCATCAGACTGGGCACCAAAGGGCTTGAGGGAGTAAAGAAGTTGAACAGAAGTAAGCAGTCAAGCAGACCCTCTTTTTTAAAGCAAGTCTCAACATGGAGGCCAAAGTGCTAAAGAGTTTCAGTGTAGAAGGATCTCTTATGTCTCAATCTAACTACAGTGGACCCTCGTGTAACAAACGGTTTGTATAACATAAAATCTGTACAACATAAAAAATTCAGGAGATAGGGGAAATTTGCTTAACAGAATCGTCTATGGGGCGAATCCGCACAACATAAAAATGGTCACAGTTAGGAATTACTATTTTCAATGCATTCCTATGGGGAAAATGTATAAAGGAAAATTTGCTTAACATAATTTGATTTGGACCGAATTAACAGTAAAAAAAAGGGCAAAAACCTTGTGGCATCTTTTTTATTACAGTATTTTTATTTTCTTTAGGCTTTGCCTAATACTCTTGCACAGACTAAAACAGCTACCTTTTCTCTAACTACCACTTGGACTAATTAGCAAAACAGGCACTTTTTATCAAGTGTGGAGTCTGAAAGAAAGATACTTTCCTACCTGCACACCCCAGAAGACCCCTCCCATTTCACTCTTCAATATTTTTATTAGGAACTGAATACAGTATAATGCTCCTTTGGACAAGCCATTAAAACCAGTTCCCTCCCTGCCATACTCCCTCAATTGTGTGGCTAAAGAACTGCCAGACTCGGTGGCGGTCTTTTGTGCTTGGTGGTGCCTGCACTGAACCAGAATACCCTCAGGGAGTGGGGGGGGCACACACTCATAACTTGGTAAGATGCTGAAAACAATCGCTGAAAGGATGTGTGCTAAAACCTGTAACCAGCTTATGTTGCTGTGGTAGCAGGAAAGCACTCCTCAGATGTTCAGAGGCACCTTTCAAATTACTTCAGGAAATGCATCAAGAACAGTGACAGAGGCAGGCACAGGAGATCTTTGCTGAACCAGAGTGTCTTCCTAAAGTGGTACAGAAATCTGAGGAGGGCTAAGCTCCACTGTGCTGTGCTGATATGTTAATGCATTTGGTAAGCTCTCTGTTTAAATGAAGGATTACATATCCTTTTACTTATTTTAAACTCTCCTCGCCTCAAAAGTATTGCGGGCATGATGCACATCACAGGGGCAGTTTTCCCCAGAATGGAAATGAGGGATCTGGGCACTCGATGAGCTTCTACCTGCCTGCAAGGGCGGCCGAAAATGCGGCAATGACTCCCAGCCCACCCCGTGCTGGCACTTCGAGCTCTCGGCATATGATTACCATCCAAATGTGTTGCCCGCCCTGGTCCTCAAGGCAGGCGGTGCCATCATTGCGGGACCAACTTGGGACTATTTCGAGAAAAGAGGCATGAGCCTGCGTGCGCTACGGGCCGAGATGGAAGTGGTTTTAAAAACCCGCGGATCTGAAAGGCGGAGCGAGGCACAGTGGCACAAAAATGCAGGGGAACGCCTAATACTACTTACACCCCTCCCCGCCCCCGACAGAAAAGAGAAGGGGGGGCACCCTTCTCTTCGGAACAGTTGATCTCCGTTTCATCAGAACCCCCCTTCATTCCCTCTCCCTGACTTCTTTGGCGCCTCCTTCCTTCTTCCTTCCTCCCGCCCCATATGTGTAGCAGGCGCGGTCCCCTCCCTCTGCCGACCCCCAACCCGCACGATCAGACGCCTAGCTACGATTCCTCCTCCGGTGCTGGAGACGCCGCCGTGTCTCTAGCGGTTAGTGACACAAGGAGTTCAGCATCCTCCGCTAGGGCTGGGGGAGACGCTACTGCCAAGACCGCCCGCCATCATCTTCCTGGCTCGACCCAAATGCGTCCTTCCAAGGGGAACTTGCACTGCAAAAGGCTTCCGGCTCAGACCCTGGCGGAGCCGGCGCCGACAGAGAAGGATCGGCAGAGTTTCAAGGGATCCTTTTTTGTCTAAGAGGTGGATGAGGGAGAGTGGACAATTGGAGGGTGTGTGTGTGAGAAGGGTTGGGGGGCCGCGCATAAATGCCACCCAGGGAGTGGTTCTGCAATCCTACGTACAGTTAAGGAACTATTCCTTTGCTTGGAGGGATTACTTTTTTTAAATATTTTTAAATAAAACTACAGTACAAATCAAAACATTTATACTGTACAATAATAAAAAAAATGAAAACTACCAAACAAAACAGAACCAACCCCTGCAACCCACCTCCCACTGGGGACATAACCAAACTTGCAAATCTTAAGATATTGACCAACCCATTAACCTCCACAAATACACTGCGTCTTCTCCCAGTGTATACCCTTTACTTTTTTGAAATACATATACCAATAGTTCATCCCATATTTCATTAAAATCATTACACTTTCAATCGGAGGGCATACTTTTAAGTATACAGTACTTATATAGGGCTTCTGCATTGTTATTTGTATTTTTATTTACTATATCCCATCCTTTAAAATCAGCATTTCCAATTTGGTCATAATCTGCCTTCCGTTAAATATCATAATTACAAACAAACAAAAGCAAAGTAAAGTAAAAATTACAAATGCAGTTATAGCACAACAATTTGTCACCTTATCTATCATCTTGTAAATGTTTTTAAAACAAGGCATTTGCCTGCCCACATCTTACTAGGTACCTAGAGTGTTCTGAAACAGTTTTTCAAAGGCAGGGTGCCATAATCGAAAAGGCATCATCTCCAGGGACTATGTGCCTCAATCAAGATTGGAGTAAAAGCCCACAGAGTACAGCTTTTATCCAAAGGTTACCTAGAAAGATTACCTAGAACAGTGCTTGGAGCATGCCTGCTTCTCCAGATACTGTTGGACTGCAACTCCACCCCTTGCTAATGTAGCCCATGGTGCACATGGGAGTTGCAGTCCAATGACATCTAAAAGCTCACCTGTTCATGAGCCTTTGAATTTTCATTTGCTTATGTGTTGTCCAGTTGCATCCAACGCAACAGCAACCCTAACAGGACTTTCAAGATGCATGAGATATTTAAGGAGTGGTTTTATCATTGCCATCCTCCAATGAGTTTCCATGGGCGAGCAGCAATTCAGATCCAGGTCTCCAGAATCCTAGTCCATCATTCTATCCGCTGTACCACATTGGCAGCATTCCCTAAAGTACTGTTAGGCTACTGTGGGAACAGGGCTCCAGGATGCAAGACAGGCAGGACTTTACAGGGAGATCCCAGCACTTTGAATTGTGATCAACAACTAGTGAAACTGTTGGAATGCTTTCAATCTACACTCCCACCTGCCGGTTCAGTAAATGTAATGGGCTAGTATCTCTATATTGGACTAACTAGAGTTTCTAAAGGTAAAAAGGTAAAGGTTCCCACTGCACATGTGTGCTAGTCGTGTTCGACTCTAGGGGCGGTCGTCATCTCCGTATTCAAGCTGAAGAGCCAGTGTTGTGCAAGTCTGTGGCCACGTGGCCGGCATGGCTGCATGGAACACTGTTTTTACCTTCCCGCTTTGGTACCTATTTATCTACTTGCATTTACATGCTTTCGAACTACTAGGTTGGCAGGAGCTCGCTCCGCTCTGTGGCACCACTGAGCTGCCAACATTGAGGCTGACAGTTTTCAGTACTCTAGCCCAATGAGCCACCATGCCCCCTGGAGTTTCTAAGCAATCTTCAGTAGCAACCACATACGCAATGCATTACAACAGTCAAATCTTGAGATGACCAAAGTATGAAAAAGGCATAGACAAAATGTCCATGTCCAAAAGAAATACGGCTGGTGCACTACATAACCCAGATGTCACATTCCAATAATACAAGTGAGATTATGGACACCATTGCATCTAAGCCTTGATTCTTGAGAATGGTGATGGGCAACAATTTTTCTGTTGAGTTCCCCTGCAAATAGTTCTCTCCAGGACTCTGTGCTAGTAGTAGGCCAAGAGGTGAAGAAGGGACTAATTAGATTCAGAGGGCTTCTGAAATTAGCTCAGAGAGCACATGAGAGCAGTCTGAAGGCCCAGTTGGTGCATAAGACACAAGCCCATCACTCCCGCTTTAGAAGAACACAAACTTGTCAGATGAATATCACATCCCTGGGCTAATGAACTATCCAATATTTTGCCAGTACAGTAGGACCCCGGTATCCACTGGGGACTGGGTCCAGGCCTTCCTGTGGATAATGAAAACCGTGGATATGAGAGAACACCAAAAATCCCCAAAACTTCTGTTTTGCAACAGTAGCTTGCTTTATGGCTGCTGTTCTGTGACAGTAGCTTGCTTTACAGATGCTGTTTTATGATAGTAGCTTGCTTTACAGCTGCTGTTTGTGACAGTAGCTTGCTTTGCGGCTGCCGGATTAGTTATTTAATTCCCCCCCCGCCAACTGTGGATAACTGAATCAGTGGATAATGAATCAGTGGATATGGGGGTACTACTGTATTGATATTCAATGAGTAGGCCCTTACACAGTCCGTTACTTCACTCAGATACCAACGTCTACTATCTCATCTGCCTCAGATGCACGGGACAAACAGTAAAGAGGGCAACAGCCAGGGCTAAGTGGTTGATCCATTTCAAAAGACAGCCACTTAGCCCTGGCTAAGGCCGGGGTGTTTGGGCCCAAGGCATTGCAGGCTGAATTCTCCCACAAAAGCCCCTTGTTTAAGTTAAGTCCCATGGGGCCTGCCACAATGCCTTAATCCTCAAGACTCAGGCCTTGAGGAACCAGCCAGCCATGTCACTGGTGACAAATCAGCCGGTGGCCATTAAAAAATAAAATAAAAAAACAATCTGCCACCATTGTTATCCTCTTTTTCCTTACCCTCCCTGTTCCCCTAAATTTTCCTGAGTGGCGGCAGCATCAGTGGGGCACATGGGTGTTGTGAGTCCATGGTGGCAACTCTGACTGTATTCTGCTGCCTGTGGCAACTACCTTGCTCCATCTAATGACTGGTAGGCAGGTTGGCTGGCTGGGCCTCCTAACATAGGCCATCCAGCAGGGCAACCAAGGTAGCTGCTGAGCCTTTGTCGGTTTGGTATGCGGAACCTTGTGAAGTTAGTATAAAGTTAGTATAAAGAGGGTCAACAGATGATGTTGCCATGGAAGTAACATATCAGATGATCCTTATAGGATTAACTAGTTGCCCTCATATAGGCAGGATTTGGCAGGGTTTAAGGAAGATGCTCTCAGCATCCCTGCAAACAAAATAATGATTTCAAGTCAAATGTAACAGGGTACCCTCTTTAGAAATTAAGCACTGATCACCTCTTTCAGGAACAAGTGATCTGTGGCCCTCTAGAACAGTGGTGGCAAACCTTCGGCATTCCAGATGATTTGGACCAAAACTCCCAGAATTCCAAACCTAGATTGCCAATGACAAAGGACTGTGGGAGTTGTGGTCCAAAACATCTGAGTGCCAAAGGTTTGCCACCACTGCTCTAGAAGGTACTGGGTGCTTCTCCCATCAGCCTTAGCCTGCACCTCCAGCATTATCTCAAATCTGGATCTGCATCAAAATAGCACACTATGTGGTCGGCTATGTGCCTTAATAAAGGGAGAAATAAGACAGGATAGGGACATATAAAGTTTGAGATAATGCACTTCCATTTCTATTTTAATCTTACCAAAACATATTTCTCAGATGGAAGTCAACTTGGAAGGAGACAAAGCCAAAATCACATTTTGCATTTCCCTGCACTTTATTTCCATTTCCTCTCTCCATGGCTCATGTGTGGGGCTACCAACGAAAAGTCTCAGGAAACTTCAGTTTGTCCAAAATGCAGCAGCCAGATTGCTGACTGGGGCAGGGTACAGAGATCACATTACTCCCCTATTAAAGCAGCTCCACTGGCTGCTAATCAGCTATCGGGCACAATTCAAGGTGCTGGCCTTGACCTACAAAGCACTGTACAACCTGGGCCTTCCTTAAAGATCGAATCTCACAGTATGAACCGGCTTGGGTGTTAAGGTCATCTGGAGAGGCCTTTCTCTCCATCCCGCCACCCTCACAGGTACGTCACATGCGGACACACCAAAGGGCCTTCTTGCCTGCTGCACCCAGACTCTGGAACTCCCTCCCACTAGAGGCCAGGACTGCCCCATCTCTGATGTCTTTCCAGAAACAGGCAAAGACCTTTCTCTTCAGCCAAGCTTTCCCTGAATGATGGACTATTGTACCTTTATGTGTCTTTCATATGAATCTATAGGATCACATAGTGTTTATTACCACTTATAACCTTGTGTGATTACATTGACATTATGTTATTTATTTGTTTCATTTTTATATTGCCCATCTTCCAAACTAGAAATCTGGGCGGTTTACAAGTAAAAACGACATCAATATCTAGGTGGAAAACATCAAAATACAGATAAAAAGGGGGGAAACCCTGGGCAAGATACATTGGGGAGTAGGAGGAGATTAGAGGGGGGGGGAAACAAAACATAAAGTTAAAGTTAAATGTTTTCAATGTTAGTTTCCATCACTCAAAAAAACTTTACATGGAATTTTACTCTCCTTTTAACTACTCATGTTCTCTTGTAGCTTTAATGTAATGTTGTCTTTTAATGCTGTAAGATGTCCCTCAATTCCCTGTTCTCAATACTGGAATATGTCTTAATTGTACTGGACTGTATATTATCCCTCATTACTTTAAGCCACCTTGGGTCCTTTTGCAAGGAGAAAGCAGGGTAAAAATGCTCTAAAATAAATGAATAAATAAAATGATTTGAAAACCAGCACATTTTACCTAACTCCGATAAATGGCACTCATGGCAGCAAAAGACCTTTCTGAAAGGATTGTATGTATAAGCAATTATTACACATTGTGTAAATAAAGCTGACATGAAAAAGTCTTGTTTGTATGGGGTTGTATGTGGCTAACAGGGGCTGCCAGATAAGTAAAGAGGCTCTAGATCAGTGATGGCGAACCTATGGCACGGGTGCCAAAGGTGGCACTCGGAGCCCTTTCTGTGGGCACCCGACATTGCCCCTTCATAGCTACCTGTATACAGGTTAAATTACTGTATTGGCACTTTGCAAAACAATTACTGGGTTTTGAAATGCAGTTTGGGCACTCGGTCTCTAAAAGGTTCACCATCACTGCTCTAGATCAAATCAAACATGAAATGATACATGAAGTAAAAATGACTAAACTAAGGTTACCAGGCTTCAGATATAAGGTAGGATTCATTGGAAAAGACAATAATGCTTTGCAAAGTGGAAGGCAGTAGGAAAAGAACCTACCGTAACATGAGATGGATTGATTCAATAAAAGAGACCACAGTCTTCAGTTTGCAACATCTGAGAAGGGTTTTTATTATAATAATAAGACCTTTTGGATGTCATTGTTTCACAGGGCTGCAGCATGTCAGAAGTCACTTGATGACATATACAGAGGTGGTATTTACAAGTTGTTTGGGGTCAAAAGTCTGTGGAATTTGGATTGGGCCATGATATTAACTGGGCTGGAAGGAGTAGGAAGGAGGGGGGAAGGGAGAGGAATGGGAAGTGATACTAGTAGATCGGGATGTGGAAGCCATTTTTAAAATCTGAGGCAGGAAATGTAGGAATCCCCTGCAGGACTTTGGAAAGCTGTGGTCTGACGAATGTAAAAGTATCTAGTCATAATCTGAATGTTTTGCATTTGAGGGAAGATTATGGGGTGCAATACAATCCTGGGTAGGTGTTTCATTTGCAGGGTGGACTGAACTGTTTGTATCTGGGGAGAGCAGACTGCTGAAGGAGGGGCCACAATGCACAATTCCCTGTTGTGCTGTACTGTGGGAGTTGTGGGGGGGGGGACTCACACAGGGAGGGCTGTGGGCAGAGCGATGTGGTGATACTGGAATTTGCTCCAGCCAGGGAGGCAGCAAGCTCACTGCCTTGCCGTGAAGAGCTTTTTTGTTTGACTTGAGTTATGGACAATAAATCAGGAGTAGTGCCCCAGTCCTGGCCCCTCTGGCAGGGGAGGGGAGAGGAAAAGACCACGTCCAAGGTCTGAGCCGGCCACACTGAGAAAGGGCTCGGCCTGCCTAGCTTAGCCCTCACTGGGTGGCCTGGGAGGAGCTGAGGTTCTCAGCAGTGCCATCCCATCTTTGTGAAATAGCCAAGGGAGAAGAACCTGTTGCAAGTCTGGACAAAATGCCAGTATATCAAGGCATTCAAGATCTCCCGGAGGAATAGAGGGAACAAATATATAAGCGGGAGCGTCTGTTGATGACTGCAGCATAACCGGCTGTTTAAAGTCACAAGAGCAGAGTCTAGTAGAAACGTTGGCAATTCCGTATGCCCAGGAGAAGGGAGGAAGTCAAGTGGCAACTGACAAATTACCAAAGTGAAGGGAATATGTGTCCCCCCCTCCCATTTCCTTCTTACCTTACAGAATCAGCCCTGTGGCATTTCCGGCCTTGCACTCCACTGAATGGCTCGCTTTTTTTCCTCTTCAGAGCTCCCCCCCCCCCAAAAAAAAATGCCCACCTACCCAGCCACAATACAGAAAATGGTGTCATGTGCTTTTAAAGACAGAGAAGAGAAGGGGGAAGTCTGTCCACAGTTTTTAAGGGCAAGGCTTCATAAGGCACTTTCTTTTCAAAGTGAAACTAGCTGATTGTTAGGGGAGGGGGGGGGGCTAGAAGGAAGGGGCTTCCCCAGAGCCCCGGAAGGCCATATGAGGAAGTCTAGTAGGCTGAATCTGGGCCTTGGGAATCAACGGTCCCCTTCCTTGGTGTAATCACAAGCATGATCATCTGCTAATGTGTAGAGATAAACTGCCACAAGTACTACTGGTACAGTGGCTGGCTAAAAACTCGCAAAAATATATTAAATTACATCACCGCGTTTGTTTTCAAATCTGGATCTGCATCAAAATAGCACACTATGTGGTGGGCTATGTGCCTTAATAAAGGGGGAAATAAGATAGGATAGGGACATATCAAGTGTGTGTGTGTGTGTGTGTGTGTGTGTGTGTGTGTGTGTGTGTGTGTGTGTGTGTGTGTGTGTATACACTGGACTGCAACTACCATAATCCTCCTGTTAGGTTATTTGGGGAGTCCAAAAAAGTAAGTTCCCAGAGTTCAGCTAGGTATCCCTAAGGTTCCAATGGTTGAGGTCCTAGTGACTCATCTTGTGTTTAGGAACTGCTGGGCTCAAGACTCAGGAGCCAAAGATGGCACCTTCTTCCTATCAGCTAAGCCTTTACTCCTGCTGGTGGCCCAAGTGCCAATGTTCATGAAGATGTGATGTGTCCCAATTCCTAGTTTCTATAAAACTTTGAAATATAATTCAATCACTCAGTTAGAAAAAACCACTGCTCCCCCACCTAAATTTATAAGCCATCACAGCATATATCTCACTTCCCAGGAGATGGTCCTTTTCAAGAGAAATCATAACTCACACCAACCAATCTGGTACAAAACATATCAGATATGTGTTGGTTAATACAGTCCTCCAATGATTTCTTTTAAACCCAATATATGCTTTAAAGCCTGCAACAAACGTTTTGATTATGTGAATCATGAGAATCTATGGGTTGTTCTGAAATAAATGGGTGCGCCTCATCACTTAATTGTCTGACCTGTATTGTGGGAAAAAAGCTACTTTTAAAGCAGAATATGGAGAAACAATGGCTTTGTATTGGCAAAGGTGTCATACACAAATGTGGTTTTATCTCCCTTTGCGTGTGTAAAATTTATCATATGGAAATCTGGATTAAATTCACATGAAGGAAGAGTGGAAATTGTAAAACATCAATAAGATATGAAGATGGCCCCATATTTCTAGCAAGAAGCAGCAGGGACTTGAAACAACTTCTGATGAAAGTGAAAGAAGAAATTATAAAAGCAGAACTATAATTAAACATTAAAACAGAAAGTATGACTACAGAAGAAACTTTAACACTGACAACAAAGAAAGTGAAATTATTAAAGATTTTGCATACCTCTGTTCAGTCACCAATTTGATTTGAGATTGCAGTCAAGAAATCAGAAGAGCAGCAATAAAGCAACTAGAAAAGATCGAGAGTACAAATGTTTCACTTTGTACAGATATCAAAGATATGTGGCAAAGAACATAAGAACATAAGAAGAGCCATGCTGGATCAGGCCAAAGGCCCATCTAGTCCAGCTTCCTGTATCTCACAGCGGCTCCACCAGATGCGTTTGGGAGCGCATGAGACTAGATATCTGTCTCCTGATACCACTCCCCTGCATCTGGCCCTTGAAGTACCCTGGTTTAAAGTCTGGAGATTACACATCTCCATCATGGTTTATAACCTGTGATGAACTTTTCCTCCAGGAATCTGTCCAATCCCCTTTTGAAGGCATCCAGGCCAGATGCCATCACCACATCCTGTGGCAGGGAGTTCCATAGACTTTTAACGCGCTGGGTGAAAAAATATTTTCTTTTGTCAGTTCTTACTCTCCCAGCCCTCAATTTGAGTGTATGTCCCCTAGTTCTGGTATTTTGGGAGAGAGAGAAGAGCTTCCCTCTATCCACTTTACTCATACCCTGCAGTATTTTGTATGTCTCAATCATATCCCCCCTCAAGCGCCTTTTTTCCAGACTAAAGAGGCCCAAATGTTTTAGCCTTTCTTCATAAGGGAAATCTGAAAGAAAGAAAATATTATTTGTTTGAAATATGGCGTTAAAGGAGGGCTTTGCAAATAGATACTTTGGATTACCAGAAAGGCGAACATTTGGGTCCTGGGTCAAATTGAGCCTGAATGCAAGATGTGAAGATGAAACTGAGGATAGGCACATCAGGAGAAGACACGACTCACTGGGAAAGACAGTGACACCAGGAAAGGCTAATGGCAGCAGGGAAAGAGGAACATCAAATGTGAGATGGATAGAATCTTTAAAAGAAACCACAACTATGAGTGTGCAAATGCTCAGCAGGCCTGATGAGGGCAGGACATTTTGGAGGCCACCCATTATAAGGTCCCTATAAATTGGAGGTGACCTGATGCTACGTAAAAACAGCCATGGTGAGGACAATCACGGCCACAGGGATCAACGATTCCATGGAAGCAGAAATAGGTCTCAATGAGGGGTGGGGGATTGCTCTGCCTCCAGCCGCAGCCCAGGCAAAGGAGTGGGGAGGGGGGGAGAGAAAGGGGGAAGAAAGCAACCCCTAGCCGACTCACCGCCACCACCGCCACCGCAGCCCTCTTTCCCTCTCACCCCTGAGCTCAGCCACAGGCGCCTGGCTCCAGCTCCAAACAAATGATTAGAAAGCTGGTTATAATTGGATCCGGGGAAGGAGGAGGGGCTCGCCTGCTGAGAGCCACTTGGATCCAGAATGGGGAGAGAGGCAAGGGAGGCGGCGGCGGCTGTTTCTGGCAAGTACCCTGAAAGATGAAGGCTCTTCTGATCATTTCTACAGAAGAAGCTACGTCAGCCACAGGGTGACAGGACAGGCAGTTGCAATGAAAGATGCTGGCTTGTGTTTTGGCTTCCCCCAAGCAAATTGCTAGGCTCTTCTCATTTCCTCTCTCAAATTGGCAATGCATGGGGGGGGGGGGCTGAGGGGAGAAGGTATGTAAAGCAAGCCCCCCCCATCCGCTTAAGCATGTTACCTTGGCTGGTATTGCCAGTTGGTGAACAGGGAGGCAACTGATGAATCACAGGAAGCAATAATGTCTCTACCAAGTGCTGTAGGCGCCTGGAGTAGGAACTGGCAAACCACTCCAGTATTCCTGTCAAGAAAACGCCATGGAGATGGAGTCACGAAGAGTCGGTCACGACTGTAACGACACACACACACACACAAGACAGTGATGGCAAACCTTTTAGAGACCGAGTGCCCAAACTGAGATTCAAAATCCACTATTTTTCGCAAAGAGCCAATACAGCAATTTAACCTCAATACAGGTGGCTGTGAAGGGGCAATGTTGGGTGCCCACAGAAAGGGCTCCAAGTGCCATCTTTGGCACCCGTGCCATAGGTTCGCCAACATTGTTGTGGGACTCAGATGGCCTTTTGCCTCCATGGCCCCTCCAATCCAGAAGTGCTATCTTCACTGGGCAGCTGGCTCAGCAGCAAAGGCCAAAGAATACATCTCAGCCGCAAACACCATCCGCCACTTACCTCCAGCGCCTCCCACCCATCTTTCCTCAGCTGGTGCCAACCAGTTGGGCCGTGCCCCCTTACATTCCCAGAGCCAAAATGCTGAGCTAAAATAGCATCAGTTAGAGCAGGGGCGGATCCTTTTTCCAAGGAGAAAGGCGGGAGTAAAAGTATGCTAAATGAAATAAATGAAATAAATAAATGAAATAAATAAATAAATAAATAAATAAATAAATAAATAAATAAGCAAGCATAGCCCTCCAAATGTTGTTGGGTTGTCTCTCCCAGAAGGCCTTTCCCACTAACAGTGTCTGGTAGAAGCCAGGAGGCACATTTTCCAGCTTACTGAAGTTGGTAAGATTCTTGGAAACCACCTATTATAGATCTGTGGTAGAAACTAGAGACCAGGAGGGGCCATTCCCACACAGGCAGGCACTGCCAGATTGCAGGTCACATGACATGTCATTTGAAGCTGTCTTATGCTGAGCCAGAGGCCTGGTCAGTCTAACCTCAGCATTATTAACACCAACAGTCAGCAACTCTCCGTGGTTTTGGGAACTAGTCTTTCTTATTTCTGCCTGGAAACACGAGGGGTTGAAATAGGGCCGATCTTCTTCTTAGCCAAAGTGAGGCAGCTTTGTCTCAACAAGCAGCACATTTTGAGGGTAGGGGGGGAAAGCTGGAAATAGTTTGTTAGTCAGGGAAAGACTTTATCACTACTCCCAACTAGATCCACGGACTCAGTGGGATTTGAGTTAAGAGCGTTCGGCAATCAGTTCTGTGGGCCTTACTTTCAGTTGCGATAGTGAAAAGATATGGGCCTTAAACAGTGAATAGTAGTAGGTCTCAAGCATTTGTTGGATTTTCTACCTCCTGAGCCAAAAAACAAGATGGTTGACTTTTGGGCACTCTGCACTTTGAAAGGGGTGGGAGTCTGGCCTTTGGTCAAGTGTCTCACACAGCCCTAGGACTGAACCTGAAACATCCTGCACGGAAAGCCAGCGTCCTGTCACTGAACTGCTGTCCTCCCTTGTCTCCACTCAAAATTAGGCCCCACTGATGTAGGTGTACCAAGAGGTGTGGCTTTCAAAATGGAGTTGTTTTATTGCAGCTTATCTTGAGCAGAAAAGCTGTGTGGTGTGTGAGTGTGCGTGTGAAAACTGGCTTCCTTCTTTTTTTCCACCCCATTAAAGTTGTAACTAATATATGGCCTATTAAAAGTCACTCTCCAATCAACTGTGACAAAAGGGAAAAGAATGGTTGGGAGCAGTCCCCTTACTTAGGGTCATTTAATACAGAACTTGAGATTCATCCACGTGACCACAGCTGACATCTAATTTTACTTTTTATTCTAAAAAACAGATGCTAGAGGATTGTGTAGCTGAAAGACTTCATATGCTCTCTTTAATGAGTCCTATTGCAGCCATCCTCTCAATCAGCTCAATTTCTTAAGTGACATGGCCATGCCTAATGCTTCTTCAGCGTTTTCTGGAAAACTTCACAGGGAAGAAACCTCCCACAATCTCCTAAGCGGGGAGCGGTACTAAATTTACATTCCAGCAGCTTAAACCTATTGTTTTCTTTCCTCTGCGGACAAACAGCGGCTCTCCTTCTTCATGACATCCCTTTCAAGTGCAGAGCTTCACTCCAGCTGCGATTGTCAAACCACTCCTTGCCTGAGCAAGGCCTACCAAAGGCTGCTCCAGAATCCAGAGAAGGAGAGCTGGAGTGACCACCTCTATTGAGAAATGGGGTGGGAGATCCTTAGAGCCGCAGCATTTGATTAATGTTTAACCCCTCCCCCCTGCTCTGCAATTGTCTTGCATCTTGCTTGAAGGAGGTGGGCTGGGTAGTTTCGGGCCCAGGCGCTGTGATTTGACCTGGTCAGGGATTCTATTTTCCCCTTCCCATATTCAAAGTTGGTTTGTTCTCTTTGTCTAAGGCAAGCCTCTTGATGTGACCATCACTCTTCGTGGAGGCAAGGTTTTCTGGAAGAAAAAAAGAGGCTTTCTCCCTTACTTGGAAATGTTACACAGGTTTGGACTCTTTAATTCACCCCACCCACCCCACCCACCATTGGGCTCCTATTGCCCATGCTGCCTTGAGACTGCTAGGAGCTCAGCTCCTGAAATGGAGCTATTCCCAACTGTGGCAAACTAAGGAGGATACTTCAAGACAGCTGAGCCCAAGGACTACGAGCTGCTGTGCTGCAAAGGACTTTGTATGGATGCATGCAGTGTTCAGGGGCAACTGCGAGGCATTTGTTTCTACACAGCTCTCTTCCGAACCCCTTTTCCTTTCTGTTCCACCTTGGCAGTACAGTTCCAATTCCTACCCCCACCCCACCCCATCATAGGCCTGCCTGTCCCTTCCTGAGCTGCCTGTCCTCTTCTCCACCCTGCTTTGCCTCTGACAACATCAACATCATCAACAACAACAGGCTTTGAAGTGCCTTCCACTACCCCACCCCCACCCCATCCCATCCACTTGCCACACCAGCTGCCTGCCCTTTGCTCTGGGGAGGTCAGAGTGCTGGCTTAGGGCGATGACTGGCACATCTGCTGCTTTCTCTGCACCCTGGCCTGAAAGAAAGTGAAACTAGAAGGTTTGGAGGGGGGCAGACCCAATGAATGTACATCTTACGGGAACATCAGCCTCATCCTATCTGGGGACTCTTGAGTGTTGAAAAACTGCAAAGTTTTAGAACTCGGAGTTAGTGGCCAAGGTGCTGATGCTTTTGGCTATTGATTCCTGCTCAAAGGATTTCGGTTGAGCTGGGAAAGCCTGAAACATAAAATGGCACAAGAAGTAGGCTCCTGTCACAAGAGACGGCAATGCCGGTATTTTACCATGATGATGACATCATGATGCATGTAAATAGCATCATCTCCGGGTCTGCTGCTTAGCAACAGGACTACTCTTCAACAAAGATGAGCTTGATGTGGAAATGTGGGACGAACAGAGAGGAAACCTGCTTTTTTTACCCCTTTCTGATGGTTTCCCACTGTTTCCAACTGGGAAAACAATAGCAGAGTGTCTTCTGGACTGAGAGCTACTGTCCTGAGTAGCAAGGGCCGGAAAAGGGCCAAAGTGCCTCTACGCCTAAGCTGAATTTTTAAAGAAATCTTTCAAGAAAGTAATGTGTGTTTATTTCCAGAATTGCTGGATGAAAAGGGCAAATGCCTCCCCCACATTAAGTCAGGATTTAATAGTACTGTAACTGATACCTGCACAAAGGGTAGTGAAAGAAAGGAGGAGGCAGAATCAAAGAGAAACCACATTTTTATCCTTAAAAAAATAAAATCAAAACAACATCTGAGTTCTAAAGCACACCCATGATTTGGGGATCTGGCTCACTAACACTGTCTCTTTAGCGCTGGCTGCTTTGCTTAGCTCTTGGAGGAGCTATGATGGAAAAAGATTCATTGCATTGTACGGGTGGGTGCCAACTCTTGCGCTCGACTGAGTGCTGATCTGTGCCTGTCACTGTGCAGATAATTTGGAAGGAAAGACAGAAGAGATAACTACATACAACAAGCCAATGTGTCTAATTAGGGGAAGTATGATGTTAAAGGATACAAGCAAGCCTTGTTGTATGTATTGCATCCTTACAGTTGTGACTAACTCTTCATGACTCCGTGTCCATGGAGTTTTCTTGGCAGGAATACTGAAGTAGTTGTTGTGAATGAGAGCCAGTGGGTCAGTTCAACACAGGATATGTTCTCAATCATCCCAGAGTACAGGATATGTAATACAGTGGTACCTTGTATAACGTAATTAATTGGTTCCCAATTAAATTACGTTATACAATTTTTTCGTTATGCAAATTATCATTTCCCATAGGAATGCATTGGAAGTGGATTTAATCCGTTCCAATGCATTCCTAAAGGCCCCACCAGCCACCTCCCGTTCCAGCCTCTCTCTCTCTCTCTCTCCCTCTCTCTCTCTCTCTCACACACACACACACACACACACAGGAGACAAAGCCGCGCCTGTCTGGTTTCAGATGCCCCCCCGCCCACCCCCTCGGGAACGAATCCGCCCTCCTTCCAGCCGCGACCAGGCACCGATGGTGCGCGCCCGGGGGATGGTCCTCACCTGGATCCCCCGGTTCGCTCCCTCCCTTCCGCAGCGAAGCACCCGCCGCCGCCGCCGCCCCCCTCCCGGCTGCCACAATTGTCCGCCGGGCTCCACCCCACCCTTTGGTCCGCATCGCCGAGTCGGGGAGGGGGATCGCCCCGGAGGGGGCGGCTGGCGGGATGGGGGGCGGCTGGACGGATCCGGCCCCCGCCTACGGTGGGGTGGGGTGGGGAGGCCGGTGTCTGTCCCCCACCCAGCCCGATCTTGGCCATGATCGCCGCCGGGCCAGGAGGGAGAAACCGGGGCGGCGCAGGAGGAGGAGGAGGAGGAGGAGGAGGAGGCCTCGAGGCCTGGCCTGGGGAGGCGGGCGAGCGAGCTGGCTGGCTGGCTGGTGGCCGGCTTGGCCCGCGCCCCGCTCAGCTCCACATCTCCTCCGGCGCAAAGGCGGATCCGCCGAGGAGGAGGAGGAGGAGGAGGAGGAGGAGGCCTCGAGGCCTGGCCTGGGGAGGCGGGCGAGCGAGCTGGCTGGCTGGCTGGTGGCCGGCTTGGCCCGCGCCCCGCTCAGCTCCACATCTCCTCCGGCGCAAAGGCGGATCCTCCGAGGAGGAGGAGGAGGAGGAGGAGGCCTCGAGGCCTGGCCTGGGGAGGCGGGCGAGCGAGCTGGCTGGCTGGCTGGTGGCCGGCTTGGCCCGCGCCCCGCTCAGCTCCACATCTCCTCTGGCGCAAAGGCGGATCCGCCGAGGAGGAGGAGGAGGAGGAGGAGGAGGAAGGGGCGATCAGGGCGGCGGCGGCGGGCGCTCCCCTGGCTCGCTAGCCAGCTCCCTTCCTCACGCACACGTGTTCGGACGGGCTCCCCCCACCCCCCGGAACCAGCTGCAGGGCCAGCCGTGCTGCGGAGCACCTGCAAGCAGGCAGGCAGGCAGGCCTTGGGCGCCCGAAAGGAGGAGGAGGAGTCCGGCGCGCCCCTCTCCCACCAGAAGAGCTCCTCTCT
This sequence comes from Phrynocephalus versicolor, assembly GCA_023846285.1. Lineage (NCBI taxonomy): Eukaryota > Metazoa > Chordata > Lepidosauria > Squamata > Agamidae > Phrynocephalus > Phrynocephalus versicolor. Next base: position 70,867,448 of record JAHTLZ010000010.1, read on the forward strand.
GCCGGGCACCGCCTGCCTGGAGCAGCTGCTGCAGGAGTCGCCCAGCCAGGTCAGGCCATCCATGCCTGGGGAGGAGGGGAGGGGAGGGGGAGGGAGAACACGGGGCGCCCCTTCCCCCACCAGACGCACACGCACACACCCACTCAGCCCCGTTGGCAGAGAAAACAGGGAAGGGGGAAGGAGGGGGGGCAAAAAAAATTTCCGTTGTACGGATTTTTCGTTGTGCAAGTATTACGTTGTACGAGGTATGACTGTAATGGGCTCAAGCTACAATAAGCCAGATTTAGACTAAAATGTCTTACTGTTAGAGCAGTATGACAATGGAGCCAACTACTTTGGGAGGTGTTGAGCGCTCCAATACTAGAGGCATTTGAGATTAATTTGGACAACCATCTATCAGATCTGCTTTTACCTGTATTTGGATTCCTGACTTGAGCAGGGAGTTGGACTTGATGGCCTAATAGTCCCTTTCCAGCTCAATTATTCTATGATTTCCTGAAAACTATTTCCTGCTCAAAATCCTTCCCAATATCTTACTTATTTATTTTGGGATTTATATACTGCCAAGCTTAATTTAAAGAACAACTCCAGGTGGTGCTCTCACACATTTATCATTTATTTCCCCTCTCAGATGCCTACCTTAACACAATGAAGTGAAGTTACATGTGTCTAAGTTCCTGGTTAACCAAGGTGGTCAAAGCTGAGAGACCAAACTGAGGGTGCAATCAAATGACTCCCTAGGCATCTCTGGAAGCTGAGGCAGGGCAACTGGACTTCTTTTTCTTGAGAGATTGAAACGTTTCGCTGCTCATCCAAACAGCTTCGTCAGTCTAAAGAAAGCTAGTTGCAAGTCCTCCACTTTATAGTTCACTTTGACCTCTCATCACCCTGGTTTGAAATAGGCTCATAAGATGAACAATGGCCTGAATAGGCTCAATAGGTCTCAATAGCCTTAAGGTGAATAATGGCCTAAAGTGCTGAAACCCATAAAATATGGGTCGTTAGCTATGGCCTTGGTGGTGGAGGCATGAAGTATTTTTGATTAGTCTGGAAATTGTTGAAATCACAGCCTGCTTAGTGCCAGATAGACTGTGCCTGAGCCCCCACCCACCTCTGTTAAGAGAGGGGTTTTCAATGCTCACATGAATGGCTTCCCTGACCCCTCTCTCAAACCACCTATCTTCTCTGTGTATTATGTATACATCCTCATCTTTGAATGTGTGCCCTTTGTCCTTCAAGTGGAGATGTACTGCTGATTCTGGTCCTGAGATGTTACCCCTCCTATGTTGGGCCACCCTTCTGTTTAATGGCTGTTTAGTTTTTCCAATGTAGAAGTCTACACACTCCTCACTGCATTGGACCACATATACTATATTGCTCCTTTTGTGTTTTGGTATCAGGTCCTTTGGGTGGACAAATCTCTGCCTTAGTGTGTTTGTGGGTCTGAAATAAACAGGGATGTGGTGTTTGCCAAAATCCTTTTACGTTTCTCAGACACTCCTGCCATATAGGGAATGACCAGGTTCTTCCGTCGGGTCTAGGTCTCAGGCTGATCCCTTGTTCTTCTGGGATGGCCCACTGCTTTGTTGAAGGCCCACTTTGGATATCTACAGGCCTTAAGGGCTGTCTTCAGCTGCCTGTCTTCCTTCTTCTTGGCTTCTGTGGAGGTGGGGATACTCTCTGCTCTGTGGTTTACTTAGGGTCCTGATGACTCCTAATTTGTGTTGTAATTGATGATGGGAGTCAAACAATAAGTACTGATCCTGTAAACTTCTGCTCCCAGGCCATGGTCGGGTCTGATGATGACTGCACAATCCAGGAAAGCCAGCCTGTTGTCTTGGGTGTCTTTCCTAGTTAACCTAATATTAGGGTCCACCACATTGATGTGGTCTGTAAAGGCCTGTACTCCCTGAGTCTTGATTTCCACCCAGGTATCATCTACATACCTGAAGCAGTGGGGTGGTTTCATCCCTGGGAAGGTGTTGAGTGCCTTCTTCTCCACTTCTTCCATGTGTAGGTTTGCAACAGTTAGTGACACTGGGGAACCCATGACACAACCATGCTTCTGTCTGTAGATATTCCCTCTGTACATGAAATCTGTGGTGTTCAAACACAGGTCCAGGAGCCGGCATATCTGGTATGGGTTGAGGCTGCTTCTGAAGGTGAAGGTGCTGTCTTCTCTGAGTCTTCTCTTTACAGTTGTTAGGGCACTGGTGATGGGAATGCTGGTAAAGAGAGATATAACATCAAAGGATACCATGGTTTTGTCTGTATCCAGTTTCAGCTCTCTGACTTTAGAAACAAACTCCTCTGAACTGTGCATGTGGTGGTCCATGAGTCCAACCAGTGGGGCTAGGATAGTTGCCAGGTATTTTGCAATGTTGTAAGACACTAAATTTATACTACTGACAATTAGTCTGAGGAGGATTCCTTGCTTGTGGATCTTGGGAAGTCCGTAAAAGCAGGGGACGGTCTCTTCAGAATATAACCGGCAGTAAGTCACCCTGTCAATTGTGTTATCCTTCTCCAAGAGTTAAGCATTCTATTACTTTTTTCTTGTAATTGCTGGTGGGGTCCCTTTTTAGTTGTTTAGTTGTGTGTTGGTCACCTAAGAGTGAGATAACCTAGTCCACAGTATTGAGGACAACAGTGCATCTTCCTTTGTCCACAGGCAAAATGGTGATCTCATCCCTGCTGAGGGATGTCAGAACACTTCTCTCCTGGCTGGTGAGGTTGGATGGTGGTGGTTGAGCACTGGAGAGTGTGGCAGAGACTTTTTTCCTGGGTAGTTCTGCTTCTGCTACTGGCAGATTCATAGAATCAGAGGATCATAGAGTTGGAAGAGACCTCAAGGGCCATCCAGTCCAACTTCCGGCCATGCAGGAACCCCATCACAGTATTTCCGACAAATGGCCATCCAGTCTCTACTTAAAAACCTCATGATATATCTAAAGTACAAAACTGTTGTTGTGAATGGCCGATTCTGTAGCTCTGACGAAATCCACAACAGGAACCTGTTTAGGCCTTTGGATAGGACCTCCCTCTCTGCCTGGGTGAGTTCCCTGTTTGAGAGGTTCTTCACCCATTTGTCCTTTACATCTCCTGTCATGGTCCATCATGGATCACAGTAAGCTTGAAATTGTAAACAAGAAACGGAAAATTTAAATGTTATAAAACTTAGGGGGAACACACTTCAGTGGGCTGGAAGAGAACATTTTCAATTAGATACAGTACATGCAAAGTTTTTGCTGGTTTTTTTTTTTAAATGAATTCAGAGGAAATTATGTGACTGATAGTGAACCAAAACCCATACTTGTAAGGGCAGCAAGAAAAGAGCCTTATGGGTGAGGGAGAGTCGCTGGAAATCAAGGTGAGAGTCATTCAGGGTCATTCCTGATTACTATGAATGGATGTAAAAGCAGGATAATGAAAAAAAGCTGACAGGAAAGGAACTGATTAATTCAAAATGCAGTGTTAGACGAAAGAACATATCAAACCTTAATTCTTACTAGAATCTAAATGACTAAACTGAGGCTATTGTAGTTTAGATATATCATGAGAAGATAAGAATGAGTGGGAAGAATCATAGTGATAGGAAGAGATTAAGAAATGGGGGGGGGGGGGAGAACATCATGTCAGACAGATTAACTCAATAAAGGGAGCCATTGCTTTTAGTTTATAAGACCTAAGCAGGGCTGCTAATAACAGGACATTCTGAAGATCATTAATTCTTTAAGGGAAGAGGGAAGTGATGTGATCGCATGAAACAGTGGTGGAGAACCTTCAGCACTCCAGATGTACTGCATCTGTACAAATGTGTACAGTCCTTTGTCACTGAAATCTAGGCATGGAATTCTGGGAGTTGCAGTCCAAAACATGTGAGTGCCAATGGTTCTGCACCACTGCCATAGAACAACAGATTGTTCATTCATTGTGTTCTTATCTCACATTTTTTCCCATGAACTTGAGGTGGAGTACATGGCTTGCCTCTTCAACTTATCTTCACAACAACCACAACCCTGTGAGGTTGCAAAACCACAGCCTTCTGGGGCTGCTGATATTAGAGAGAGAGAGAGTGAGAGAGAGAAGATGGGGGTGATTCTCAATAACATTAGTATGCATTTTGGTCCAGAACGTTAGAAAAGCCCTGCTCCCAGCAAGAGGCATTGGACTGGCCTCCTATCTTTCCCAAATGGCTCAGTTTTGGCCCCACATATTTGGGGAAGCCCTCTTTCAAAACGGAGCTGCTTGAGAAAACGGCCAACTGAAACTCCTTGCTACGGGATTATTGGCTACTATGCCATGCCTTTTCTCACCCTCCCATCTTCCTCCCAGGGAGAAATGGGTAAATGATACAAAGGGAAAGAGAGATGTCAGTGGGTAGCCTCCTCAGAGCTTGCCTCCCCCCCTCCCCCCTGCTTCGAAAGTCAGGAGCCCCCCTCCCTGACTGTTTACACTGAGCTGTCCAAATCAAACAAATTCCATCCAGCTTAAGGCACTCCCCTCCCACCTCCCCTCTGCAAACACACCAGGCCTTCCTTACCCATCTCCTATTAGGGTATCTGAGGGTGGGGGGTGGGGGAAAGGCCTGTGGCAACTCCAGCCAGCTTAGCTCTGCTTGCCTTCCAGGACAGGCCACCCAAAAGGGTTTGATTGTTTTCCCTGAGTAGATTTAACAAGTGTTGGAAATTCAATCATGTGAAGACCAGGGGAATGATTGCGCTGAGCTTTGGCTCAGCAAGATAATTCCCTGAGGCTTCACGGGATGGCGTGCGGAATGCTGGATAAGGCTCCCAGTTGATAGTTGCCTTTGGAAACGAAACACAACTTCCGAGAGAAGAAACACACAGCGTGTGTATATCTCCATGTCTGCCTGAGTCGTGTTCACACCTTCCCATTTCCTGTAGGACACGGGCAGGGACTCTCCTTTGGCCCAAAAGCAAAATTAAATTTCAGAAAAGTTATCAGGGCTGCACTCTAATGGTGGGTGGAACAGAAGGGTGGGTGGGGGACCAAAAATAGCGTATTTTGGCTTAGTCTCAGAATGAAGCATTCCAATATTTTTAAACAGGGGAAAACATTCAAAACTAGGAAACCACGAAATGAGTACAGTATATCACGGCGAAGGGTATGTGGGCTTCTGTGGAGATCCCCTGTGTAGTGAAATAGAATCAACAACATTTAAAATGGATACGGTGGTGAAGCACAGTGTGTACAGTATTCCAGAGACACAACAAACCCTTAAGGAAAGAGTCATTACTACTTCCTCAAGTTCCTCTTGGTACCTGCTATCTCAAACCATCACCAAGACCTTACATTCTAGTTTGATTCAACCAGGTTCCTCCTTCTAGATTTTTTTTAAATGAGTCTGGCCCCAGAGATATCATTCTCGCTTGACTGTTCCATTCTACTCAGCACTGGCTAGACCACAGTCACAATTTTGCGTTCGGTTCTGGGATGCCCTTCTCACTTGGGATTGTGCCTCACAAAATTAGCACAGTGGTGAAGAATTTATTGAGTAAGGAAACTATGAGTGAGGTGGATGTTTTAGGGTGGATATTTCCCCTGTGGTAGGATGATCCCAACAACCCTTGTCTAAAAAATCTTACTCCTAACCGTTACATGCAGACTAAATTGGGAGTCAAATGGGATGCCTTAAGACACAACATAGCTACTACTTATCCACAGGGCCGGTACTTCCATTAAGGCGAACTAGGCAGTTGTCTAGGGCGCCAAAATGGAGAGAGAGTGCTGGCCAGCCTGCGCCTCCCGCCCCCCCTGCCGTCCATCCCCCACTGCCCGCCAGCCGCTTGTCACCGTCCGCCCATCACTGCCCGTCGCCGTCTGCCCGCCGCCCCCTGTGCCCATTACCGCCCCCTGTGCCTGTCGCCGTCCCCTGCCATCTGCCGCTTCCCACCGCCGCTACCTGCCCCGCCCGCCTGCCGCCCGCCCGCCTCACCCCCCGCCCCTTGCCTAGGGCACAAAAAAACCTAGCACTGGCCCTGCTTATCCATGATTTAGTAACTTACACTATGCTTTCTGCCCTGGATTGACAGCAGATGTCAATACAATGGCCATATGACCTCTTGCAGGGGAAACACTGCCTTTTTTAAAAAAGGTGTTCTCTCTTTCAAGGGCTGCCCAGTCCAACTCGCTCTAAGCCAGATGTAGAAATAAAGAACTGGGGGGGGGGGGCTTAGAGGGAGCAACCAGAATATGTCCATTCACGGTGAGGACCTGGACAGCAGTAGACTAAGCAACATATAGAGCCCAAGCTTTCCCACTCAGGTGCGATGTACCTCAATTTTGCTTAAATAATAAAAATACTGAAATCTGACTTTTTAAAAAAAAAAACCTGTGTGTGTGTATAAATCATTATGGGCCATTTCATGCCAACCATTTGTCTTATATTGTCCTCTCTTTTTAGGCAATGCTTTGCATATCCTCCATGGAGGAAAGGAGCAACCGTACAAAGGCACTTCTTTTCAAAAGAAAAGGCGATGTGAAAGAGATTAAAAATGTTAATGTATTCTTGTGCATGCCAGAAACAGTTTTAAATCACTGGCTATTGGTGAAGTGACACGGAGGATTCCAAGGGCCTAGTGGTTCTCAACTCCCAGAAGTCTTCATCACTAGCTGAGCTGGCCAGGATATCTGGGAGTTGCAGTCCAGAAACATCTGGGGACCCACAGGTTGGAAACCACTGGCTTAGGGAGACTTTCCAGTCTGCCTTATCCTCATTCACCCATTATTTCCTCTATTTGCTTTAGGATTCAAGGCTCTTCAGGTAAAAGCCATATAGAAGACCCTAGGTTCCTCCTTGAGTATTTCCTGGTATTAGGAACAGACAGACAGCAAATGATTATGAGATACTTCCCTTGAGAACTGCAATGGCTGTTGTCATTGTCCAATGTATACTTGAACCTATGGTACCATCTCCCAGGTCCTACCCCTAGCTTAGAGTAAGAAGTACATCATATTTAGTGTCTGTCAATACCGAAGAGCATTTGTGTGTGTGTGTGTGTGTGTGTGTGTGTGTGTGTGTGTGCGCGCGCGTGTGTGAATAACAGTGCCAATTAGAAAGAGGCGTGAAAACTGGAGGGGACCATTCCAGTCATGGAGAGACATGCTACAGAATAGGACTAGGCCCAAACCTATTATAGGCTATGGGGCAGACAAACTTCCATTCCTCGAGAACACTACTTATTCATCTCTGTTTTGAACGTTTATGGGAGTAAGGAACAAAGAACAGAGCATGTTATCCTTGTGTTTCTTACATGACTTGTTCATGAATAGGGCAAAGCAGCCTTTTAACAAAAGGTGACGATACTGCTGAACCTACAGATGGACCTCCAAGGGTTGCCTCTACTTGGTAGCATGTATGCCATCCTTCATGCAAGAAATTCAGAGCCATATATGTGCAATTGTTACATATGACATTCACAACAATTGAGTTAGACCAAGAGGCAATGATTGTGGTGAGGCACATACACCTCATATCTAAACAGGGATATGAGTGCTGCTCTTTTCTAGTCATATCTAACACACATATCTAATAGTTATAGATCATGGTGTGAGAATCACCAGATGGCTATCACTGGTTATGGTTTTACTCCGCCGCAACTCAATGGCTTTTTCTCTGTAACACTCATATTAACCTCACATGTATTTGAAGGCTTGAGGAAAATTGAGTCAGGACAGGAAAATGTGTTGGTGGGTATCATTTATAAAAGGATAAAACACTGAGAGGAAATGAGTTAAAGCATCCCTTTGATGCCTTTTCACCACAAATGGCTCCATGCTAGAGCTGCTTTTCCTTAGTCAGCCCTAGAAACGTTATCAAAACATTACAACACATTTGTATCTGCTGTGTAGTTTGACCCTGAAAGGAAGGTAATAACTTTGACAGGCACTTTATCAGCAAAAAGAAGAAAGATAGCAGCTCACCATGAGCTAAACTCCTAAAATAGTCACTGTGTTTGTATTTTATTTTGTTGTGCAAGTCCTACTCTTCCATAATTGCCTTATTTAGCCAAATTCAAACAATTTTTACAAAAATAAAGCCAACTCAAGGTGATGAAAACACCAGAGAAAGAAAAGCAAAACTAACTGAACATGCCAGCCCAATCAGGGCTAATATTTAACAATGCTGTAACAACCCCGAGGTACTCCCTCATAAAAAGCAGCCAAGTGAACTTGGGAGTGCTGTCTTGACAGACTCAGTGGGTTGTCTTGGCTGCCTTGAAGAAAGTTAAGTTGCATAGGAACAGACAGGTCCAACACAAGACGTTTTGCTGCAGCACACAGCAACCCCCCCCCTTCCGCATTCATAGCACAGAACAGCCTGTGGCAGCAAAATCGTTTGTGGGAAGAAAATCCCACACAAAAGCACCTCTCTCCATGCAGTACAGCAATCATCCTAAATTAAATAAATATTTATTTATTTTATTTTACCCCAAGCCAGTGAGTTGGCTGCTGAGTTCTTCACGTTGCTTCACTCTGACCTACCTCAGGTATATAGGAGATTCATGGAGTAGTGCAGCCAAAACTCTGCTCATGACCTGGGGTTCAACCCTAGGCAGCAGGCTTAAGGTTCACTCAGTCATCCATGCTTCCCAGGTTGGTAAAATGAGTGCCCAGCATGCTGGGGTGGTGGTGGTAAGGGGTATACAATGTGTAGCCTGCTTTAAGAGTGCTTTAAGTGCTATGAGGTGGTAAATAAGCAGCACACTTTGCATTGCTTTGCTTCCCCCCCCCCTTGGTCTTGTTTTGTTCTGGGCTACATCAAGACTCGAGGTGGCACAGATCTGAAGACTAACAAAGCAATCCCAACTACTGTTCTCCCTGCCTGAACAACCCCTGCCCTTGCTTCACACAAAGCCATGGGGGGGGGTCTTGGGTGCCTACAGAGCTGTCCCTGCAGAATGAGGTGGGCAGGAAACAGTGCAATTTACTGGGGGACCACGCCCCCAGCTTGTTTGCAGTAAGTTAGCAAGTTTCCAACTCCTTTTTTTAACTGAGATTGGTTCAGCTGAAGAATGTTTGGAAAGAACCGGGAAAAGGCTATGAGCCAGAGTTTGGGAAGTTACTCTTAAAGAATTAAAACAATGGCACCGAGTTTGAATATAGCACACTGGGAGGCTGCAGACTGTGAATGAGGGGCATCTCGCCCCAAAATTTCAGCTGATCGCAAACAGCCTTCTGCACCAGCATATGATATTCATGCTTATTCTGTTCAAACCACTCCTCAGTCGCCACTGTGATCTCTGTTCACTTCTAGCACTGAAAACATGCCTCTGCTTAGACTGTGCTCTGTGTCACTCATTTCTTTAATTCTGCACCTAGTTCTGTCTGATATAATTTGTGGTTCTAATTTTTTCAAAGGGAAAATCTATGGCTATATTAAAAGCTTGATAAGGATCAACTGTAACTCAGCAAAGTGTGCCATCTTTGGACTCTCACAGAACTCTTCATCAGGTGATTAAAAATTTGGGGAGGGGGTGGAGAACGACACATAGATGCCTGGACATTTTAGCGAGATTTTTTAAAAAACCATTGAGGTCTTCAACTAAGGTTAGTCCCAAGAATCCTAAAAGAGACTACACAGAGAACTCCCAAAACGGCCAGCATTCTTGATCTGGCCCCAAGTTCCCACCATGGTGTAGGATTCCCACCAAACAAACAAACAAACAACTTTTAATGCATTGCCTAGGGGGAGATGACTTAAGCAGCTGCCAGCTCTGCACCTCCAGAGAAGGGAGTTAGTTTTCCTCTCAGTCAGTGGCAATTTTTAAGAGAAGCAAACAAAGCTAAATCTAAAAAAATATCTTCACCCAAAGGAATACAAAGCCAGTGTCAGTGCATTGATAAAAGCTCAGATCCTTTCAGACTGCAGTCTCCTGGAATTTACATTGCACAGAAGGATGTCAAGTAAAACCTACCGAAACATGTGTAACTTATTTCTAGATAAATATTCATTGGATTGAGTTACCTGGACCAAGGGAAATGCTAAGCAGGGCGTTTCCTGCCCTCACCATGGGCTAAAGACTTGGGGGGGGACCCTTCTCACTGCTTTATATGGTTACAGCATGCTGAACCCATTTGGGTGCTGCAAGGTGAGACTGAGGCAGGGTGGCCTGATCTGGGGACCTGGAGCAGAGGCCCGGAACGGTGTGGTGTCCACGAGCCTCTGTGTCCAATTAGCCAAAACAGGGAGGAGTTGACTATAGCTGCAATGGCAGGAAATCAACAGCAAAGTGTTTACTGGGGGGAGGATTAAGGGCTGTTTAACCCCAGGCTCACACATTTGCCTAGACTTTTTATGACAGTCTTTAAAGGGCTCTAATGAGGGTCACAGCCACTTTATGGTGTTGCTGGCAGTGATAACACCCGGCTAATTACTACAGCAATTTGCAAGCACACTGCCTCCACCACAGGGACCCTCAAACTAATGCCAGATAGGAGAGTAGATATACTTAGAGACCCTGGGCCGGAGCGAAGGTAGAAGATGGACCAAATATGAGCAGTGTCTCCCGCTCCCCACATCATCTATTTTGCCGTTCTGCATGCAGCAGTGCTTTCTCCAGCTGATATTATAATTCTATATTAGAAGGAAGAGGCACTCAAGGTTCTATTGCAAATACCACTGGCTACTAGAGCACACCAAAGCATTTCAGAAGATCTGCCTGCGCTTGACAGACTGCAGCGACGCCCTTGACTTGTGTGGACCATGATCAACTGTAGGCTGTTCTGAGAGAAATTGGTGTGCCTTATCACTTGATCGTCCTAAGGTCTAACCTGTATTGTGGACAAGAAGCTACCATTAAGACAGGATATAGAGAAGCAGAAGAAAATTGTCAGGCAACTATGCATTTTATCCCCTCATCTCTTCAGTTTGACAAGATTGTGAAGTCTAAGGGTGTATTTCCAATCACCTGGCAAGGTCCTAGAACAAATTATTAAGCAGACAGTCTGTAATTATTTAACTAGCAATGCTGTCATTACGAAAAGTCAACACGGGTTTCTTAAAAACAAGTCAGGCCAGACCAATTTGATCTCTTTCTTTGATAGAATTACAGGCCTGGTGGATGAGGGGAACGGTGTAGATATTGCTTATCTAGATTTCAATAAGGCCTTCAATAGGGTTCCCCATGGTATACTTACGAAGAAGTTAGTAGAAAGTGGGACAGATAGTGCCACTGTTAGATGGACTTGTAATTGGATGACTGATCGCACCCAAAGAGTGATTATAAATAGCTTCTCTTCACCTTGGGGAGACGTGACCAGTGGGGTGCCCCATGGCTCTGTTCTGGGTCCGGTGCTATTCAGTATCTTTATTTAATGACTTGGAGGAAGGAATATAGGGTAGGCTGATCAAATCTGCAGATGTTACCAAATTGGGAGGGGTTGCTAATTCCCTAGAAAATAGGATGAAAATCCAAACGGATCTTGACAGATTAGACTGCCGGGCCAAAGCTAATTGAATGGGTTTCAAAAGAAAGAAATGTAGGGTGGTGCATCAAGGAAAAAAAGAATGACTTGCACAGATATAGGATGGGAGACACCTGGCTGGAAAATAGTACCTGTGAAAGGGATCTAGGAGTCTTGGTGGACCACAAATTGAACATGTCAAGTGTGATGCGGTTGCCAAGAAAGCCAATGTGATTCTTGGTTGCATCAACAGTAGCATAGTGTCTAGATCAGTGGTTCTCAACATGTGGGTCCCCAGATGTTCCTGGACTGCAATTCCCAGAAGCCTCCACCATTTGGTGTGCTGGAAGGGGTTTCTGGGAGCTGCAGTTCAGGAACATCTGGGGACCCACAGGTTGAGAAACACTGGTCTAGATCAAAGGAAGTGATAGAACCACTCTATTCTGCTCTGGTCAGACCCTACCTGGAGTACTGTATCCAGTTCTGTGCACCTCAATTTAAAAACCATGTTGACAACCTTGAACAGGTCCAGATGGTTGAGGGTCTGGAAGAAATGTCTTATGAGGAGCGGCTTAGGGAGCTGCGAATGTTTAGCCGTACAAAAAGAAGGCTGAGAGGGGATATGATAGCTATGTTTAAATATATGAAAGGATGTTACACTGAAGAAAGGACTGGTTTGTTTTCCATGGCTTCAGAGACTAGGACTTGGGGCAATGGTCTCAAACTACAGGAAAAGAGATTCCATTTGAACATTAGGAAGAACTTCCTGATGGTTAGGGCTGTCTGGAGGGTGCCACTGAGGGTGGCAGAGTCTCCCTCTTTGGAGGTTTTTAAGCAGAGGCTGGATGGCCCTCTGCCGAGGGTATTCTGATGGGGGTTCCTGCATGGCAGGGGGTTGGACTGGGTGGCCCTTGAGGTCTCTTCCAGCTATATGATTCTATGAAACATAGTGTAGGAGGCGAGTTTTGCAAATACACTGGACTGTCAGAAAGATCAATAAGTGGATTTTGGAGCAAATCAAGCCTGAACTATCTCTGGAGGCAAAAAAAATGATGAAACTGAGGTTTTTATACTTTGAGCACATAATGAGAAGGAAAAGATAATGCTGTAAAAGGTGGAAGGCAGAACAAAAACAGGAAGACCAAATGCAGTATGAGATAGATTGACTGCCTAAAGGAAGCCATGGCCTTGAATTTATAAGTATTTATTTATTTATTTATTTATTTATTTTAGAATATTTTACCCTGCCTTTCACCTTGGAATAGGACCCAAGACGGCTTACATTAATGAGGGATAGTTGAGAACAGGACATGTTTGAACAGAACATGTTGTACATTGCTCATTCATAAGGCTGGCATAAATTGGGGGCAACTTGATGGTATGTAACAACGACCATATTAGAACTGGGCTAAATCTGAATTGGCACTCAGTTGCTCTGTCCAGTTTCAAAGACAGGCATTAGCACTGAAATAGTTGTATCAAGTTACCCAGGCATGTGCAGGCTGCTTGGTACACTCTCCTGCCACTCACTATCAATAACCTATTGGCCCTCTACCCTGTGACAATTGTCCCTAGCATGAGATAGAAAGGAGGATTTACTTCATGGGCTCTCCGTTTCACAGGGTCAGAGGCCTTATAGTTTGGCAGACACTCAGTTGTGCTAGCAGAACAGTGGAATACAACAGAGTCAAGAAGAAAACAATAGGCAAAAAGGAGGTATCCTCATTGCCTACTTAAATTCCTCTCTTCGGCTTAAGCTGCAGTTTTGCCCACCCCATTTTTAAGCAACAGGGAAGTGATAGAAGCTGGGCAAAGAGAATGGCAATCCAGACCAAAAGGCACGGAAGAGGGGGAGAACAGAAAAAAGTTTAAAGGGATTAGATTATGGACTTGAGACTCCGGGAATCCCACAGCCAACACAGCCAAGGATTCTGGCAATGCAGTCCAAAACAGTAACATGTCCAAACTGTGGAGCACAGTACACAGTTCTGAGAAACTGGAAATAAGGACTAATGAATGGTAAGGCACCGGCCCCATCTACACATGTAACATAAAGATGTAAAGAAGGTAGAAATGGACCATATCCCTACACACTAGAGATAGATTGAGATTTTTAATGGTCTCTAATGTAACCCAAATAAATGAAATGTTAAAGTAAACAAACAAACAAACAAACAAACAATATAGAAGCAAGTAGTCTAGAGAGGCCAGAGCACAATGGCAGGATGCCTATTATGCCTGTAAAAAGTCCCAGGATCAATTTCTAGTGGCCACAGTTAAAAGGATTCGGTTACAAAGATGAGAAGACCACCATCTGGTGAGTTGCTTCTAATCACACCAGGCAACATTGGTTTAAATGTACAAATAGTATCAGCTGGCAAAAGATACTTCTTCACATTTGTAAGCTTTCTCCCTGATGTTAAAGAATACTTATTTCAGATTTTAAAATTATTATTATTATTATTATTATTATTATTAGTAGTAGTAGTAGTAGTAGTAGTAGAAGAAGAAGAAGAAGAAGAAGAAGAAGAAGAAGAAGAAGAAGAAGAAGAAGAAGAAGAAGAAGAAGAAG
>JAHTLZ010000010.1:70883591-70955425 GCA_023846285.1 Phrynocephalus versicolor
ATAGATAGATAGATAGATAGATAGATAGATAGATAGATAGATAGATACTTTATTGCCATGGTACATAAGTACAACGAAATTAAATGCTATCCCAGGTGTAAAAAAACTAACATCAAAAAGAAAAAAGAAAAATAAGTACATTTAAAAGGTAAAAATAATTAAAAGCACTCATACACATCCGTCACAACTCCCCAAGGTCACACTATTTGGTTATAGCATTTAAGGTGCTTATGGCTCGCGGATAGAAACTGTTTTTTAATCTACAAGCAAGAAGGATCTTGGAAATGTTGAAGATCACAAGCGGAATATGACCCAGCAGTGTGATGTAGCTTCAACAAAGTCCAATGCTATTTTGGGCTCCATTAGCAGAGGCATAGTTTCTAGGTCTCAGTAGTCCCTCTCTATCCTGCACTGGTCAGGCCTCATCTTGAGTACTGTGTCCAGTTCTGGGCACCATACTTTAAGAAGGATGCCAACAAACTGGAACATGTTCAGAGAAGGGCAATAAAGATGACCAGGGACACCCAAGCACTAAGAGGGCAAACTAAAGAAACTGGCCAGGCGTGTTTTGCCTAGAGAAAAGAAGTCTGAGGGGAGATAGGATGTGTGTCTGTGTGTTGTGTCCGACCCTTCGTGACTCCACATCCATGGAGTTTTCTTGGCAGGAATACTGGAGTGGCTTGCCAGTTCCTACTCCAGGCACCTACAGCACCTGGTATTCCCTGGTGGTCTCCCATCCAAGTACTAACCAGGGCCGACCCTGCTTAGCTTCCAAAATCAGGAGAGATCGTATATGCTTAGGGCATCTAGGCAGGCGGGAGATAGGATAGCACTGTTCAAATACTTGAACGACAGTCATACAGAGGAGGGGGAAAATCTGTTCTCAGTCATTCCAGAATGCAAGACATGTAATGGGTTAAGTGAAGGGAATCACGAATGATGATGAATGTCATTTAAAAATCCTTAACTGTAAGACCAGTATGGCGATGGAACCAACTATCTCAGGAGGTGGTGAGTGCTCCAATACTGGAAGTACTTAAGAGAAAATCAGACAACCATCTGTCAGATATAGTTTGATTTAGATTCCTTCACTGAGCAGGGGGTTGGTCTTGATGGCTTTATAGACCCCTTCCAACTCAATTATTCTATGATTCTATGATTTGTTAGTCTCCAGACATTGCTGGGAAGGGGGAAAGACTTTAATAGTTTTTATTAAAAAATACTGCCAAATCACCACTACCAGGATTTGACCACCACCTTCAACTGGGTGACAATTTTTGAGTATTAAAGGCTCCCCACAAGTTCTGAAACGAAGATTCCCACAGAACAACGGAGAACTGTGAAACTCCAGGGGGGGGCTACATGCTGACAGAATGTCTGATAACAATAACAAAGCTTGGAGCTTGCAGTAGCCCATGTATCACAGGCCACAACACTTCAAAGATCATTGGGGAGGGGGGCAGAGCAGAGACTGCCAGCAAGAAAACCATATGCAGATAACTCTCTATCTGACACCCAAGCTGTGGGACATTTCCCTAAATAGTGCTTCTATTCTGGAGAGGGCCGTGCTTGCCTGGCCCTGGTATTTACATCTGAGCAAGTAGTCCTTAATTTCAAAGTAATTATAGCAACTCTGTATAAACCTTTCTTGGGGGAATATGCATTTGCAGAGCCATGGTGCAGTGCCAATGTCAAACAAGTTTATACACTCTGAGAGTTTCCACACCACTTCGCCTTTTTGGGTATAGGCCATTGATGGCGAACCTTTTAGAGACTGAGTGCCCAAACTGCGATTCAGAACCCACTAATTTTTCGCAAAGTGCCAATACAGCGATTTAACTTGAATATAGGTGGCTGTGAAGGGGCAATGTCGGGTGCCCACAGAAAGGGCTCCGAGTGCCACCTTTGACACCCGTGCCACAGGTTCACCAACACTGGTATAGGCTGTTGTGTATACACTATCCTGTTGTGATTACTGGGGCCTGGCGTTCCTTGCGCTGCTGCCCCTGCAATTTCTCTTCTGCATCCCCCATCACTGCCTTTCTCCTTGACCTTGACCTATTCCTGCCCCTCTCAGGAGCCTGGCTTTTTAGGCTCACACCCCGCACCCCGCTCGCGCCATAGGTTTTGACTGCAGCCCACGCTACTGGAGTGCCAAGCTCAGCGGAGGCCCCTCGGAGCTGCCATAATGTTTGCTGATCGTAAGAAAGCGGCACTTGTGCTGAATGGCTTTCTCTGTGTCAAGACCCCCCACCGGCACCGCAGCAACTTCCTGTGGGATCCGAGCAAAAAACCAAGCCGGGCCCGGGATGGCCCTTGCGGTCGTGTATGTACTTTCATGACGGTCATTTGCATAACCCGCCGGGTCATTTGCATTGTAAATTCCGGCCGCTGTGTGGCGACGAGGCGGGGTGGGGGTAGGGGGGGGGACACACAATGCCGCCGAGGAGCCGGGCTCCTTTGGAATGCATAAGGCCGCTCGGAGGACGAGGCCCCCGCAAGCATTGCTGCCTGGACGCGATCAGACTTCCTGAAGCAAACAAACCCTGGAGATGAATATGAGCACATTATACGCTCTTCTGCCTCTGTTATTTCCCTGCCTAATTACGTAGTCCCCTTGGCTGAGGGCTTAGTTAGGCTCTCAGGCAGCTGAGGCTGGGGCCGAGGGCCCTCCTCCAGAAACCTCTAGGCTCCCCCAAAACCGGCGGGAAAAGATTTTGTTTGCTGAAAAGGTTTTGTTTTTCCTGCTGAAGGCAGGAGATCCGGCCTGCAGGCAGTGGTGGGTGCCCCCTCTCCAGTAGTGCTCCGTGGATGAAGTCCATAGCTCAGTCAAGGGATGGAGTCCTTATGTAGTACTTGTTTCCTTGTTTATTTAAAGTATTTATTAATTGCTCTCAAGCCCCCCTCAGAGCAATTCTGCAATGTAAAATATGCACAAAGCATTGTTTTAAAACAAGATTTAAGTGCCATTTTTAGAAGGTCAAGAAGAGTTTTGATTGCGAGCCAGGGGCTCCGCAGGGGTGGTGCCAGCCTGACTTCTACTACTGGAAAGGAGTTCTGCTCTTGAGAGATGCTCCAGAGAAAGCCCTGCCCTCAGCACTCACCTGCCTAGTTGCTTGGAGCCACAGGAGAGCCAGCGGGGCTTCTGCTAAATACAGAAAAGGATGCAAACCACATTGTTATGGATCTTGTGATCAATTTTTATGGAGCAAATGATGTCAAAAGAAAGCATTCTTCTGCACTTGCCAGATGACTTGTAGAATATTCAAGGGTTCTGTTTTTTAAAAGTACAGATATTTGATATCAACAATATGAAGTAGAAAAAACATGGTTTCCACCCCTCCACCTCGGGGCTTAGCAAGAGCGGTGCTGCAAGCAAACACCCAAAAGTCAACATGCTGTAACTCAGCATGGCCTCCCCTTAATCTTAGAGGCCTCCATTTATTTACTTAGTGATGAAAGAAGGGCATCCTGACAAACATATGTCCCAACACACTGTTATAGTTTCTACACATGTTCCAGAATTGAGCCCTTGCAGTGAACGCTGACAGTAAATTTCAGGGCTGAGCCCCTTTACTCTTTAAGGGAGATGAATATAAGGCACAAGTGAAAAGGGGTTTGGTATGTGCCATCAAGTTGCCCTTGGTTTATTCTACCCTATGAATGAGTTATCTGCAAAGTGACCTGTCCTCAACAGCCTTGCTCCACTCTTTGTAAACAATCCTACGACTTCCTTTTGAGCAGGGGTGGGAAACCTTTGGCCCACAGGAATTGCACCCTGATTTAGGGAGTCAGTCCATCTTGTACTGTATTTGGTCATTCTCTTTTCCCGCTGCCTCCATATTATTGTCCTTTCTGGAGAATCTTGCCTTTTCACAATATGCCCAAAGTACAACAACCTCAGTCTCAGCCCTCCAGAAATAGTTCATGGTTGATTTACTCTAGGACGCATTCATTTGTCTTTCTGGCAACCTAGGGTACTACAAAGCTTTTTTCCAGCAGCACATTTCAAACAAAAAATATTTTTGGTCTCTGTTTTTCCCCCCCTTGTCTAGCTTTCACACCCTTACATGGTGACTGGAAAGATGATAGTGTAGAAGATGCTCTTGGTATTCAGCTTCAGTGGCATGTCCTTACACTTGGTGATCTTTTCTAGTTCTTTCATTGCTGCCCTGCCGAGTCTTGGTTTTCCTTTGATTCCTTGGCTGCCGTCTCTGTTCGGATTGATTGAACCAATGTATACAAAATCTCTGCTTATATAATGCCCCATACCACTACAAGTAGTCTCTGGGCGGTTTACAATTTTTAATTACAGTGTGCAGGCTACACTCCCCCCCCCAGCAAGCTGGGTACTCATTTTACCGACCGCGGAATGATGGAAGGCTGAGTGAACCTTGAGCCTGCTACCAGGGATTGAACCCAGGTCGTGAGCACAGTTTTACCTGCAGTACAGGCATTTAACCACTGTGCCATGGGGCTCTAGCTATTTCAATTTCTTCATGGTTAAAGTTAGAGTTGCACAATTCTTCTTTCACTTTCACTAAAAGTTGTTTCATGCCACTGCTGCTCTCTGCCAGTAAGATGGTGTCATCTGCATATCATAATTTTTGTCTTTCCATCAGTCTTAACTTCTTCATCTAAATCTAGTAGGGCTTCCCATCTGATATGTTCCGACTACATATTAAATAGATTAAAAAGATTAAATGCACCTTTGTCTGAAACTTTTGCATATAGGAAACCATTCTGTTTCTCCATATTCTGCCCCAAGGATAGTTTCTTATGTACAATGCAGGTTAGATTAGAGGCATATGATTCTTGTGATGTGTTTCTTATGATTTACACAGTCAGAGCCTTTGCTTTGATATTCTGAAACTCTTTGGTAGCCAGCAGATAGTATTTGCAACGTGATCTTGAGAGCTTCTTCCTTTCTAAAATCATGTCTTACTCCTTTGTTGCAACACCTTGAGCATCACTTACCTTGCTTTGGATATTAAAGCAGCGATCCTATAGTTACTGTACTCCTTTGTTGTTGTTGTTGTGTCATACAGTCATGACCAACTCTTTGTGACCCCATGTCCATGGAGTTTTCTCGGCGGAAATACTGGAGTGGCTTGCCAGTGTCTACTCCAAGCGCCTACAGCACCTAGTATTCCCTGGTGGTCACCCATCCAAGTACAAGCCAGGGTCGACCCTGCTTAGCTTCCAAGATCAGGCGAGATCAGATGCGCTCAGGGCATTTAGGGGTTGGAATTTGTATTGAGCATTTCATCTACCCCTGGTAATTTATTTCTTCCTAGTGCTTTCAGTCTCTGAAAAGCGCCATTCAGAGGGAGGAGAGTATTTTCCTTCTTGTGCCATCTCCAAAATATCTTTTCCATACATTTCTATCATTTTGCCATAGACCCCGCCCATGGACCAATAAAATCACTTGCAAACAGCCCATTGGTTCATTACATACTGTAGTTCCTATAGAGAAGGTAACTCTATATCTTTTCTTATGTGAGAGTTGCAGCATGCAGTGTGCTATTGTCCTTAGAGGGCTGGAATCAGACCTGGATTTTGGGACAAAAAAGGGGACCTTTCCATAGCTCTGACCCTGAGCTCAGGGGATTAGAAAGAGGTGAGCGGGTGGGAGCAAGGATCCCCTTTTTCTGTGCTCCAAGTCAAATAAAAATATTATGCCATTTGGTTTCCATTAAAAAAAAGAAAAAGACAAAGGGGGTGGCTTAGTGGGTTCTGAAGAGGAACTAAAATAATGCTTCCAGAGCAAACAAAGGCCACAGTTACCTGGGGCTTGAAGGGACCAAAACTAATTCCCCATTTTGGGAACCTATTCATATGGAAAGCTTTGTCTGAAATGAAGATGCACCACAGATGAGGCTGAGAGGGGGAGCGGTGGCTTTGGAATGTGCTTGGATGCAATGCACTCCAAGGAGGAGATTTGGTCAGCAGTTTCAATGGCCCCTGTTAAGTGTGGAAAGCTGGATTGGGAAGGAGTTGCTGTCCATTATTTCACCATCTTGAGACCCTTGTTAGAGACAATCCTTTGTGAACTTTTCTGGGCAAAATGGTGTGCCTCCCCTTCCTGTACTCGGGCTTTTCCTCCCCAGTCTCTTGTGCACCCATCTCTAGCTTGCCCAGAGACACAAGCTTGTCAGTGACACAATTGGCTGATCACAAATATATTGGCAACTTACTCCAGAAGGTGTTCTCTACAAGTAGGTTGGAAGCCTCAGATGTTGCTTAGGCAGCTCCAGCTGCTGCCTTCCAGATCCATAGGGTTACAACTCCTGTGGCTCCTCATGAGTTGGGCGAGGATTGTTAGAGTTGTAGTCCAACACATATGGAAGGTGCCAAGTTCAGAAAAATCTTGGCTAAGTTTCCAAAAACATACACCCATCAAGAATGGATGAATTCTACTTAAATTCAGAGCAAGTTACTATTGGACAGTAACTCCCAAAATTCCCTAACCAGCATCGTGCGCACAGGCCATGTTATTCTAAAGGATTCTGGGAACTGCAGTGCAAGAAGTGACTTTTCCAAGTTCAGAAGCTGCAGTTGCAGAGTTGTGGGAATGCCAAGCTGTATCAAAAAGGGATGGTTCATTGTGTGGTTGTGTTTGGGAAGAGTGATGAGGCAAATTCCTTCTTGTGGATAACCCTCCCTGCCTTGTGATAACCTGCACAGACAACTTGGCTCCTCCAGGCACTTCCTGCGGGGTTGGGGTTGAAGGGAGGCCTCTGCAGCTGTTTTTCTTTTCTAGATGATTGGAGTGAGGCAAAGCCTGATAACCGACAATCATCATTTATCTCCCCCTGCAGAAGTGCATTTCATGAGAACCTTTATATTATAAGTGGCATTTCCATAGAACTGACAGATATCTCTGCAGTGATCTGGAGGTGTTAGTTGGCTGAAGTAAGAATTACAAAAACTCTTGTGGCAAGTTAAAGACTAATGGATTTTATTTGGCATAAGCTTTGATAGACTTCACTCTACTTTTTCAGAGACAATTGGAGCATCTTGAAACAGTTTGTCCTCTAGATGTGTTGCACTAAATTAAGGAATACAGTATTTGGGGACATGCGGCAGAACAATGGGCTATGTTGTACAGAAACGTGATACTTAAAGGGTGCAGGACTCAAAGCTACTGGCAAAGTGCAGTTTCTATTCCAATAAATCCAGCACAGTGTGAGCACTAGGATATGTTTAGGATCCCTCCCTAAACATATTTATTACTTTAATGTACCCAGAGAAACACACAGTTAAAACAGTACTAATATGTATGCAAATTATGCTAATACATTACTCTGCAGTCCATTCCCTGAAAAATGCCCCTGGATCTCTTGAAATCTTGAGTATAGAAAAGTTACTTTTTAAAACTGATAACTCCCAGAATATATAATGTTAACCAACTATTCTGCTTAGGGGTTCTATGAATTGTCATCCCAAAAGTAATTTTCTGGATCCAGAGTCAGCTGTTCTGCTAGCTTCAACTATATAAGCATTCTATCCAGGCATTTGGGGCTGCAGAACTCTCCACCAGTAACCCCAACTCCACAACCACATGATGCTTCATGGGAGTTTGAGTCCAAGGCATCTGGTGGATGCTAGGTTAGGAAAAGCCACTGCATATGGTTGTTGTTGTTCTGTCGTTCAGTCATGTCTGACTCTTCATAACCCCATGGACCAGAGCATGCCAGGCCCTCCTGTCTTCCTCTGCCTCCCGGAGTTTGGTCAAATCCATCTTGGTTGCACTGATGACACCGTCCAACCCTCTCATTTTCTGCGTCCCCTTTTCCTTTTGCCTTCAGTCTTTCCCAACATCAGGGACTTTTCCAAGGATTCCTCTCTCCTCATGAGGTGGCCAAAGTACTTCAAAATCTGTCCTTCCAGTGAACATCCGGGGTTGATTTATTTCAGGATGGATAGGTTTGATCTCCTTGCAGTCCAGGGGACTCTCAAAAGTCTCCTCCAGCACCACAGCTCAAAAGCGTTGATTTTGTGGTGATCAGACTTCTTTATGGTCCAGCTCTCACTTCCATACATCACTACTGGAAAAAAAACCATAGCTTTGACTAGCCTGACCTTTGTTGGCAAAGGGATGTCTCTGTTCTTCAAGATGCTGCCTAGGTAGTTTAAGATGTATATGGTGTATATGGTAGTTGTAGTTAATTGAAAGGAGGTCAGGATATGATCTGAGACCCAGTTTGTTCCTGCCTAGCACTGATCTGTGCATTGAAATGACTTCTCTGGACCTTAGCACCATCACCCTGCCACCTATCCTCACTCTCCCTCTGCACCCTTACTTACTCTCCCTCTGCATGGCTTAGAATACCTAGCAGGGTTACAGAGAGTCTTGCAGAAAGAATCAGTTAGCTGTGTCCATCTGCAGCTGTCAGAGTACAGATTAACCATTTGCCTCCCAGATACTACAGCTGTTTCTAAGTTAATGTTCCCATAATGATTTTTGGCTTACTCCTGTGACAAGCCGTCTATGACAAGTCCTCCTATTAAGCTAAGTGATGCAGTTAACAAGTACACGTTATGTAGTGTTCAAAGACACGCTGGCCTCTTCATGTCCAGGTGGAGGGATTATTATATGCCTTGCCTCTGCAGCTGGAGAAATGCTTAAAAGCAGAAACTAGAAAGTCAATTTTAAGACAAATGAGTGTTACACAGGCGAAGAACATCTAGCACATCCCTAATTACTGACTATGTTGGGTAGGACTTATGGAAGCCAGAGTCCCACAGTGCCTCAGTTTCCCTGCCTTGCACTATAGGAACACACCTGTAGCAACATTTCCCACCTCACAGTATAGCCATACATAAGTGAAGCAGAGTAGCAGGGGGGCCCATGGTCCAAACAGAACTGCATCCCATGAGATTTTGCTGGCATCCCAGGAGAAAGGCAAAAGAACCTAGTTGGTTTCTTCCATCTAAACCCCTGATTCCCAATCTTGGATCCCCAGATGTTCTCAGACTAAAACTCCCAGAAGCCTCGGCCACTAGCTGTGCTGGCCAGGATATTTGGGAGTTAATAGTCCAGGAACATCTGGGGAACCAAGTTTGGGAACCAGGGGTCTAGATCTACTACAGGTGCAAAACCCTGCCTTTTTCATTTCCTGTGAAGAAACAGGTGGCTGTAGGGATCCCAACAGATGCTCCTACACTCTTCCATGGTTTGGCTCCCTCCTCTGCCTTCCTCTTCTCCTTCCCTGGACTCTTAATTCCCTCCCCCCCCCACTTCCCCATCACCGAGTGGGGCCCGGGCAGGAGTTTAGCCGGCTTTCCTGCCAGTTGCTTCTTGTGGGCAGGAGTTTAATGAGCGCTGTCTCCAGTTTCTACGGTGAGCAGAGAGGATGCAAAGCGCCGGCAGAGAATGAACTCTGCTTAATCCCCTTTGTCGGAGCTTTAGGGAAGAGAATTTAGCTAATGTGAGTGTGAAAAGGCACCGGCGGGGGTGGGGTGGGGAAAAGGGGGAAGCAGAGGGAGGGATCAAGGCCGGGGGCGGGGCAGGATTCCCCCCCCCCGCTTCAGATCCTCCCCCTCGTCGCTGGCTCTTTTCGCGGCCCATTGTTGGGCTTGGTGCGGGCCGGCTGCGCTCGGCGCGAGGGTGTAACCGGAGAGCTTTCCCCAACAAAGTCCCTCCCAGCGCCTGTTGCTGAAGCCGACAGAAGGCGCGGGGACCCGCGGCGGACTCCGGATCTCAGCAAAGCCCGGGAGGAGCGCGAGCGGTCGAGCCAGCATCTCCTGCTCGCCGTCCGCCGGCCAAGTTCCCGGCGGGGGTCTAACTCTGTGCCTACAGGAAGGAAGCGGCCGCGCTTCAGCCGGGTTTATTCCCCATCTGCGAGACTCGCGGCCGGGCTCGGCCATCGAGGGGTTGGAGCATTGGCTCCCTTCCCCCGGCCGGTTGCCCCGCGAGGGATGGAGCCCAGGCGCGACGCCCTGCAGGAGCACGGAGTGGTGGGACAGCGCTAAAGCAGCTGGAGGAAGAAGAGGTGAGGCCGCCTTTACGCAGCCCGGCGGGGACGGGGCTCCGGTGGCGGAGAAAAGAGTGCCGCGGAGAGGGGAGGTGTGTGGGGGGGAGGCGGCCACACGTAGCCTTGAGCTCCGGGTTTATCTTGTCCGCTGTGACCCAGGAGGCTCCCCGGGTGTGGCGGGGCCAAGCGATCTTTCCGATGGCGGGTGCCGAGGTGGACTTTGACCGGGAGGGTCTGTAAATCTGTTACCAAACTTCCCGGGTGCGCAGAAACCCTTTTGTCGCTCGGGATTAAAAATTAAACTGCCTTCGGGACGGAAAACTTTTTTCTGGGCATGGACGCCCTCCGCGCTCCCCGCTCGCACGTACACACACCGTTGCCCTGATGAAGCGTCCACCGTGTACACTCAGACCACGCCGTCGGTGAGGCGCCACGCTCGCGCCATTCAAACAAACGCGCTCCCTCGTTTACACACAGCCCGGCGCGCCACTGCGCTTCCACCGGCGCCCTCCGAAATCTTCCCAACAACCCGCGTGGGTGCCACGCGGAGCCAAGCCTGCGTGGAAATGTCTCTCGAGTGCGCTCCACGTATGCTTGCTACTGGGTGCCCCTGCGTAGACCCACCCATACCCGGGTATAAATTTAGTACAAGTAATCGCAGCATCTTTAAAGTAACCTCGCCATTTTCCTTCCGAATTTTCCTTCTGCCCTTCCTTTGCCCCATATTATCCTCACACCTCCTTTGGTCTGAGCAAACGCTCTTTCCTAGAGCCCCTGTTCTGCAACTGCCTGAGGATTCCTCCAAACCACATGAGGGGGCCTCCACTGCTGAGATTAGTGGTGGAAGAGAAGTCACAGACCAGCCCCATGACAGAGAGAGAGAGTTGGGCTCAATAGGGTAGTGTGTGTGGCTGTCCCTTGTCCAGGCAGAGTTGCTCCTAAGATCATCTACTGAGGTTAGGGAATGGTGAACTACAGCTTGGAATGACATTTCAACCCCAGGTCCCAGCTGGCTGGGAGTCAGGCAGCAGGTAGCTTAAAGACCAGTATGGTAAAAGGGCAGAGGCGGTGGCAACGGTGGGCCTCCAAAGAAGTGAATTCATTTCCACACCAGCATCTTAGACATACCGCTTGCTTGTTTGGTGTGATGGACCTTTTTTGTTTTTGTTTTTTGGGTTGTCCCACCCCAAATACAGATCAAGGCTTTGTCCCACTCAGCGAGTCTTTTCCTTTTAGAAAGGAATGTCCAGCAGCGGGCACTGGTTGTCTTCATAAATATGTTTTCATAAATAATTCTCCATCTAACCCTACCCAGATGACTGTCACCTAAGTTATACATTGATTATATACAGTGATAGGAAAGCTCAGAGGGCAGAAGAGTGATCCTGTTATTTCCTGTTTCCATCTAGGATTTGAAGAAGTTCCAACTGGGAGTGGAAGAACAAGAAGCAGAGACAATAGGATGACAGCCCTGCTGCACTGCCTCCTTAGATTGCTGGTGGTGGCAACCACATGTGCTTGGCCAGCAGTGTCCATAGAAGGAACCACAGAGCCAGGTGAGAGTCTCTAGAAAAATGTCATTTCTGGTGTTAAAAGGAAGACCACCAGTCTTCCCTCAATCTATGCCCTCCAGGAACCCTGGATATAATCATGCCACATATCTGGCAGACACTAAATTGGTGAAAGATGAATTAGCATGGGTTTGTTCATTTATGATTTATGACCCCATTTACATTTTTATAGTGTTTGTTGCATTTTCTGTGATGAGAATTCTGGGATGCAGAGCATCTGTTGTTGCATTTTCTGTGACGAGAATTCTGGGATGCAGAGCAGAATTAATTAGACATGTATTTTCCAAAGCCACATGATGAGTCCATGAAAAGGGTGGAAACTGAAACCAGCTTTCCCAGTTCCAGGTCCACTCAGAGACTCCTGCCTAGGCTGGTTCTGTCTCATGATACAAAAAAATACAATAGTCGATGTATGTGTGGGCCCTTCAGAGATTGTTAGTGGACTGTAGCTCCTGTCAACTTTAGCCTGTGCGTTCACAATGGTTGGAGTTACAATGCAGTAACACCAGCACTGTTTGACACTTCTGTAAATACCTGGCTAGTGTGTTGCAGGGAGGGTTAATTCTCCCCAGCCTCCTAATAAAAAAATTTCAGCAGGAGAGCAGTACATTCAGCGTACAATGAAGCGTGGCATCAACACAGAATCCAAGCAGAAGAGCAGCAGTGCTTTTTTTCTGCCTTCTGTTCTTCCGTCTTTCTTGAGCACAAGCGGGGCAGTGGTGGTGGGTGTTACAGTTTCCAATTCATTACTTGTGATGGTGGAAGGAATTTTGTTGCAGAACAGTAGGGTTGGGCTTAAGGTAGACCAGAATGCCCTAATGGATCTTTGGGAGATGGATAGGATACCATCCAAGGCTTCTGATTACCACTTGTTTACCAATGGCAAGAAGAAAAAGTCTGTTCCATTCTAACAGTTGAGCACTGGGTTTCAGGGTTTTAATTTTTTAAAAAGTAGATGGCATTAGCCTGAAACCTCTATCCATGCAATATAGAGAGCATTCACATTCTACTTCTTGCTCTCCAGTGCAGTATATAGGAAATCCCTGGTCCAAACTGAGGTGACTGCACAATAAGGCAAGACCTAAATGCAGATGTTCTCCTAAACAGTCGATAAGCACATGTTCCCTTCAGACCTCTGTGCTGTGAAGATTATCTATAGTGACTGGGTCTCTCAACAAAAGAGACTTAGTTTTCACTGGTTTTATCAGGGTCGTTTCTGTTTCATTTTTCAGCCAGGATTAAGCAACTGGTTTTCCTTGGATCTACTTTTGGTCTGCCTTCCTTCTTATCTCATCTTCTAACTTGATTTATATGAGCCTAAGCAAAATAAATGACTAAGTATTGGAGAACAAAACTAAGCACGCTGTTCGGTGATGAAGGCACATGCAGATCTGTGTAGTATAAGAATATGTGAATGTATCCCTGTCCTTCAGGACTGATGAAACTATGAGTGAGATTGAGTGTTTGTTGAAATGGTTCTGGTGGCTCTGGTTTTAGAGTTGTTTTGGAGCCAGAGACTGTGTGAAGATAATGAAGACAAGAGTCCATTTATTAGTCAAACAGTTATATATGCAAACTTTGGCATTTGTGGCACTGCTTCCATTGTGTGACCAAAATGATCTGTTGTTCTGTGATTGGCCCCAATGAGTAACCTAATTTGCCAAGCTACTAATACTTTTGTGTAGCTGTCCACTTCCAAAATCCCCTGGCAGAAGGAGGGGGAAGTTGCCATGTCAGGTGCTTGGCACCATTACTCCTGCTTGAGGAAGAAGAAGAAAAATCTCATCTCTAGTTGGCTCGTCCATTGAACAGATGGGCTTTCTGATATTTGTGCCAACCAGCTGCCCAAGTGTCACTGCTGCTGTTATCATACCACATTCATCACTTTAATTCACCACCATTACCTATCTTTTTTTGAATGGACTGCGGAAGCAGGTGTAAGGGCATTATGGTTGACAGCCAGGATGCTTTCTGCCTTGTGGGAAAGCCCATGGTTGCTCACAGAGCGTGTTAGAGTACCATTCCCAGAATACTCCAGTCATCATGTGCATAGAAATTATGGGAGTTTTAGTTCAAGCAAGTGGCTTTTCAAAGTTCCACATTGCTTAGGAGAAAAAAAGAAGGGAGGAAGGTTTGGTCTAAAACAGTAGTTCAGAAGCTCAGTCTGATAGCAGCTCCCCAGACTTCTTCCAAACGGAAGGTGCCCTTACATTTGTAAAATATTAATTCTTCATGTCATCACACACTGCTGGTTAGTGGCTTGACTGGACAGCTTCTCCGGCTGTTGAGAACTTAGACTATCCTAACTGTGACATTTCACATTTGTACCTGATTATCCAAATACTCATTGGAAGCAGCAGATCTTTCAATGTAATTGGAAAGGTCTCTTTGGTAGAAAGTATAGTGTGTATTTTGGAGAAAGGACAAAGAATGAATGGTGCCTTAGCGATTCACTTTTGTCTTTATGGATTTGTTCAGGGTGCAAATCTGCAAATTGTGTTGTTTGAACAGTGTTCTTCTGGATTCAACCACTGCTTGGTGTACTGGATACTTAGGCCCCCTTTCAAAGAGTTTAAGTTTACCCAAAAGTGACAGTTTCCTTACTTTCCAGCCATTCACAATGGTTTTCTGAAGCCCAGTCCTCATAGAATGCTTTGCGTTTTCCAAAGTAATAGTACTTCTAAATCTATTCTGTAGTAAAGAATAGAACATTCTGTCTGCATAGGAACAGAGGCTCACAGTCAAGAAGGAAGGCAAACCAGCACAATGACCACTCTGGGTGGTAGTATTGTTGGCCAGGGGTGTATGTGTTGCTGATTCAAATCTACCCAGGCTCACTAGGTTATACTGTACAGGAGTTCCAGCGAAATTGAAAGCAGATGCTTCTTCATCTGAAAATCTCTCTCCATTCTTATGTACTATCACAGTCATTTCTTTTTAACTTTATGTGTAATGGAAGGAGGAGAATGGTTGATTATTTAATTTGCCGTTTTGTTTTTACTCCCAGGGAGAGGCACCTGTGGGCTATTAATTTTTTAAATTTATTTTTTAATTATTATTATTTCTTTGTTTTACACCCTGACTTAATGGAGTGGCACCAGTTGGCAGAAAAATGTCTCATGCCAACTCTGAACTTCAGGCTGTGAAGAAGAATGATTGGGACTTCCATGCTGCCCACAAAGGTGGCAACCAAAATGGGGAAAGTTACTTTATTGGGCATCAACTGCTAACATCTCCCACCCTTGGAATCATGCTGACTGGGGAATTTTGGAGACAGCGGATCTGAAATGTAACTTTCCTCAGCTCTGATTTGCAGGAATATTTCAGCTTTTTAAAATAACTGGAAGCTTCATCTGTGCGGGGGAGGGGGAGGCCACTTGTGGATCAGTAAGAGTTAGAGAGTGTACACGTTTGTGCATTTTCTAGGCCCATAGCCTATTAGGATAAGGAACAATGGGACTTGTAATCCCAGAAGAGAGAAATTTACTAACTGAGAGAGCTTGTTTCCTAGTGACTGCATTCTCAGTCTTGTCTTGTCTCATAGATAATTTTCTATCTGGGGTGTAAGCCAGTGCTGGCAAACCTATGGCACGGGTGTCAAGGTGGCCCTCGGAGCCCTTTCTGTGGGCACCCGACATCGCCCCTTCACAGCCACCTGTATTCAGATTAAATGGCTGCATTGGCACTTTGTGAAAAATTAGTGGGTTTGGAATCGCAGTTTGGGCACTTGGTCTCTAAAAAGTTTGCCATCCTTGGGCTAGGCCCTTGTGGGAAAGGAAGCTTGTGTTCCTGAGCTGGGAAGACTAGCTTTGAGTAACACTGGGGCATGGAAGAGTGAGCTGGTTTGAGGGGGGAACTGGTGAGGGAGGGAGCTCCCACCAGCCAGTTTGATGGAGGAGGAGGAGGAGGAGGAGGAGGATGGGTCACCAAAGCAATTATAGTTCAAATCCAGGTTAGACAAACAGAGAGGCGGGAAGTGGTGGAGTCATCTGAGTGTGAAACCTCTCACTCCCACTCATGCCAATGGGGGGAAGAGGCAAAGGCGAGGCCGGGTGTGCTGAGGGGAAACCAAGTGTGAGAGACACAAGTGGGAGGAACGTTCGTTTGGGGAGATACGGCCTGTTAGTCAGCTTCAGTGTGGGGACTGAACAGCAGTGGCAAACCAAGGCCCTGTGACAGCGTTAAGAGGAGCAGATGGACTCTGGGCATGGTGGGCTCCTTGGATGCTAGTCCACCTCTTGAGAGGCGACCTCAGAAGCAGCAAGCAGGGTGTTGTGTTGCAAGAGAGCAGGGGTGGGGGTGGGGGTGGGGGTAGGATGGGGGAACGGGCACTCATGGCCAGGAAGGCGGCAAGGTTTGCCCTTTTTGCCACTTGCTCCAGGAGGTGCTGCCCAGCAGCGAGGCAGACCCGCAAGCCACCGCCATGGGGACTCCTGATCTGATTGCCACCTCCTCCTCCCTCCCTCCCTCCATCTCCCCAACCTGCGACTGAGGCCTGAGCTAATAACAGAGCTGTCTGCTGAAAGGAGCCTGGCCCCTATTGTGCGCAGGGGCAGGGGGAGCACGGGAAAGGAGCCCGTGTGGTTGGGACAATGGCAGCCGGAGCCGGAGGTGGGTGGGGGGAAGGGCGGCAGTCATGGGCTTCCTGACATGTTCATTTTGGGAATCTGTCAAAACAGTCACTTTGGGCGGAGGAGAAAGTGACCACTCAATCGAGGGCCCCCACAGAGAGGCAGGGAGGAAGGGGAAAGAGCGGGATCTGAGCAGGGAAAAGTCACGGTTCAGGGTCTGTGGGGATCCTTTCTGCTGTCCAGGACTGGCGAGGGAAGGCCTTTGATGACATCATTGATTCAGGACAAAAGGCAGTGCGGTGTGGAAGAGGCCTCAGAGGATGGTGGTGGACAGGGCAGAAAGAGGAGGAAAGAGTGGTGGGGAGGGCTGTGATCACCTTTCCCCTCAGCCAGGCACTCCAATTAATGGCTTCCAGCTATTGTTTCAAAATCTTGTTTCGTTGGTAAACATCAAAGAACACCAACAGTGATGCACCCTGGCCTGCAAATATCAGCCCTAAATTGACAATTTCTCACTCCTGCTTCTTTTCATCCGAATCTCTCTCACACACACACACACTGACGCCCCCATCCCAACCTGTACACAGTCATTTGGCCTGTACACTTGGTTGCATCCTGGTCACAGATTCTTAGACCTGAAGGTGTTTTTACAGGAGTGTAAAATCCCACTTGCCCAGTTGGTTTCTGTAGAAAGAGCCAGAAATGTATTTTCCCTTCGTGATGCTGGAGAAAGACACACACACACATAGGGACCTGGCTGTCTTGTACACTGGCTGTTTCTTGAATATATTTCCCTGCTCCTCTCTATAATTGCTCTATCAAATTTAGTGCTCGGGAGTTATTTCAAATGTCTAATAATAACGATGACGGTGATTATGCAAGATTTTTTTCAGAAATATTGAAGCTGTAAGGGGAGTCCATGGAAATATAGGAAAGATGTGTAATTCCTTTTTAAAGTATAAAATCTAATCAGTACTGAGCATTTATGAAATGTTTTATTTTTTTCCTGGAAACTGGGTTAAATCTGGACTTTATCATTTTTAGAGTAAACACAATGAAATCAATGGAATGTGAGTCCATTGTGGCTAAACAAAATCCCATTGATTTCATAAGATCTGTTCCAAGTATGATTAAGCATGGGTCCAGCCCAACATCTACCTCTAGTTAGACCTGGCATGGAAACATCAGCTGTGGCAAATCAAACAAGACTTTATTATATGGACTTGCAAACAGTGTTTCAGTGGCAGCGATATAGTGCAACCAATGAGGAAACTTTCAATTCTTTTGAGGAGAAAAAGCACAGAACATAAAACAGCTATACAGTGATTCAAAAATAGCAGAAATTTTGGACAGCTGGATTTCATAATGCTGTACGCACATCTACTAAGAACTGATATGTGAATTCACTTGCATGCACCTTGGGTTTTGGTTGTAGGTAAATCAGATTTGATGAACTGGACTTGTCTACAACACTCACATCAAAATATAGCAGGGTGACACAACATTTTTGTCTTTTTGTCTCTTTTTTTGCCCAATATTGAAAAATTAAATTAGCTTCTATATACCTTTTAATCCAAACGATAGTGTATCTTTGACAACAATCACAAATCTATTTGTTCAACTGGAATCAATGTCCAAAAGAGCCAAATTTATTCTGAACCTTCACTTCCAGCTTCATGGACTTCAGAAAATGAAGGATATACTGTATAACAATGGAAATAAGCAGCTTGATGCTGTTCTCCTGGTTATGGTCCTTGGTTGTGGATGTATTTTTTAAACATGCATGAGTTTCTTTCACATGCTACAGAAGGAGGAGGAAAATGAATCAAGGGGGTAGGGAAGAAAAAGGAGTCACAGGATAGCTTGATCACAGACTGTTACAGGATTCCTAAGGTTGGCAGACTCCTAGGCTGAACCACTGTATTCTGCAATATTTGAACATTCAAATTTTTGTCCTTTGGATATAATGTTGGGAAAGAAATTACTTCTTTAAGAATTTAGTCAAAAGCACCAGCAATGCACTTCAATTTTAAGTAAGACATTTGCAACATTGTAAATTAAAAGTAGAGCCATATTTTAAAAATGCGGACTAAAAAAGTCTTGTGTGGTATGTGAGAAACTGTTTCTTAATCTCTCCATTATTTACATGTTTTCATTGAGGCTAGAAAGGGAGACCAAAGCTAGTGTATTTATTTTATTGGAAATAATATTTTCATGTTATTCCCCATCACGTACGTTCACATCTTGGGTTCAGAGGAAAATGCTGTAGATTTCACCCAGTGCAAAACCCTTCCAAAAGGGAATCTTCTTTTCTGATTTCTCTACTCTAAGAACAAAGAACACTTACCTGTAGGGGGCTTTATTTTTAGTTGAAGCGCAAGTCCGTTTTGCACTCCTGAGGCTCAGTCAGTCACTAGAACAAATGAAAAACCCAAAGTGATGGCCATGCAGAGTAGACACAGTATTTTTCTGCAGATAAGACTATATTTTTGTCTAAAATGGTTAGATTAAAAATTGAGAGTCATCTTATACATGGAAGTTAGCTGAGGAGAGAACCGCATGGTTGGGAATCTATTTTTGAGATGGAAAAGTGGAGGTCATCTTATACATGAGGGTGTTTTATAGATGGAAAAATACAGCAATATGCACAACAGAGTAAAATTGCTCCATGTGACATTTCGGTGGACTAATTTGCTCAGGCCCTTGGGATGGAAAACTAGTAGTCAGCCCCAAGAGCAGAGGAGGCCTTACCTCAGGCAGAATCAAGACCCTTAGGGTCCTCTTGTCCAGTAGCTTTGCTACTGTGTTGAAGTCAAATTCAACTGCCAGTCTGTTTGGGTTTTTTTTACAGGGAAAATAAGTGCCCTCTTATTGATCTCAGGCAGCAAAATGCATCGAGCCAGCTCTATAGTGGAAAACCAGAAACCTGTGACTACCCACTCAGCTTTCTCCTTCTCCTGTTCCATTCCAGTTACTGAAATAAATCCTGGGTAGACGTTTGTGCACACACTTTCACTGACATGTTGTGATCAAGAAAACCAGGTTTGTCTTGTGTCTAATTGGGGGGAAAGTGTCCTTCGTTGGCAGCTAACGTTCTTGCTTGCTCCATAGCCCAGAATGTTTGTAGTATGGATGTTTTAAGTGCAAAGTTACTTAAAGACAAGTTACATGTTCTGTAAAAGCTCCAGGAATCTCCCGGCTAGCATGGCCAGTTATCATCCGGAAGAGTCACTTCCGTAAACTCAAGCAGTGCGAGCCAATACCCATCATTTGAACTGAATCTTCCCTTTTTCCGTTTTGGACAGAGATGTTTGATAGCCAAGTGGTAGAAACAGAGGAGCAGCACCTTCTCCTCGACCCAGGGAATCTGCTGAAGCTCTACTGCATCACCAACAACAGCCTCGGGATCACATGGTACAAAGAAGCCAAGCAGATTTTCCCAAGCGGGCGAATACACGTTCGACAAAGCATGCTGGAGATTGCCGAGGTCACCTATGAAGACTCCGGGCTGTACTCTTGCCAAGCCCAGAACACTGGGGAAAGCCTGCGCAACTTCACCATCTCTGTTGTCGGTAAGAAGCCACGAGGCACAGAGGATGTTCGTGTTCTGATCTCCAGTAGAATATCTTCTCTGTAGGGAGGCTTAATGGTAGTTGTAGTGAGTACAGGGTGGTGTATACTGTATACAAAGTCCACGTCACGTGCTATTGTCCAGACTGGTGGACTGGAGGTTTGCCAGGTTTCAGACGAGAATCTTTCTCAGCCACACCCAGAGACCCCATAGACTGAATCAGGCTTGTTGTGCATGAAGATCATAGCCGGAATCCTATTTGTTGGATTGCACTTGTCTTTGGGGAAATTCACTCTTGGCAGTGAATTGCCCCACTTTGATGAAGTACTGGTTGTGTTCCTGGCCAAATACCTGACACTCAATTGGATATGCACCAGGGGTGCAACTGGCACCTTGTTATTGAGCAGCAATTGACCATGAAGACTTGCATGATTTCCCTCATGTAATTGTATATTGACAATAGGATGTGAGGCTCTGCTTTACCAGCAAGGTATGTCCATTGTGCAATACAGCCCAGACCACTCTTGCCTCACTTTCAATGTCCCCACCCCCCATAACTGGGAACTAACCCTATAAACCAGTGATAGTCAACCAGTGGGTCCCCAGATGTTCCTGGACTGCAACTCCCAGAATCCCCTTCCAGCACAGCAAGTGGTGGAGGCTTCTGGGAGTTGCAGTCCAGGAACATCTGGGGACCCACAGGTTGAGAACCACTGCTATAAACCAACATCTTCACTGCCACCCTTGTGTTGCAAAATATGTTTTCTTCTTTGCTCCCCCTTGGGAGACTCATGTCTGAAAGCATTTTGTCTGCTATTCCACAACCCCCCCACGCACACTTTTAAAAGAAGCCTGGTACATTATAATGGTTAAAATGCCTGGAGATTAAAATGTGATTTTTCTTAGACCGTATCTCCTAGAACATGGTGTTTGACATGGCCATATATCATGGTGGCCAAAGAGTCTGAAAATTGTAATTAAAATAAACAACCTTCTCCCTTCTCTGGGAACCCCTGTGGTTGCTAGCATTTGTTTGGTGTCTTCTGAGAAGCCTTTCAAGAATCATCTAGCCTCAATTTTGATTGCAGATTCATTGGCATCAGGTGATGACGATGAAGACAGTGATGTGGACAGCACCCACGTGGATTCCAATGAGGAGCCCATACATATCCGGCGAGGTGAGTACTGTGCCGATCTGACTGTATTATGCTCAGTCCCGTGGGGTCTAGTGTGCCTGAACCAGAAGGGACAAGATTATTTGGCACCACAGATCAGGATTGCTGAACTTTTCCCTTGCTTCCCTCTCTGCCTCTGCAACCGATCAAGTTCTGCAAGGTCATAAAGTGCTTGATAACAATTATCTCCAGATGAATGGCAGTGAGGTCTGCTAGAGTTAAAGCATGATTTAAACCAGAGATGGGGAAAGTGTGTTTCTTTTGATAAAAGTTCCAGCATACCCCAGACAGGAAGCTGGCCACGTTGCCTGGGTGTGTGCAGGGAATTGTAGTCCAAAAAAGACAAATGGACTCATTTCTGTCTTAAAGCCAGGTTTTCTAAGGTTCTGTGGCAAAATCATCGCAAAAACAATGTCAGACCTACCATTGTCTTGAAAGTCAGAAAGCGCCTTGAGCTTTCATTTAAAGTTGGAAGTGATCATGTCATGTTTCCTTCAGCACCCTATTGGACACACCCTCACCGCATGGAAAAGAAGCTGTATGCCGTCCCGGCAGGAAATACCGTCAAGTTCCGCTGCCCAGCCTCTGGCAGCCCCAACCCGACAATTCGCTGGCTGAAGAATGGGCGGGAATTCCGGGGGGAGCACCGGATTGGAGGGATCAGAGTAAGAGCCCCGCCACTTTCCCTTCGCTATGCCTTTCTTCCCATCTCAACCTGCCTGCCTTATAGGCCACCAGTGAGGGTGGTCCTTCTGTAGTAAGTTTCAGTGGGAGGGATAGAAACCTGTTATACTATCTGAAGAACAGAGGTGAGATTGCTTTGGCTCTCCAGCTGTTTGGGTCTACACTTGCCATCAATCACATCCAACAAAGTCAATAGTAAGATATTTGTGGGAGTTAGAGCTCGAAATATTTGGATCAGTCAAAATTCCCCATGTCTGTCTTAGAAGAAAACAGAGTCCTTGGCTGATGGAGCCACATGATAGAACAAGCTGCCTTTCCACTTGGCTGGTATTCCTATGTGTGTGAGGTTCAGTTTTATACCCCTAAGTAGGGATGGGCATTTCGTTTCAGAACCACTAGGTTATGAAACAAACCACACAAGCCCAGGTGGTCCTCGGAACCGGCTGATATGTGCTAGATCTGTGATGCTGGCCAATCAGGAGCTGAGCAGAGACAGGCGTCATCCTGCCTCCCTTTCTGATTGGCCAGCAGCACGAAGCAGGAAAGATGATGTTGCAGCGTGCTTCCTTGTTGGTTCCGAAACAAAATGCCTATCGCTACCCAAGCTATGTGGGATCTCTTCCTCATTTCCTTTTGTTATGCTTGCCTTAGATCTGCCAGGCTAATAGCTTCCAATTTTGAGTCATTGTTTCTGAAAAGGGGGAGGGGAGGGAGTTTCCTCTGTGGGCAACCATCCACTGAAGGAATAGAAAGCTCTTTCGAAAAGGGGAAGCCCCAGTTGTGCTGTTACCTGTCGTAAAGGCCAGAGAAACCAAAGGAGAGAGTAGCCTTTCCTAACGTCTACTCCCAACACCCCGTTCTATTAATCTGGGAGGAAGAGGTGTTGTGAGACGATGCTTGGAGGGCACCAGGACAACAGGGACTTCTCTGTTTCTCCCCCCCACCCCCCAGCTACGGCATCAACATTGGAGCTTGGTTATGGAGAGCGTGGTGCCCTCAGACCGAGGCAACTACACTTGCCTGGTGGAGAACAAGTTTGGCAGCATTCGCTACAGCTACTTTCTGGATGTGCTAGGTGAGATGACCGTCCCCACCACTTTTAGCCCTTCCTTCCATCAGTCTGTCAACTGGGATTCTGAGACCTCGTAGTAAACCACAAGCGACGGTACCCACAGTAAGAGAACTGAGAAGCTCCCAGTTCCTTTGCCAACAAAAGCTTCTGAGTGCGGTGCGTGTGAGTTGCCAGGCCCCAGTCCTTGGCAGCCTGCCAGGTTCCTGTGGGAAGGACCAAGCCCACCCTCCTGACCTCATGTTCCCTAAAGAGATATTGGCGGTGTGGGGAGAGAGAGGGGAATGCCAGGAACATTTCCCCCAACTTCAAAAGAAACTCAAGATTTCGGAGGCCACAAAGTCAGATGAAATTAATTAACCCTGCCTGGATCTCTAGGCCTGGCTTTAAGCTCCCTTATCTCTCAGCCCCTCATTATCTGTCTTTCCCTGGGCTTACATGTAATCACCGGAAAGAGGCTGTGGAGCCAGCGCTGGCTGGAGGGGTTCAGCCTGTGGCATCCAGTAGTATCAGAAGTGCAGCCAAAGAGAAGGAAAAGAAATTAAGATCCCACAATGTCATAAAACGGGACTGACATCCTTGAAAGCAGAGCTTGAAAAAACAGATTTTTTTTTCAGCGACAAGGCCATTTACCTCACCAGCCATCTTGGCCATAACCATTGCTGAGTAGGGGGTTTAGAGCAGTTTGAGCTAAAAAAAAAGGAACTTCCAAGCTCTGGTACAAAGCTCTGAGAGGAAATTACTGCTGTCTGATTATGGGGCAAACTGTACCTTAGCTGCTGTCCTCCTCTATGATGATATCGTGATCACCTTGGTGCTTCATGATTTGTGTACCGTACAGCACGACGGTGCTCCTTTGCTGGGATCTGACTGTCTCTAGCTGTCTCGGCCTAAACTTTCCCCTCTCTTTTCCTGGCAGAGAGATCCCCGCACAGGCCTATCTTGCAAGCGGGGCTGCCTGCCAACACCACCGCTGTGGTGGGCAGTGATGTTGAGTTCTTCTGCAAGGTGTACAGTGATGCCCAGCCTCACATACAGTGGCTTAAACATATTGAAGTGAATGGCAGCAGCTACGGCCCAGATGGAGTCCCCTACGTCCAAGTGCTGAAGGTAACGAGACCGGGGCTTTGATTTTTGGTTCATTTTTTGAGTAAAGGATGGAAAAGAATAAAGAACACAATCAGTGATGCCCAGGACAGTGTGGGAAGTTACACTACTATACAGACTACTCTGAGTGTCATTTTGGATCATCCAGATGACCAACTAGCTGTCCTTACAGTCAGACTTGGAAAAGGAAATGAAAGGTATTGAGCAAATGCCTCAACTTCCTACCTTGCCAGAAGGTTTTGTTGCCACAAGTGCCATTTTCTCTGTATCTCTTTTAACTCAAGATCGAGAATGCAGGGAATGGAGACAGTGGCCTTTTTTAGTACCTTGGATTTGTCTCAGATCTCCAGTTGCTAACACCTAGTCTAGCATTAAGGACATGCATCATTAAGAATTGCACATCTTGTACTAAGAATTGAACATAGGTCCAACCAATTGCCTTTTTCAAAGAACAAGACTTTACACGTATATTGTTCTTGTGTTTTTGTTTTTCGTTTTTTGGCATCAACTGGTTTATTTTGCAGTTGTGTTTATAAATGTTACTATGTGGAATGCACTTTCAGTTATTACATACTGTACCTACTTACAAGTTTTTTGTTGTTGTTTTTTCTTGTGTTTATACAAGCAACGTGTTGTTCTTATATACTGCCCCACAGCACTTCAAGCACTGTTGGGGCAGTTTACAATTTAATTATGCAGGCTGCATGTTGCCCCCACCCCCAGCAAACTGGATACTCATTTTACCAACCTTGGAAGGATAGAAGGCTGAATCAACCATGAGTCATCTACCTGAGATTGATACCCCAGGTTGTGAGCACAGTTTTAGCTGCAGTACAAGCATTTAACCACTGCGCCACATGGCTCCTTTAATACAAGATAAAAAGAGAAAGATTCAAGACCCAAGGATTCTAATGCTGTACCGTAAACTGTACATCTTATGTGAGCAGAGAATGCCTTCATCAGCCTCACACTCTTCTATTCTAATAGCAAAGGCAGTTGGGTCAAAGACCCAGAGTTTTCTTACATGAATCTTTCCAGGAGGGCCCTTAAAAGATATAAAAACTAGCTGTAGTGTATCCTCCCCAGAGATGGGAGGACATGGGCCTTATCAGATACTTGAGATGAAGGGCCTCATTGAAACTCACAGGAAGGAAGACTTGTAAGCAATTCTCATAGAATCATGAAGTTGGAAGGGGCCTCTAAAGCCAGAGCATCCAACCCCTCTGGCATGTTGTTGGAGATGAACTAGTATGATAACTGTTCAGCCAGCATGGTTGAGCGTGACGTTGAACTGTCATGAGTTTGCACTCTGGCTTGTTCCTTTCCTCCACCCAAGTGCAGTAGTGGAGAAATAAGTAGAGAAATAAACTTAGAACACACCATGGCTGTTCCTGTCGGGGGGGAAAAGATAAGCCAGAGTGCTAGCTCCTGCAGGGTTTCGGCATCATGGCGAAGACATCTGTGTGTTCTATCTGCTTGCTTAGAAAGGGCGATGTGTCAGCGCTCTGCGTATGAGTGGCAACCCTGGGTTTCACCAGGTCAGTGAGAGACACTCAGAAATAAATAAATAAATAAATATATACCTACTCCCCATCGCAAGAGAAGCTTGAGTAACTCATGTCATGAGAAGCTAATACTTCTTCTCTTGTTATTTTCCCCGTGCCTCATCTGGCAATTGTATCTTGGCAGACGGCAGATATTAACAGTTCAGAAGTAGAAGTGCTCTACTTGCACAACGTCTCCATGGAAGATGCTGGGGAATACACTTGTCTGGCAGGGAATTCCATTGGTCTGTCTTACCAATCGGCTTGGCTTACTGTGCTTCCAGGTAAGGGGAAGGAGGGAGGAGCACTCTTCAGGCTTAGGAGACCATGCAAAAGCTGCAGCTTCAGAAGAGGCAGCCATGTTAGTTTGTGTGAGCATGTCAAGCAAAACCCAAACAAAAGTAGAAAAACAAAGAAGTCCAAAACCTTGTGGCACCTGGAAGACTTAACTGCTATATTTTGATGTGAGCTTTCTTCAGGCAAGAGGTGGACTTGTCCAGGAAAGACCACATTAAAAAACAGCTGTTAGTCTTTAAGGTGCCTCACTGTGTTTTGTCTTCATTTCCCCCCGACTTTTGTTTGTTTTTTGCCTGACTTTATTGCAAAAAAGGGTTATAGCAAGGTTTTTTTTTTCATTCCTTAGTTTTTATACCTCTTACCTAGCAATTTTTACATTTTTAAATTGATGTCCTGTTTTTATCTTTTTGTGTGAACCGCCCAGAGTTCCCTTTGGGAAATGGGAGCGGTATATAAATAAATAAATAAATAAATAAATAAATAAATAAATAAATAAATAAAAGACACCACTAAATTGGAAGAATGCAGTGTCTTCAACATATTAAGAAGTTAGCTTTGCCTCTCTGTTATTCCTGTCTTCATGCAATCGTTGCCATCAGCAGGGAAGTTTCCTGCTTGTATGTCGGCTCCCCACGTGAGCGAGAACCCCAGTTTCCTTAGGTTTTTGCTCACACTCAGCGCTGCTGTGCAATCAGAAACTTCCTCCAACGCAGTGCTTGTGTGTACAAAAGCAGCAACAGAGGCGGTGGGATCAATCCCATCCAAACACGCTGACAAAATGTCATTGTGTCAGGCCTGAACAGAGCTTTAGCATTAAAATAATTTGAAGGCCAGGAATCTGAGTGGTAATTACAAGTCCTTCCACCCCGAAATCCCATGTCTGGTTAATCCCCGATTTTTTTTTTTCATTTTGGAATTTAAATTGGGGTCTGGTTCATTTTGCCAGGGCTAAACAATTTGGAGCCAGACACTTGGCTGATTTCCTTCAAATCAGACAGGTCTGCCAGTCTAGCTTGATCTGACTTCACTGCATCCTTCAGGGAGAAGAGCTGAAAACAGGGTGGGGCAAGTTAATGTAAATAAAATCATGTTTACCCACTGTGCCATAGCTATGTATTTTTCTTCCTAACAAAGAATGGGGAAAATGTACTCTTAAGGCGTCTGCCGTCACCATTTGATCCTGTGGTTTTTGAAACTGCACGATAGCTCTGAATTTTGGTGGTGGTAGTGTTTGTTTTCTAATTTGGGGGAGATTGTATAAAAATAAATTAAAATACTAAAAAACAAAGTAAAATAAGCCATATGTAGAAAAAACTCTTCAGAGGCTAGAAAAGAAAAACAACAACAGCAAAGAATAAATAACACTGCAAAGATCTAAATGCACTGTAAACAAATTTTCTAAAACATCTGAGAATGAATGAGGTGAATCTGAATGAAAATAACAAATCATCTGGAAATAAATGGAAAGATGTATCCTTTCAGTTGCAAGAAATTGCAGGCCCATCTCCATGAAAAAATTACACATTGTAGAATGATCTTTACAGAAAAATTTACTGTCAAAAGCAGTAAAAAAAGCATCCTTCTTTGTATGCACCCTACACCTCCACAGTGTATAAATCAGAAGACCATATGAGATAACCTGGATTTTGGATTTTCACTGCATACAGTATGATCTGGACAATGTGAATTGTGTCTCTTAGCTTGAATGGGAATAATATAAGCACGTTGCCATACCTTCAGTCTGATGCACATGTATCTGAGAATTAAGTTCCACTGAACAGGGTGAGGTCAACCTCTTAAGTAAACAAACTGTAATTGTATACTTCTAAACACATATATTAGAGAACAGGGTCCATTAAATGCATTGGAACTTACTTCTGAATAGGTTATAAGAGTCTCATTGAAATAACAAGAATGTAAATGTTGTTTCACTTTAGAGCATACTTTTTATGATCTACTGGCTGGAATCCTGCTGGTAATCTATGCAAGCAGTCGTTAGATTTCATAAGTCATTGCTATGAACTGGTGCTAACTAATGGCATGTCATTTGTATTGCATAAAAGCTGTGCATCCAGCTGCAGATCAGGTGTACCTGAATGATGGGTACTTTATTAGTTAGTGGCCTTTTGCCATAGGGAGTTATGCAATGGGTTTACACTAGAGGTGTAATATTTCTCGGGGAGGGAGACTTTGGAGAAAAATAGAATAGTCCCCCCCCAAAAAAAAATCCAGAAAATTTACATATCCAGTTTACATACATATAGAGTGGAACCTCTGCTTACGAGTTTAATCCGTTCCGAATGCATGCTCTTAAGTCGAACAACTTGTAAGTAGAGCAGCCCTATCTGAAAGAAAAATACATAAATACATAAATACATAAAATAAAAAAATTGGAAGTAGAGCAGACCGCATCTAAAATTTGTAAGGCAGCAGTTAAAACAGCAATGGTTTTTCGCCCGTAAGTCAAGTTGCATTGAGCCGCTCGTAAGTAGGGGTAACACTGTACTGTAAATGGATTTGCACAGGAACACCATGCTGCCATATTGTTACACTCTTAAACTGAGTGTTTAATGGGTGAAGATAGGGTACCATTTTATTTACACCTACAGCAGGCCTGCCCAAAGTCCGGCCCTTCAGGCCATTCTGAGTGGCCCGTGGTTGGCTGGCCCCCTCCCTCCCCCTAAGTTTTTTTTTAAATCTTCTTTAAACCAACACTGACACCACCGGGAAGTTTGAGGGGTTGGGCCGGCCGGCCGGCCGGCCGGCCAGCCAGGCAGCAGAAGCTTGTGGGGCTGGTTGGGCGGGCAGGGGGGTGGGCCACCACCACAAGCACCACCGGGAAGCTTGTGGGACTGGGTGTGCGCATGGGGGTGGGCTGCCGCCACCGCCATCACCGGGAACCTTGTGAAGTTAGGCGCCCGCCTTCCTTCCTGCAGGTGGGGTTGCAAGGGGTCAGTGGGTGGGGCTTATGGGTCAGTGGGTGGGGCTTACAGTGGGGTGGCAGGGTCAGGAGCAACCGGCCCCTGACACATTCTCAGCCACCAAATCTGCCCTTCCTTACAAATAGTTTGGGCACCCCTGACCTACAGTATAGACTATTTCCTGATAAAGGAAAGATCAAGAATGTCTTTGAAACAGGGTTGGGGAACACCCGACCCTCCATCCCTTATCGTTGACCGTGCTAGCTATGGCTGATAGGAATTGGATTTCAGTAGCATCCAGAGGAGCCACAAATTCTTAAAGGTGACTTTCAAATCCGCAGCTGGGAAAAGGAAAGGGAAAGTGTGGCAGCATGAGTGGAATCCTAAAATAAATAATCATCCATCTTTTCTGATTTTTTAATTTTTAATACCCCCCACCAGGAAAAAGGAGTGACCTTTTCCTTCATCTCCTCCCTCCACCCTTTCATGATCTGTAGCTTTATACTGAGCATTCTACACTGAGCTCCTGTCAAGCTTGAAGTAGTCAGATTAGAAGGAGATACAGCATGAAATTCCAAAAGGAAATTAGAACTTCCTGTTCAGCAAAGGCTGTAGATTTTCTGTCTTCTTTAAAAGGTATCTTGTTTCCCCGAAATTCTTTAAAATGGATCAGACTGCAGGAAGCAAAATATAAATTACTAGTGTTAATGCTACCATTAAAAAAAAAAACCCTCTGCAATCATGTTGGAAACAAGTGAAGAGTACAGAAATGGTAATCAAGATGTGAGACAAAACACTCCATATTATAATGGTGTGTTTCATATAACTGCATGAAAAGAGATGCAGCAAATAACTGCACCAGATGAGTTATAAAATTGTTAGCCTTTGCTAAGATTGCTTATGGCAGACACTGGAAAGTACAAATCCTTAAATAGCAACAAAGAATCTGGAATCTGAAATGTAATACGCATAGAAAAGCTAAAGCACATCCTGTATACCATTAGTTATGGTAAAAGGCTAGTTTTTTTTAATGGCAATAGATGTTTCAGGGGTTTTTTTCTCAAGTATATGGACAGAGAACTTATAATTAGTTGTTTTTCCCCAACCAATGAAATCAAGCATTCTTATTTGTGAAAGTTTAATAACTATTCTCATATAAGATGATGGCATTTCTGTAGTCCTTTGAGAAAAAAAAGATGTAGGCATGACACAGGAAGATTTATACTGCACAGGGTTTTTTTCCAGCTGAAGAGAACCAAGTGTATATGCTTAATTAATGGGATATTAAAGTACTTACAGTAATTGGCCATGAATTGTGCCTGTAGTATATTGATGTGATCCAGATAGATAAGGGCAGCCCAAGAACAGAAATTGTTTCTGCTGTTTTCCTTTGCCCTGATACCCTCCAATCCAGGAAGCCCTTGGGTGAGTTAAAGTCCATTCTCCCTGCAGCATGCTTGATTGAGAATTTATCCTCTTGCAGATGAAGAACAGGTACAAGAAGCGGATGCCCCTGAAATCAAGTACAGTGACATCATCATCTACACTTCAGGGGGACTGGCCATCACCATGGCGATTGTCATTGTCGTCTTGTGCCGGATGCAGGTTCAGCCAAACAAACAACCCTTGGAGCCCATGGCTGTGCACAAGCTCTCCAAATTCCCCCTCATCCGGCAGGTACGGGCCAGGGCCAGGGCCTTCCGTTTAATGAGATCAGGCCAGCCAGCGTGTGCTGCTACTGCAGGTGGTTTCAAAAACAAACTGACTAGGATAATTGCCTCTTTCCGACCCCAACCCCAGATAGCCAGAATGCTAGTGGATTCTGGGAGCTGTAGTGTGAAAAAGGAATTTATCCATGCTTTGAGATAAAGTGCCAGGCTCTGAACAGATGTCAGTGGTATCCAATGTGGTAGCCAGATCCATGGTTCAGAGCAAAGGATTCAAGACGGTCAGATCCCAAACATTCATGGAGCCTAACACCTTGCAACAGCTATGCCCCACGACACCTCTAAACCATCTCCATATCAGAATCAGGGTAGCATCCCACTGGCTGCTATGGGGGGGGGGGGCAGCATGTTAAACAAGATGATAAGTGAACTGTTGATTGATTGATTGATTTGATTTGATTTGATTTGTATCCCACCCATCTGGCCAAAGACAACTTGCAAGCCTCTCGAGATT
This sequence comes from Phrynocephalus versicolor, assembly GCA_023846285.1. Classification (NCBI taxonomy): domain Eukaryota; kingdom Metazoa; phylum Chordata; class Lepidosauria; order Squamata; family Agamidae; genus Phrynocephalus; species Phrynocephalus versicolor. The sequence continues at coordinate 70,914,263 of JAHTLZ010000010.1, forward strand.
GCTGGGGCTTTAACTCCCTTCACTATTTGCCATGGACCATGTTGTCTAAGGGTGCCAGGAGCTACCTTGATCAGGCAGTTCTAATGGTCTCAGGTGCCTCTTGCCTTCCAGATGTTCTTGAGTTCCAGCTTGAATCAGCCGCAGCTAACAGAGCCTGGTCTTGGCTATGCATGCTGTGCGCTTCCACATGAGACCTACTCAATTTCCCTTGAGTCCTCACATGCCCTTGATCAGTATGTGTCGGTGGTGGAGCGGAACAGGGTTTTTTTTTTTTTGGACTCAAGTATCTGTTGTTCTGTCTGTCTCCATAGTTCTCGCTGGAATCAAGCTCCTCGGGGAAATCTACCACGTCATTGATGCGTGTCACCCGCCTCTCGTCAAGCTGCACACCCATGTTGGCTGGTGTCATGGAAGTGGAGCTGCCCCTGGACTCAAAGTGGGAATTCCCGCGGGACAGGTGAGTCTGTGAGGTAGGGCAAAGGTTTCTCTGCATAGGCCATCAGGGATGCTGGCTTAACATTATTTGGCTTGGATCTCATGTGACCCACTGAACAAGGTATCTCATCTCATTCTTTTATCAGTCGTTTTGGCTCTGCATATTCTCTTACTGGCAATGAGGTTTGGTCCTGCTACTTTCTCCATGGCTTGTACTGGACCAGCCAAGTATAAAGCTGTGAACAGTGCAGCTACATTTTTCAGGTTCTACCTCTCCAGAGCCCCACTCTCCAGGATGTGAAAGGAGTGGCTTATGAGACTCCCCCTCTTCTTCCTCCAGGCTGGTGCTGGGCAAGCCATTAGGTGAGGGCTGCTTTGGGCAAGTGGTGAGAGCAGAAGCCTATGGGATTGATCAAGAACGGCCCGAGCGCCCCATCACTGTTGCTGTCAAAATGCTGAAAGGTAAAAAGATGCAGCTATCAAGGCTGACTTACCATGCTTCTCTTCCCAAGAAATGGCCAATGTCCATTGGATCCTGGGAGCTGTACCCCCTTCCCCCCCCCCAAAAAAAAAAATCAGTGCTTTGGCTTCCCATTCATGATCCTGGTCCAGACTGTGTGAGCCTCCACATGCGCACTACAGGTGCCTTCATAACTGGCTTCCTTTGGTCCACCAGATAATGCCACTGACAAGGACTTGGCCGACCTCATTTCGGAAATGGAAATGATGAAACTTATGGATCAGCACAAGAATATCATCAACCTCTTGGGTGTCTGTACACAGGATGGTGAGCACTTCTGTCAATAGGCTGAGAGGCAAAGGACATCTTAGGAAGTGTGTGGGGTGGGGTGGGGGTAGGGGATGGGGGGCAAGATGCTTGGGAGGTAAGGGGCACAGACACTGCTGGGCTTGCTCTGGGCTGAGAGAAACCCCCATGGAGAAAGCACCAATGCTACGATAGCATAAAAAGGAGCAAGATGCTGGCCTTAGACTAGAGAGTGGCATTCTCTCTCATCGCATGCACCTACACACCCCCGGGTCAGGAATGAGCAGAAGATGTCATATTGGGGGATGTGGAGGAGGTCCTCTCTGAGAACAGAAGGTCATTTAGAGCAGGGCTGTTCAACTTTGAACAGGCCAAGGTCTACTTTATCCGTCCCAAAGTGCCTGAGGGCTACTATACTAAAACCTCTACTTATGAATTTTATCTGTTCCGAGCACATGCTCATAAGTAAAAACTTTTGTAAGTTGAGCAGCAGTTTCCCATAGGAATGGATTGAAAACCAATTAATCTGTTCTGGAGCAAACAGATTTCCATGCGCCATGGCCCTCGAACTGCCCCGCTCGGCTGAGACAGTGGGCTGGCAGACCCAGAACTTTGCTTGGGCAGTGGTGGTCCTTGGGATGGGGGAGGGAGGAGTGGAGAACTTATCCCCACACTTTTTTTTATTGATGGCCGACAGGCTACTTTTGAACCCTTCGTGGGCTACCACTAGCCCGCGGTCTACCTGTTGGGCAGGCCTGATTTAGAGCATTTCCCTGCAGGACCTCTCTATGTGATTGTGGAGTTTGCTGCTAAAGGGAACCTGCGGGAGTACCTGCGTGCCCGTCGCCCTCCGACACCAGACTATACCTTTGACATTACCAAGATGCCAGAGGAACAGCTGTCCTTCAAAGAATTGGTCTCGTGCGTCTACCAAGTGGCACGTGGCATGGAGTACCTGGAGTCCAAAAGGGTGAGCAGGTTTTGCCTGGAGAATTTGCCACTCCCTCTGCTAGGGTGGCTTAGTAGGAGTTTCCTTTCATTCAAGGCAGGAAGGAGAAACTTTTACTCTCTTAGAAGGCATTATTCCTTTGGTGGCAATGCATTGGGTCCACATGCTGGTGGTGGTGGGGACTGAAAACATGTCACCAGCTTCTCTCTTTCCCCTTTCTCCCTTCCTTCAGGAAATCGCTGAAAAAGAATCAGATTCCTCAGATCAGGGATACTTAATTGGATTCTTCTCAGCATTCCATCCCAAGCCAGAAATGGCCACACAGGCTATGGAATTCTGGGAGTCTAGGAAAGAAAAGAAAAGGTTTCCATCTCTAGTCTGGATGGTTTGCTAGCAAAGGCCTTTTGAATCCAGTCAAGAACCACAAGCAGCCCTAGAACTGATGATTGCAAGCCCCAATTTAATTAAAAAATGACAAATGTTTCTACAGTGTTGGCTCCGAGCCTTGGGTAACCCAGATGTTCTTCAGCTGCCGCTCCCAGAAACCCCCAGCCAGCACCACTGGTGGTGAAGGCTTCTTCTGGGAATTGAAGCCCAAGAACACGAAGTCACCCAAGGCTGATCTAGATTTTTGGTCACTGTAAGGCGGTATGTCCTTGAATTATCTGAAAAACTAGAAGATGATGGGTTGCATGCAGTGTAATTAGGTAATTAGGAGCCTGTAATTAGGTAAAGGACAGGAAAGGGTTGAAGGACATGTGAGGGATGCATGGATATGCCTAATTGTGGTATACCAAGTAACAACATGCTACCCCTTCCACGTATCTGCCACTGAGCTAGAGTCCAAGGTAGGTAGCGAGTTCCTTAGGGCTGCGAAAGAGGATGCATCTCTCTCTCTCTCCCTCCCTCTACAGTGTATTCATCGGGACCTGGCTGCCCGCAACGTCCTTGTCACTGAAGATAATGTCATGAAAATTGCTGATTTTGGCTTGGCCCGTGGCGTTCATGACATCGACTACTACAAGAAAACCAGCAACGTGAGTGAGGGCATTTGATGGCTACGTTATGGGAAACTCACAGCATTCTCAAGCAAAAAAAAGGGGGGGAGCGGAACTAGCAGCAGCAAATTAGGACCAAGGACAGAGAGGAGGGACAGTATTTATAGCTCGGTGCAAACTTGCACTTGCATGTATGTCATGAGTATCAGAGGCAACGGAATTTTGTCAAATCAATTTTCCAAGTATTCCAAATTGATGTACGTCGAAAGCAAGCAAAGTTGGACAGATGTCGGTGAATAAATGGTAAAGGAAAGAGCCTGGGAAAGGGGTTGTCACTGTAGGAAACAATAATTAACTCCGGGTTTTTAATTTATTCTTGCAGGGCCGCTTGCCTGTAAAATGGATGGCACCAGAAGCCCTCTTTGACAGGGTGTACACGCATCAGAGTGATGTGTAAGTCTTGATTTTGCAAGGTTTGGTCACACCCTTCCACCATCAGAATGGCCAGGGCAGGAGGACACACCACTGGACATGGAATACTTTGTGATTCTGACCTTATACCAAGATGGATCATTGGTCTCTGTGGTTAATGATGGTCTGAAAGGATCTGCAGCAGCCATCATGAGAGGGTTTTAGCTGGGGTTTTCCCACCCCATGCTAGAGAGAGACTAGGATTTGCATCTGAAATCTTTTCATTGCACAAAAGATGTTCTACTATTGACCTTCATCCTTCCCCCAAGCATTTTGGGAATGTGGAGGATGATCAGGAATCTCTCCCAGTTTGCATGGAAAAGACTGTGCCCAGTGGGTCACCTGTGGTAGAGATGACACGAGTTGCAAGGACGCTTCGTTCCCCGCGATAAACTAAGCTGCCCTCCTTAAGAATCTGCAGCACATGTGCACCTAGTTACATTCCAGGCACACGCACACACAGCCCCCACCTTTCTTGTCACAATCAATTTTTATGAGATTTGGCTGTAATTTTGTACAGAGTCCTGTGAAAAGTACTCTGGTGTTTGTTGCTTGTGGCCTGGACTGTGGTCGGGAGAGATTCATGTTGTTCCTCTTGGCCTCTCTCTCCATCCCCACCTTCCTCATCCTGCTTGCAGGTGGTCCTTTGGCATTCTGATGTGGGAGATCTTTACCTTGGGGGGTTCCCCTTACCCAGGCATCCCCGTAGAAGAACTCTTCAAACTCCTGCGAGAAGGCCACCGCATGGACAAGCCTTCCAATTGCACTCATGAACTGTGAGTCCCACGCCGCCTCCTTAAGGGCTGCTAGTCAGAGAGAGACCAGGACCGTTCTCAACAGGCTGCAAGGGCCGGCAGACCTGACACTGAGGACTCCCTTCTCTTCCATAGGTATATGATGATGAGGGAATGCTGGCATGCCGTCCCTTCGCAACGACCCACCTTCAAGCAGCTGGTGGAGGGACTGGATAAAGTCCTGGTTGCTGTCTCCGAAGAGGTAGGTTTGGGGGGGGACATGCACAAATGTATAAAAGGCTAGATGGGGTGGAGACAGTTTACTTATTTACAGTGGACCCTTGTATAACAAAGGGTTTGTATAACATAAAATCTGTACAACGTAAAAATTCCAGAGATAGGGGAAATTTGCTTAACAGAATCACCTATGGGGTGAATCTGTGCAACATAAAAATGGGATTACTCCGTTTTCAATGCATTCCTCTGGGAAATTTGTATAAAGGAAAATTTGCTTAACATAATTTCATTTGGAACGAATTAATTCCTTTATACAAGGTACCACTGTATTAGATTCGTATACTGCGCCATCTAGCTACAGGGCTACTCTGGGAGGTTTGCAGTCGCAGGACAAGTGCTGACGAGTCGCCTTCCTCTCTTTCTTTGATTTCAGTACCTAGACCTCTCCATGCCCTTTGAGCAGTATTCCCCCTCCTGCGAGGACACGACCAGCACCTGCTCTTCTGACGACTCAGTCTTCACTCACGACCCCTTGCCTGTCGGCCCTTGCCTTTTCCCCTATCACAATGTTGAGACATGAGGCAAGGAAGGAACTACCGGACTCGCCTGCACCCAACCGGGGAAGATGATGGCGGTGGCTCCCCCTTCCCCTGTTCCTAGAGGATTACACAGCTGGGGAACAGGACCTCTCGCTCGGTTCTTGCTGGAAGGAAAGGACTGGGAGTGGGTTTAGTGAGGCCCTGAAATGTGCACCTCAGATGCCTGGAGGCTGCTGGTCAATAAATGCCACCTGACGAGGACCGGAGGCCTCCCTTCCCAAGGCCGGCAGGGGCTTCCATCCTCTACAATCTCAGGTTCCCTCGAAGCTGTTATTGCTCTACTGAGCCTTGGGCACTGCCAGCTGTATGAAAAGGAAATAGGACCAAAATAAGCAGGGAGGAACCTACTCTTGGGGAGAGGAGAATTCTCTCTGGGCTTGGGCCTGTAATCTAACCCATGGGACCATCTCCCTAGCCATGGGGCAGCCTGCTTCTTTGATACCCCAGTTTAATAATATATATAAATATATATCTAATGAAATCTCACTATTTGGAAGGAGCCAGCCAACTTTCTCATCCCTGTCCTCCGGATGCATGGCCACAAGAACAGGCATCTTAACACAGAGCATGGACCTTCCCTTCTTGCTCCTGATTGCCCCCTCCCCCCTTGTACATAGCCCTAGAGATAAATATTTATGTACATATTATTTCTAATGCACATGAATTATCCACACCCATAAATTATTTTTTTGGAATACAGAATTTGCCTGGAGGTTTCTTTGCTCCTTGGATGGCTTGCGTTTCCCTCTAGGGATGTACCTGCCGGTCTCAACCCATCTGCTCAGGGGAGTGGGTCCATGAAGAGGCACCCCACTCCCAAAGGTCTCTTTTGTCTCTTCCTTTCAAAAGGAGGTTGGGAGGTCAGCGTGGAAGTAGTTGGGTCTCAGCTGGCCCAGCGGCATCACTTAATATGGAAAGGTCAAGTGTTCCTCCAGTTGCAACACAAGTGGGGTTTCCCCTCCCTCCCTCCCTCCCTCCCTCCCTCCCTCCCTCCCTCCCTCCCTCTGGGTGAATGCACATGGGAGTTTTGGAAACTTGACACATGCTTTCATGTGTGTGAGTCCTTCCCTGAAAAAGTCTGGCAATTGCTATTCCTATTCCTCCCATAAGCTATACGGAAAAAAAAAAAGTCACCTAGCTGTCTCTAAGAGCCTTTTCACACGACCCCTAAGATCCGCTGGCCCTTTAAATTCGGACCAGAGATCTTGGGGGTTCGTTGCTCTTCCTGCGTCCCCACCCCTCCGCACTTCCTTGTTCCTGTCTGCGTGAGGGGAGGGAGAAAAAAAAGGGACAAAAGAATAAAAGCTCACCTCCCGGTTGCTCCGAGCCCCCGTTATTTCCTGATTCCTCCTCTTAAGGGGCGGGAGGCAAAAAAACAACAACAAAAAGAAGCGAGGAGAGCCCCGCACATCCGGATCAGGGATTTTTCACCATCAAAGAGCAGGTACTTGAAAGGTGTGCTGGGTCGCGCTTATGGGGGCGGGGTCGCACTTAATTTTCTGTTAGCCCCAGAGCTGGTGGGGAAACTTTTTAAAGTTCCGGAGCTGGGAGCCATTTGCCCCGGAGTTTAGGGGTCGTGTATAAACGCCCTAAGTTCCTGAGTGTTCATATCCAAGTCTCGGGTCCCTGGCCAGTTATAGGAATTCTAGTCCTTTGCAATTTCTCAAAGAACTATTATTAGCAGAGGAGATGAAAGGTGAGCTTAAAGGGCAAATGTACAGGGAGGTTCCTTTTTCAGAAATGCACCCCACCCCCCACCCCCGAGTCTAACATTTTCCACCTTGGCATTCCCTGGCTCCATGGACTAGAACACCCATTTTCCTTTCTGTGGCACTGGAATCATTGTTCGTTGTCCTGGATGACTCCAGGTTCAGGGAAGCTGCTGATCTGAAGTGCACTGACCATAAAAGCAATTTTTACATTATGTTTTGCAGGGCACTGGTTTGGCTAAGTGGCACCGCTTCAGATAGGAGTGGTAATATGAGGTGGAGTATATATCAAGCCCTTGAGTTTCTGCTCGTGTTTTCTGCATGCCAGGTACACGCAGATACAGATTTGAACCCAGGAAGGAGGCTGCACCTGTGCTATCTGCTTGCACACATCGTGCGTGCACCTGCGTCCTTCTCTGGTACTGTGAGGAAGGAAGGGGCTGGCTGGCTGGGGAGTCCGTAGTGGGAGAACTTCTATTCCTATTTGGTTTGCTCATGCACAAAACACTACCCCATCTGTTCTGTATTAGCTGCTGTTCCATTTAAGCCACCGTGAACTCCACTACCGACATCTCCCTGAAATTGATCCAGCAACTGGCCACTCTTTCAGAGCCTGGGAATCTGTCTCAGGATACAGAAAATCCTGGTGGGACCTTCCACCCCCACCCGGCTGCCACCCTCTCTCCTCCTCAAGGAGCGGTCGAAGCGGAATGGTAGCTAAGGCAGTTCCTCAAAGCCCCCCCCCTTTTGCTGGGGCACTCTGTGCTTCCAGGGGTTGCTGCATGCCATGGAATGAAGAAGAAACGGGGGGGATGTTTAACCATTTTTACTTCCAATTGTGTCTCCTTTTACACACTAAATGTGTTTGCCTCCTTTTCCTTCCACCATTGGGCTATAAGCAAGGCATGGGTACAGCCCCAGGAGGTGGCTGCAGCTGTCCCTCTTCTCCTCACTCCCCCCCTCCGTCTTTCCACCACCCACTTGGTTTAGAGTTTCACAAGAGAGACCCCATGGAGGAATCACAGCCCCCGCCATCCCATTAGGGATAGAGTTTCAATGGGCCATTTCCCTCCTGCACTGCTTCCCTGCTCAATCTCTCTCTCCAGCTGCAGCCTGTTCTGCTGGGTGAAGGGAAGACAAACGGCGCTTCGCCCTCTCATCCCAATGTCGTCTGTTTTGCACTTCGGTCTCTTCAAGGTAAAGTGCTGAAAGGGGATGAAGCAAGTGGCCCTGCGCAGCCTGCGACTGTGACTGGAGGGTCTGCAGCTGGAGGAAGGCGTCAAGCCGTGGAGGCATCAACTCCTCAGGGTGGCACGAAGCCTTGGGCCAAGGGCACCAGAGAGGCTGCGACAGGCGCCACAGACATATTGTTGATCATCTTTCCAGCTCCTCCTGTTACCATCTTGAGACTCGGTCCCGCACATACAAGTATCGGGGCGATGTAGGCTTCTCCTGTTAGCTAGAGACGTGCTATAATCCAGTAGATTTTACCTTTCCATTACATTTCAGCATGGTGGCTGTTTCAACTTCCACCAACTTTAGTTTTATAGCAAAGAGCATGACAGTATTGGGTTGAGCTGAATCCATGACAAAGAGTGAGCGATCTAGAAATCAGCAGCGCTACGATTGCCTTTCCCTATTTATTTACTTATGAATTTGTTGATTCATTCACCTTTCTCCATGGAATTAAGACGGCTTTCTCAGTGCTCTCTCTCGCATTCACGGGCATACAAAGAAAACCCTCATTCATGGGATTGGAAAAAAAATACGTTTTTGGAGCACCACTCCCAATGGCCATGCTGACTGGCCATTAGATTTGAAAAACAGATTTGCAACCTTTGCTTTTCACATTAACTGATCATACTTCTTTCAGCCGTCCCTGCATTTCCTAAAGAAAATACTGGGGTTTCTCCCTCCAACCCCAACTGATGAATTAAAATGGGAGCTTGATAAAATTAATAGAGTTTACAAGGGTGCCCCCAAAAGAGTTTATTTTCATCACCTTTCAACTTTTTTCCTGGATTCCACTTCCACCCCTGTATCTGCCTACATAAGGTCCTGCCTGCCCATTTGCTCAGTGGAAGTTGCTGTTTCAGTGATACAGAGTGCAGTTCACTCAGCAGTCATTCCGTGTCCACAACCCAGGACCTTGATTGCCTTTGCCCTATTGAACAGGCCAGCCAGGGACAAGACAGAAAGGTTTGAAGGCTGCCACCTGGAAGAGGTATTAAGTGAAACTGGCAGGACTACAAGAACAAGGTTCATCTGCATTAAGGATTATTTTGATCAGCGTGTTCATCAGCCATCGCCAAAGGCCAAATAACAACTAACCCTCATCAAGATCCAAAAGGGGGTGGACAGCTTAATGAAGGTCAGGATTGGAACTGGAAGAGCCATTGTGAACGGACATGCACTCCCTTTTTATAGGCTGCCAAACAGCTATTGCAAAATTAAACTGGGACTGTAATAGGACAGATCATCAAACATCTGCCTGGTTGCAGCATGGAGAGTATTTGGTACTTTCCTAGTTCACTGTGGTGAGCAAAAGGCCCCAGCTTGGATTTGTGAGTGTTGAATAATTCAGCTGACCATGTTGCTCTTCCTGTGACTGTCTTAATTCCATTCAATATGAATCCCACCAGCTCCTAACAAGGCCTCTAAGGCATTTTCCTTAAGATGCTGATGGTTTTGTACACTGCCCTCTCTGCCAAAACATTGCAACTTATCTGAAATGGAAACCACAGAATTTCTAGAACTCTTCTCCTTGCACTCCTTGGAAGAAGAAGCCACTCAGCCTAGCATCTTGTCCATGGCTAATGCCAATCCTCTTAATCGCAGAAGCCACTAGAAAGTCTAGTGAAGACTTACAAGCTGTGCTAGGTTGTCAGTCTGGGAGCAAGCAGGAATTCATGGGGTGCAATGTTCATAGGGACCAAAAGCTGAGCCTGAGTACTGGGTCCTAAATGAGAAATTCCACCTATAGGTGGGTTTAACAGCCTGAGAAAAGTTGGCATCAGAACACAAATGTGTTAGTGGAAAGGACAGAACTGACAGCATAAGCACAGAAAACCAAACATATTTGAAGGTCGGCTGACACATCCAATACCTTTAATCCACACACTCGGGAGGCACTTGATGGCAAGCTTCTTCTTTCTCAAAGTCTCATCATATGTTTTAGCAGCTATTGGTGTCTTGGGATCAGCCACAGGTGCTTTGCAGTCACGGACAGTGCCCCACCCAGTGGGGAAAGGCCCACGTGCTCTTAAGAACTGCAGAGCTGGAAGGGAACATTGTCAAAGAGTTCCAGTGAAGCATCAAACTCCCAACTAGAGATGGGCACGACTCAAAAAAAATGGTGTTTTGTTTGTCGTTTGGTCGTTTAGGGGTCCATTTCGGTTCATTTTCGGTGGGTTTTTGCAAATTTTTTGTTTTTGTTTTCGTTATGAAACGAAACGAAAAAATGAAAACGAAAATGAAAAATTGCTGTTTCGTTAGCATTCTTTTCAGTTCAATGCATTTGCTGCAACGAAAACGAAAAGCACGGCAAAATTGGTCGTTTTCGTTTTCGGTTTGTTTTGAAAATGTTTTCGTTTCGTTTTCGTTGCGTAACGAAATGAAAAAATGAAAACGAAAACGAAAAAGCGCTCGTTTCGTGCCCATCTCTACTCCCAACCTCTGGCTCAGCAGCCTGATGCCTAAACCACTGAGGTCTCCAGCAGTGTGCTTAAATCATACATTACTCCCACCGGAATATTCCTGGTGAATAGACTGATTCTTTGCTAGATATTTTATATTGTGTATTGGTAAATATCACCTGAGTGGAGAGTCATTTTCTCCTAACCAAATGATGTCAGAATATACTCCCTTCCCATGGCCTGGTTCCCACAGGAAATTTTGAAAACGTCAGTGTGGCACACAGATACTGAATCTACCCTCAGATCTGCTGCATCCCTGCAGGTGGTGGTGGGGAGGGAGTTCTGTTTGGGGATCCCCTGGTCTCTTCTTAAGCCCTTATTTGTGGAACTGTAAAGTTGGCGGAACCAAGGAGTGGATTCTACTAAATGGCTGGCAGGTAAGCTGAAGATGACACTGCGTGCAGCAAGCAGGCATCATAACATCACTGTTGTCATTCAACGTGTTGAAAGGATGTTCCGAACAGATTACATACACTATCTTGTTGGTTTTTATCAGAGTTTATATTACAGATTCCCAGGACAATAGAAAGGTACTTGAGCAGGCAGAAATGGAGGCATCTCAGGAACGTATACCTCCTGGTAAGTAGCCTCAGTGATCAGACAAAGTCCTGGGAATGGGGACAAAATATAGGCCCTTTGGGGTTTGGAAACCATCTTGCCTCCATGCCCATTGCTGTCGTCCTGCCCCCCCCCACATTGCAGACAGACCACCAGCAGGTGTGAATCCTACCATGCCCTGACAGCCTTAGTGGGCCAGTGAAAGAGCCCAGCTGCCTGCTAATGTGCCAGAACCGATGCATTCATCACAGCCCCTGAATGAGTCCATTGAGCAAGAGCTGAAGAAATTGTTGCCAGCAATGGCTTTCTTGTCCTTCCCTGAACAGTTTGCTCCAACCTTATAGGCACTCCGGACTAAGGGGAGGGGGCTAGGGGCTTCGGATGTTTGCTTAAGACTTTTGGTGCCATTTCTATATATAAATAAACTTCTCTGTGAAAGGGAGAGGGAGGTCTTGGTATGCATCTCATTCAGCACCTCATATTTGCAAAATCCTGCCCTCATCCCTGCAGCACTCACCCTCCGTGCCGCCCCTCCCCCCCTCCCCCACCCCACCCCACATATACACACACTTCTTTCTTGGCACCACAACACATCAGCTCCCCTGTATCTTTGGCCCCTTGGCAATGTCTGACAATGGTGTCTTGTCCAGCTGTGCCCGAGCCCAGGTGAATAAATGATCTCTATTTCAGAGGAAGGATGTGGTTTCTGAAGGTCGCTCCATTCACCCTGTTGGTTTGTGTTATTGCTTTCTTTTTCCCCGTTTTGCTTTCTTTTTTCCCCCTCCCTTACTCTTTTTTTTTCTCCTCTGCCTTGCCAAAACCCCTGGAAAACAGCGCCATGGTCAATTACAGTGGCAAGGAGGAGAGTTCATTAATATTGAACACAAGCTCTGAGCCAGCGGAGAGAGACAAGGAGGAGATTGTGTGTGGAAAAACCGTGTAGGCCACCAAAGAGAGCAATGGCGTTTTGTATATTTATACTCTTCCATTGAGACCTTTCCTAGAGCCCTCCTGGTCTTCAAGCACACACAGACTGCGCCTTTCAGGAGTTCAGTCGGCAAAAGAGCAACCCTGTCACCAGGGATGGTGGAGGAGCAGCTCTGGCATCCTTGGCCCACCCAGGCCAAAGGCCGTTAGTTGGCTGAGGCTGAAATGCAACCTGGGGGCCGGCGTGACTCAGAATAGAAGGCAGTTTGCCACCAAACCAGGAATAGAAAGGCTATCGAAGCCTCCGCCGGCGCCATGAGACCTGCCCCAAGTGTGCAGATGCGAAGTATTGACTTTGGCAGCAGAAGAGGTCCTGTGCCATGTCCTGCTTGTAAAAAGTGAAACAGAACAGAAAGACCAGTATATATGTGTTTGTATACCTCTCCTTGGGACAGGGTATGGCATAAAATAGCATTTCATGTAGAAATATAGGTACACAACCTACTTTAAGAGAAAAAGGGGATCCATAGCTGGAGGGAAAGAAAGCCAAATACAGCATCCAAAACATTCTGGTATGTTAGGGCAAGGCAACCGTTTGAATTTCCTTCTCGTACATAAAGCCTACGTTTGGCTTTTGATGTTAGAAATCAGCACGTTTTCAATAGCTCCAAACATCTATATCAGGAATGCTTAAATGCTTTAGAATCATAACATTCAGACCAAGAAAGCAGTCGTATTCAGTTCCCAAGGAATGCAAGTAATATTTAGGTGCTGCCCAAAACATTAGATTATATTGCTTGGACCAGGTGAGCTCTGATGCCAGGGATAAATTCCAGTGGCCTGTTCCTTTTGTTAAGAAAAGGAATCTAGCTGGAGACAGCATGTTATCCTGTTTGGCCGAGTTCTGGTAAGATTAAAAAGGAACCCTTCCTGATCTTGGCCAGGCAGGTCCCAGAGTAATAGTCCATACTAGGAAACAGAGCAGATGTTCGTTTTCCAGCTCCTTCTGACCCTGAGCCACAGTTAGAGTGGGAGGAGGGGAGCACACCTGCTCCAAGCTGGACATCAAATTAACTTCTTTAGTTCAAGGGCTTTCCTCTTGGCTTCTCCTCAGCGGTACCAATTAGTTCTTTGTAGAATATCAATGAGATGTGGAAAGTCATTTGTGTAAGTTAGAGCGGCACTTACACAAAAGGCCTAGGACTGATTATTTTTGTCTATAGAAGGGACAGTTCTTTTGAGAGTTTAGCAAGCTGAAGCATTTATAAATATCAGCTGCCGATAAAAAGCCCATGTTGGTGCTGATTGTACATCACTGCCTGACAGTGGGAGCAGGCAGCCTCTGTAGAAAACTTGTGTGGTGATTGGGAGCGAGACCAGGAGGCATGATCCTGCTCCCCTTTTGCCCCCATCTGAGGGTGTCCAGAATTTGGGCATCTGTTCAGAGCCATCTTGTGGCTTCTAGGGCAATGAGTCACACAGGTTCTATGAAAACCTAACATCGATTCTATATGATTGCAACATGTCTGCACAGCTTGCCAAAACAGAAATTATCTGTGAGATTTTACTCTGATTCAGATGTGGGTAACCAATGGCTACCCCCCTCTCCCACTGCACCAGGCAGGATGAGAGGTGCCTTGCCCCCATTACAACTGCCCTGATCTTAAGGTGCTCTCACTGTCAGGCAGTGATGTAAGGGGGAAGGAGGAGACGAAGGCACACAAATTGAAAAGCTTTCTGAAGTTCTAGAAAAATCAGTCACCAAAATGTCATTAGAAAGAAAAAACATGGTGTCTACCTGGCCTTAATGTTTTATCCTTGGGATAAGACTGTGTATGTACATGCAAGGAAAACTGTGTCTATCCTGGTATATGAATACTAGTACTGTATATTATTTCAAGATATGTAACATGCACTGGGATCTATTACAACTATTCCCTGTCCCTTTAAGTAAAACCCAATTCTTCTCGTCTTCTATCTATCTATCTATCCATCCATCCATCCATCCATCCATCCATCCCTACCTACCTACCTACCTACCTACCTACCTACCTACCTACCTATCTACCTACCTACCTACCTACCATCTGACAATGCCACTCTGAGTGGTTCTATCAGCATCACTACTTTTATTAATTTATATACAGTACTGTACCTACTTCTCTGTACTTGCACTGATTGATAGAGATATATACTGTATGTATAATAGACAAGGAGGAGAAAATGTGTAAAAAAATCCACTGGTTGACTCCCTCTGAAACAGACCCATTAGATCAACAGGGCTACACGACTGTTGGCTTCATAAGTTGCATTAATTCAGTGGCTCTACTGTAAAGAAGACCACCAGATGGATTTTGCCAAACAAAATCAGTGATGTAATTTAAAATAGCAGCAATATGAGCAAACAATACATGTTTTTCAAAACAAATGGGCTTTCAATTTTTAAGTAAGCTTATAAAAAGCTAAACATATGGAATGGTATTCTAACACCACCCAGCAGTTACTGCAATGGGCTAATCTGCTTACACACTGAACCTCCCATGATGATGGCACTGAAAGCCTGGGCCTCTGAAGGCAGTTTCAGGACTAATCTGTCTGGCAGTGTGGAAATAGTGCCAAAATTACTCCAGAATACCAACCTGTGTGTGCAGCCTTGTTGTTGATTCTTTTCAGTTTATTCCACTAGGACCTTTCTGGCCAGTTATTTTCAGAAAGTAATAGGTTTATAAACTTTTGTGTAGAAACTAGAAAAGTTTGTCAAGTGATTCATTTCCTTCTTCAAATACTGTAGCTTTGAATTAATATTCTGCTATTTCTAATTCCATATTCAAGCAAGGAAAAGAAATAACACCAAGGGACAGGCAGAATCTTACGTATAATTAATTATTAGTTGGTGTGAGTCTCAGAAAACCTTGGTCTCAGGAGGAATTTCTTCCCACGAAACCATTGATTCAAAACACAATACAGTATGTCTGTTTCAGTCTACAAATAATTTACCAGTGAATGCCTAGCATTCTCTCGCCTCAAGGCATATATTGTGTTTACCTGTATTGTTTACAACAGAGGAAGGAATATATATCTTTGTGATCTGTCTTGATTGTGAATGTAAGCTTGTTCTTATAAGTTATATGAACTTTCTCTTTCATCTCAGCTGTCCTGTGGGAGGCTGCAAAACGAACAACCAAGAAACCTCTCATACTGCATCATGGTTTTGATTGCCACATTAAAATTCATGTACAATCCAGTGTACAGTCCTTGTCTTAATATTGTTCATAATCCTGACACAGCTGCAAGTTGTGCCAAGAATGAAGAAGCAATCGGCTGTCTATGAAGTCAAACTATTGTAATGTGACTGAGTAACTGATGTTAGCAAATTTCAGACATGGTTTAAAACCATCCTGTTCAGGGACTTTACAGTTCTTTGTATAGGCATATTTGGTATCAGAGGCATATTGCCTCTGCTATCAAAAGGCAGCATATAGTCTTTAGGGCTCATAGCCACTGATAGGTTTAACATCCATGAATGGTCATGTGGCCATCGCTACCTTTTATGAAGTCAAAACCTATTTAGCTCTGTGCTGTGAGAACATATAGTTTGGAGCATATGCATATTCCATACAGACACCTGAGCTGAACCCCATGGTTGCTGAGGATCCTGGTAGTTGTGGTCCACAAAAAAGAGAATCATTTACAAGCACTAATAAATGTACAGTTCTCCTAAATCAGGATTGGGAAACCATGGCTCTCCAGATGTTTTGTGGCTGCAAGTCCATCAAACTCCTTGAAGATGGGTTATGGTGATGCACAGGGTTGCTTGGAATTGTTGGCCAAAGCCTTAGGAGGATCACAGACACACACACACACACACACACACACACACACACACACACACACACCTGCCCTTATTATAATTTGGCCATTTTGGACTTTTGGGCTAATTAATGAATCAGAGTAAATGAATGCAGAGACTAGTGTCCCATTCTGATATGGCAGGACAATTTCTTGGTGAGATATTATATATCCCTTATGATTGCTCAAGACTATACACTTCAGACTTGATTAAATATAGCATGCCATTCTCTCCTCTTCATAATGAATTCAACATAGATAGTTCTTTGGTTAGCCGGGACAGTTTAGTCTCCGACAGACACAGCCCATATGTGTAGTATGAGGGGGCTATTTATGGATCTAGAGTGAAAGGGAAGTTTTAGAAACATTCTAAGACTGAAATTATATCTGTCTTGACTTTTTGTGCAATATAGAAACAGAGTGTGTGTGTGAAAATTATTTGTCAGGTCCTTCAAATATTCAATAAGCAAAGTCAACAGTGAGTGCAGAATAAAACTTTGATCTTTTAAACTTTCTGAATAGCTATGACATATACAAATGTACATATCTATAACATCTAATTATGAGAATTCCAGGCAAAAAAAAGGAAAAGAAAAGAAAAGAAAAGACACAAAACGTGTGGCACCTTAAAGACTAACTTTCATATTTTAATGTAGCATTTCGTAGACAATCCACTTCTCCAGACATATAGTAGCAGAATGAATTGTGTAATATGATGTGTAATGGAATATACGTTTCATACCAAATATTCATTGGCTGTTATGTGTAGGTGATTTGCATACAAGCCTGGCTGTAAATTCTTATAGAGACAGAGCTGGGGTGAGAGTTGTCTGAAGAAGTGGACGTGTCCATGAAATGTTACATTAAAATATGAAAGGTAGTCTTTAAGGTGCCACATGTTTTGTGTCTTTTGTTTTGTTTTGTTTTTATTTTATTTTTGCCTGGAATTCTTGCACAGCCTAACACAGCTAACCTCTCCAAAACATCTATGAGGTTGGCTAGATAAGTAAATAAGTTGGGTATCCAGTGGTGGAGCCGGAGATTAGGAGTTCAGTTTCCCAGAGTGCCTCCTATGAGAAAAACATGCCTATGTAGCTTTGGGCAGGCTTGTACAGTCCTGGAGCATCACTAGAAAGGAATGGTAACCCAGTTATAAGTATTTTATACTTAGAAAATCTTGGAAAGGGTTGCCATATGTTGGAATCAACTTGACCAGATGCAATTATTATATTGCTAAATATGAGCAATTTGACCAGATGCAATTATTATATTGCTAAATATGAGCAATTTGTATTTGAGAGTTAATTGACTAGCATTTTGAAAGGCTTCAACAGAGTATATTACCTGATTAATTATTTAATCTGCTTATTACTATATGTGTTGCAAACTGGTTAGTGTATCACAGTAGCACAGGGCAAATCTGAGTTCAAATTCCCATTTGGCCACTAAGCTCAGCACTTAGCTCTGTGCTAGTTATAGGTCTTCAGGCCAACCCAACTCACAGATTTATTACACAAATAAAAGTGGGGAGGACTACATGGACCATTTGAACTCCTTGGACGAAAAAAGCAAAGCAAAGTGTTGTGCTTATATACCACCCCATACCACTTCAAGTAGTCTCTGGGCGGTTTATAGTTTAATTACAGTATGCAAGCTACACATTCCCCCACTCCCCCAGCAAGCTGGGTACTAATTTTACTGACCTCAGAAGGATGGAAGGCTGAATCAACCATGAGATGCTACCTGGGATTGAACCCCAGGTCATAAGCACAGTTTTACCTACAGTGTGTGTTGTGTTGTTACAGTCGTGACCGACTCTATGTGACTCCATGTCCATGGAGTTTTCTTGGCAGGAGTACTGGAGTGGCTTGCCAGTTCCTACTCCAGGCACCTACAGCACCTGGTATTCCCTGGTGGTCGCCCATCCAAGTACTAACCAGGGCCGACCCTGCTTAGCTTCCGAAATCAAGCAAGATTGGATGTACTTAGGGCATCTAGGCAGCTCTTTTATCTACAGTACAGGCATTTAACCACTGCGTCACAAGGCGCAGGATATAACTAAAACAAAGAAATACAATACTGTACAGCCCTTTCCTTATCTACCATTAGATTCCTTTACCAGACATTGGAAAATATTCCTCGTCTTTGTCTTTGTGAGACCATCTGTGTACAGTACTCATTTTCAATAGGGTCAAAACAGCTTAGGGACTCCTCTCTGCCAGTGTAATATAAAGTCATGTGGAAGTCATACTTCAACTAGAAAGACTTTGGCATATGCCTCTGAATCTAATGTCTGAGCAGTGCCTCATGTCCCTCACCCTCCAAAGCTCTTCAAGAAAAGGTTACACTGATTCTGTAGCTGCTGAGACAACAATCTCATCACCACATTAGCCAGTACTGCTGCCCAGCAAAATAATCAATAAAGTGAAAAAGAGCTAATGTGGCCACATTTTTCTAGTACAGTACAAGAGTTTCTGTGAACTGAAAGTGAGAGGCTCATGTGGGGCCAGCCCAGGGTGGGGGAGGGTCCTTCCAAGCCCACAACAACTGGAGACCATTTTATTGTTTAACATTCCTGATATTTTCTGTCACGGCTGAACCAATTGTCCCTAATCCAGAGGGCTCTACTGGCCAAACAAATGCAGCTGAATCCTCGGCATCCTGTTCCCACTGAACAGGCATCTTTTGTGAGGGGGGATTTACAGCGTAGCCCAGTAAATCCAGCTAGTTTCCTGAGTTAGGGTTCCCACACACACACTATCAGCTGCCAGGTCCTGCCTGGTGCCCATGATGCAGGATATGGGGATGCCCTCAGTTCCTGACCTCTTTAGCAGTGGCCATTGGCCTTTCTGTATCCCCTCCCCCAGAGCCTCCTGGAGAGAGATGGGTTGAACTGTATGGATCTTTTTGTCACAATGCAAGTTCCTTTTGTCATGTGTGAGGCGTTTGGTTATGCATACTTCTTTTTCTTTCCTTCGCCGTTATCCGCCAGAATATCAGTTGACACATCTCACATCTGTTCTTTCCTGAAGCAACTGCTATCCTTCTAATGGGGTGTGCTGCTCTGAGGAATGGAGCCAATGGGCAGAGCGGCCATTTTGGATCCATATAATAAAGCACCATTGTACATGATAGAGCAATTGTTTCGATATTTTCACAAAGGCTTTATCAAATGGGATGTGAACAGGGTTGGGAGGAAGGGATGTAGTTTGTATTGACACAGTCTCGGTAATTCCACTCTGCGGGTGATACATCAGCATTAGCCCCCTGGGCAGCAAGAAATGCAATCCCAAAATCTTTGGCAGGAAGTTATGCCCAAGCAGATTTCCAGAGCAAGTAAAAAGAAGCGTATCAGGGAGAAGCAGCTCCTTCATATAAGATTATTTTTCTGAAAGGAAATCTGTACCAAACTATACTGGACAATCATGTGAGAACCTCACATTGGTATCTGCTGTTTTGGTGGAGGTTGCTCTTATCTAGTCAGCTATACAGTACTTGGAAGATTTTATGGCAAAACATATACTGGTAATACTGTATAAAGCAGCTCCCAGAAGGGTGGTGTTTTATACAAGCCACAAAACTAATAGTCTTGTGGCACCGGAAAGACTAAGGTTTTCTTTGTCATAAACTTTGGTGGATGCCTGGAGAATAAACAAAAATAGCAAAGAAGTTAAATGTCCCACACCTTCTTTATGTAGAAGTGGATGGAAGAGAATCCCAGAAAGCTTTCCCCAGTTTTCACCATGGCAATCTGGCATAAGTGATAGCAGTTTCTTGCCCAGATTTATTTTATTTTTGATTGGTTCTGTTCAAACCTTCCATATAAAATGTGTGTAAATCATGTAGGACAGTTTACAAAAGCAAAATGTACACCAAAAGTTTAACAGAAAGAAAGAAAGAAAGAAAGAAAGAAAGAAAGAAAGAAAGCTTCTCTAAACTGCCCTCAGCTTTTTCTCTGTTTTTCTCCCCCCCCTTTTTTTTTAACATGCAACCTAATTTCTGCCAGGTTAATTGGCAACCTCCAAGTTTTCACAAACTGCATGCAGATGTTTAAGGAAGCAACAGCCATCTTACCAATAGATAGCTGTGCTAGACTGGACCTGGCACACTTCCCTGCCAGATGAGGAAAATAACAACTAGAAGAATGCTATTTAAAAACAAAAAACAAAACAGAACGGCAAATAGAATAGTAGTCTTCAGGGTTTTTTGTTTTTAAATCTAGAGCCAATTTTACACACAGATTGAATATGTGGCCCACTATCTTGTTTCATATATACTGTTTGTTTGTTTGTTTGTTTGTTTGTTTGTTTGTTTGTTTGTTTGTTTGTTTGTTTGTTTGTTTGTTTGTTTGTTTGTTTGTTTGTTTGTTTGTTTGTTTGTTTGTTTATATAGCTTGTATGCCACCCACTACCCAAAGGTCTCTGGGCGGCTCACAATCAAAATAGACAATTAAAACATCAAAATTACAATAAAATTAGAACAATAAAAGCATGTAAATACAATAAATATGATACATTAAAAACACAGCACTAAAATTGCCATAAGGACCCACAATCATGTATATACTGTATGTGTGCTTTCCTCCTTCCTTACTTTTATGGAAGAAGGAAAGGTGACAGCTTCTCTGTGTATGCCGTACAAAATGAAAAGGCAGGTAGGTTGTCCTCTACAAACCAGGTATGAAGTTTTTTGAGGTAAAATGGAATTGAAATGGAGCAGAGGTTGGGGCAAAGGTTCCTGAACCACCAGAGGACTGTTTGCAGTTACGTAGTTGTACAAATACAACTCTGCTGCCCTTCATTGAATGAGTCCATTGTCTCAACTGTTTTTCAGCACACGGACACACCTCCTCCGAACACACTCTCTTGCTCACTTGTTTTCTGTCTCACACAGAGAGAGGCACAAACACAGCAACCATTTAAAAGTAGAATTGCAATTTTTCCATCACAGACACACACAGATGTGTCACATACTGATTGTTTCTTTTTCATCTCCCTTTCTGGGCTTTTTGGAGCACTTGAAAAATAAGTACTTAGAAAGTGAAAAGCATATTGAGGTTTTGTAGCAGAACATTAGGCTTTGCATCTACAGAATACCACCATCTCTTTCCTTTCCACATTCTTCTTTCGTTGCTTCACTGGTGTACACCGTGTAGAAAAAGGTTATTAGAAATTAGTAATAGTTTTGAACTGTGTTGGCAAAGTGTAGTCAAAGGCACGGACCATGGACAAAGCATGAGGGTATCTACCTCCAAGATTACAGGGCCACTCCTCTGCTCCAGTTACAAGCTGTCTGTGCCAAGTCTTGGACCAAGACAAACTCTGTTAGCTATAAACTCATTACATCACCTTTGGGTAGTGGGCGGCATACAAGCTATATAAATAAATAAATAAATAAATAAATAAATAAATAAAATTACATGTACAGTATTTGCAATAGTGTCCTTCCTTGAAGCAGGTGACCATGTTCATCATGCCTATGAAACTCCTTGACAATCATTGTGTTGAATTTTCTTCATTGGGGCAAATGCTACTATACTTTTCTGGATAATAGAGACAAACATGACTTTGGATAGTTTTGCCCTCATAGCTCAAAAAACTTGACTTACTTCCCCAACTAATAAAAGGTGGCTTGACAGTTGTTGAACTCTGTATAAGGATTCCATGAAAATCCCTAAAAGGGACTAACCTTACCTACATTTACATAATAATAATGTGCCATCAAGCATCAAGCATATATGGCAACCTTACCTATACAGACTTGCCTAATTCATAATGTCGCAGATTGAAACATAACTTGTTTGAGAGCTTGGGAGTGGATCATTGCTGCCTCTTTAAATGTTGTATTTTGTGATGGATAGGGACCTTCAGACATTGTTCCCTGCTCTTTCTGTCCTTGAATCTTTAGCTTCTGATAAAATTCTGGCAGATTATACTATAGTCCCAGACTGGGTTCCAATAATATTTCATAACTGTCACTGAACCTTAATGAAAGAAAGAGCATGATATCCCTGCAGAAGCTTAAATGGCTTTGGAGCTGCAATTAGCCCATTTGTACATAGTTTCTGTACATCTCATGTCACCACTTGGTTCCTTCCTTTGAATCATGCCAGCAGCACTTTAGGCACAGCCACAGCTGTCTGCCTTTGAGAAGCATCGCTCTTGAGCAGATGGAATCACAAGATAGTCAAGATAGGCTTAATCAGAACCTGGGAACTACAATATGGTCGTGGAGGGTAAGCAAAGAAACAAGGCTGCCTTCTCTCTTGCCTTGTCCTCCCTGCCCTCATGCACCGTTTCTCCACACATGTGGCCAAAGCAGCATCACTATGACTGTGTTCTTAGCTTTGGCACAGCCTAAGTGGGTGCCTTGTAGTGGAGTCTCAAGCAGTAAACGATAAAGAGCCCCTGCATCTGCTAGAGGGGAATTAAAACTGAATCCCAAGGAATCCGAGTCACAAGGGAGGGGCCCCTGCAGTTGTGTTGTTCTCCTTAGGAATGGAGCGGGGGAGGAGGGGGAAAACAGGGCCATTAATCTGAGGAAATATTTCTTTATTTTCCCAGTGCAGAAATTTGAACTCTGACAGCACCTGGGACAACAGGCTGTTGATTGCTTCAGCTATGCCTCCAACACCCTCCCCTCCTTTTCAGCAAAAGAGCCATTAGTTAATCCAACTCCGGTGGGCAACAGGGAGGAGAGAGAGTGGCTATTAAATAATTAAATTCTGAAATCTGAGTGAGAGCTTGCTGACCTCTCTTGTGCAGGTAACCCCCAGCCCAATTCCCAGGACTCACCCCCCCCCAGTCAAAACATAGCGGTTTCTGACACTTTTGTTTTCATAGCTGGAGGGGTTGGAGCTGGGCCTATCTTGACCCACGCTCTCCCCATACCTGGTCTTACTTGCTTCTCAAGGTTTTTTTCCAGTAGTCCATGGCAATAGATAATAGACAGATATAACCACCAAGGCCACAAGAAGGCCATCAGCAAAAGTGTGATGTCATACTCCCGATGGAGCACTATCATTGCTTGTACAAGGCAACTGGTAGACCCTCTGACTGGACAATACTTTAGCAAGTAAGAAAACAGGTTTTCAAATTCCAGGGTCCTGTCATTTTTTTTTTAATAAGACAATGAACACTCAAGCATGCTGTGCTGTTATCCCTCTCTTGGATCATACAATGACTAACAAGTCAAGTGTCTCTTTTTCTTGCATGGAGGATCTGCACATGAGCACAGACCCAGAGTTTCCACCTTTGCTGCTTTATGTGGAGAATTCCATATGAACAAAAATTCTTCAGGCGCATGAGATGTATTCTGTTGTTAGCTATCTAGCTGTCACCAGCATGCTTAGAAAGGAGGGACTAACCCCATCCCCTTTCCATGACTGCTTTGTCTATATGGAGAGTGGCAAGTCTGAATCAGACAAGGGTCCTGATCTTGTATAGGTTTTACATGTGAACAACAACCTCAAAACATCAAGGGGTAAGGAACAACTGGAAAGGGCTACGGCCATTGTGTGATTTAAGCATTAGAAAAAGGCTGGGTAAGGATGCTTCCTCGTTGTGTACTCTATTTTCCTACATGGATTATATCTGTTTAAGGCTATGTCCTTCTCAGCTATCCTATTATAAATCAGCAAGTAAAGTGCAAACCAGTTCAGCTATAACCAGTGCTGATCTGAGCTAACATTAATTTCTCAAAATTTTCTCAAACCTCCCCACACCTAACAGCATATTTTTGTTATTTATATATATTTTTATGTCTTGACATTGGGTTACCTAGTTTATTAAATAGTTCTCAGTCCTTGATTCTTGAATGGTACCATTATCCTCCTCCATGCTCCACACTTCACCTTAGTTGTGCACTCAGTGCCAGTTCCTTTTTAAAATATAACAAGTAACATTGTGTAGGTGGGAGAATAAGGTACATTGTCCGAGCAACTGGCCAAATCTGCTCATTTTGCATTGTTGAGAAGTTAAAACATAATAAAACACCAGGAATGGATGGCATTGACCCAAGAGTAAGGAGGTTGCATTTCCACAAATTAACAAAACCTATGCATTATCTCTAAAATCAGACCTGACCAGAGAAGTGAAACAGAAAATACCATAATTTTTAAAGTGCGATTTTCTAAAAAAGCATGGTGCCTAGCTTTTTTTTAATGGATTCAAAGGACAACCCTTTATCACCAAGGTCTTGAAACCCATGAGTGAGATACAGTCTGTGCCAAGGTGTGTAGAAAAGGAAAATGGATGGCCATGGAAAATGGGGACTTACAAGAAGAACAATCATGCTGCCATAGAACTGAGGGATAGTTGGTCAGTGACATCCCATTTTTCACCCTTCCACTCTCACACCAGACTAGCCATAAGGGAGAGATAGGACAGTCCCATTCTGGTGGCCCAAACCAATTCTCTTTACCCACATTCTGAATAATAGTAAATAATACTGTAGGGTGAAAAAAACAAGTTAGGAGGACAGGACCTTGATGCAGCTAGTAAAAGAATCACATGTGAAAGGAAGAGGAAGGAGGAGGACAGAGCATAGCAATTTTCCACAGTCAGTGAAGTAGGTGTCTGAGGAGAGCAGGCAGCACTAGCCTCTTTCCTTCCAAGTTTCAAAGTGATAGCCATGTTTTTTATTTTTCCTACATAGGCAGGCATTCAAAGAAAGAAAACAATTCAGCCTTATAGCAGTATTGCTTACAGATGGATTTTTAACAGACTTATCATTAAATCTGGTAGTTTTTCTTCCACTTGAGGCCTAAGGGCTTGAAGCTGAGATTGTCTCTCGTCATACTCTTCACCATATGAGGGACGGGGAGAGATTGTCTTCCTTAGGAGAAAACATTTAGGTCTTCTTGAGCATGTCTGAACTGTTCCTAATTATTTAAAAATAAGTCATGATTTTTCAAGCTGAAGAGGGTTCCACAAAGTGGTGTGTGTGTGTGTGTCTGTGTTTGTATGCATCATCAATGTAGTTTTCACAAAAGTCACACAAACTCTCATGTCAGTGACAGGTGCTGGAACTGGATTCCTAATTATATCTCACAGCCAGGTTACCACGGTGACAGTTCCTCACTATGCCTTGAAAAAGGAAATATTTGAGGTTTTTCCACTGCCAACTGCCATCTAAAAATCTATCAATGTGGCCTTCCCTCCCAGTTCCTGGTGCTTGGTTGTCCACCTGGTTGTCTAGGTTTTGGCAAGATTTTAGTCATGCTATCTGATGTCCATTTAGTCCATTGTATGTGTGTGTGTGTTGTGTTGTCACAGTCATGACTGACTCTTTGTGACCCCATGTCCATGGAGTTTTTCTTGGCAGGAATACTGGAGTGGTTAGCCAGTTCCTACTCCAGGCACCTACAGCACTCTGTATTCCCTGGTGGTCGCCCATCCAAGTACTGTACTAACCAGGCCCGACTCTTTACTTGACCTGAATTCTAAAACTATATTTCAAAAAGAAAGAAAGAAAAGTCACTAGCCCTTATAGAAGAAGAAATGTAAGGCAAACAACAATCATTTTGTGATACAGAACATGCTTTTCCTATTGATTAGCTAATGAAGGAAGCTGACCACAGTTTAACAGAAACTCAGAGAGAGAAAACTGAAGTGTGATGGATATATGTTACAGTTGTGGGAATATTTTGTCCTTGCAAAGCTACCTGCAAATAGAACATACAAAGCAGGTGCTGACTGCTGACTGGGGAACTACAGAAACGATAGTCCAAGGAAATTACACTTTGTTTCCGTCCTCATTTTTGTAACCCCCTCTTTCCTTTGTATTTTTTTCCTGCAAATCAGAGAACACGTGGTGTTTTCACGGACCTGGAGGTGTTTTGTTTTGTTTCTTGCTTGGTTGGTTTTTGTCACTAATAAAATTTGGTGGCAAAGCCAACATCTTATGAGACTGTTACTAGAAGACCCAATATATGGCAAAATGCTATTCTTTATTTATTCATCTGCATTAGCATTGCACATAACTACTTTACATGGTCTTTCTCTCCTTATTTTATGCATAACACTGGCTCTTTGGCTTGAATACGGAAATGACCACCACCCCTAGAGTTGGACACGACTAGCACGCATGTGCGGGGGGAACCTTTACCTTTACCTTACCTCCATGTTCTCAGTCCAGCAGTAACCATTACACCATACTGGATATCTCAGATTAGTGGTTACACTACCAAGTATACCAAGGCTAAAATATATTGGTATAAATTGGTAAATACTACTGCAATTTATGTGCTTAATTTGCATAACATGAAAAGATCATGTTTGTTTGTTTGTTCAATTGATTGATTGATTGATTTTTTTATGTTGCCCATCTAACCCAATGGTTACTCAGGGCAGCTAACTTGCATAACTTGTATAATGTGCAAACTGGGTTACCCAAATCTGGGAGAAAGGCATATAATTTGGCTCATCAACCAGCTAATATCAAGGAGCATAAAAGGGCTTATCACTTCTTTGATCAGCCACCATTGATGGGTTTCTGCTGGTCAATTTTTGCTATAAATTCCAGTTGCGACTTGTGCTTCTCACACAAGCTATTCTGTATCCCACTCCATTTTCTCCTGCGTTACTCCAGCAAGTATATCTCTTTAGAAATGTTCTGAAAGATTAATTCAGGCATGAATTTTAGGCATTTTCCTGTCTGGAGTGAATGAATGAATGAATGAATGAATGAATGAATGAATGAATGAATGAATAGTGCAGATGACTCCTTTCTCCTCCTATGTGTTCCAGTTCCAATTTTGAAAAATTCCATACTGGATGGAGGTTGTAGATTGGAGAAAAGTACCCCTTTTGGATAGCGTAGTTCTTTCCTAGAGCTTCAAGCAAGTCACCCTTACCCATACCCATTATCGTTCTAATCAGAGCAGACAAACGATTCATTCACCTTGTGGGAACCAGAATCCCACACATTTTGATACCTAGAATAAACACACAGCTCTTCCAGAAATGCCTTTGAGATTATGCTTCTCTTGTACTGTATATACATTGTGGGTCTCTGGAAGTTTTATGAGAGATCCTTACGACCCAAACCCAAACTTAATAGTTATTAGGACCAAATTCAATCCAGCAATATAGCACAAATGTTACGAGTCTTACTTCCATGTTAGTGTACACATGGTGAAAAATCCAGGTTTGCGGTTTGAAAAACTACACTATATTCTGATTACAGGTAAAATTGGAATTCTGGAAGGATTTCAATATCCTGATATCACTTTTTTAAAAGTGTACATGCATTTAAGTAGAGATGATATTCTGCTTAAAAATGCAATGTACAGTGGTGCCTCTGATAACGAATTTAATTCGTTCTCAGAGGGAATTTGTTATCCAAAAAATTGTTATCCAAAACATGGTTCCCCATTGAAATGAATGGGAAACCAATTAATCTGTTTCAGAGGTTTCCAGACCTCTTTATAAAGTGCACTTTAAAGGCCTGCAGTGCTGGAACACCCCTCCAGAACACCTCCCCTGCAGTGCAATGCAAACATGGACAAGTGAAACTAGCAAGACTACCCCAGCCTATTCCTATCCAAGATGCAATGGGGAAAAATGCAAACAGACAAACATAAGCAGCAAGATAAATCCAGCCTGTTCTTGCCTGCAGAGCAATGGAAAAGATTGCAAACATGGACAGAAGAAAGCAGCGTGAGTACCCCATCCTTTTCCCACCAAAAATACAAATAAAAGCAGTGCAAATATTAATAAAAGCTAGCTCCCTACCTTTCCAAGTTCAGAAGGTCCAAATCCCTCAGCAAAACAAAACATGTACAGAATGGCAAAAAACCATGAAAAAAACTGCTCTAACTCCTCCCACCCCTCCACAAACTACAGGGGGTGCAATATGTCCTGGGTACACTTTTTTGCAAGGCATGATGAAACATTTGTTATCCGAGGCAGCCCATAGGGAACATTTGTTATCTGAGGCAGCCTTATACCCAGACATTTCCATTTGTTATCCGAAAAATTTATGAGAAGCATTCTTTATCCAAGGTATTACTGTACCTTAAAAAGTGTACAATGGACTGATCTTGTTTTAAATAAAAACTCATGGCCCGTTTTTGTTTTTGTTTTTGGCTCCTGTGTTACATATTAAGTGCTGGTGGAGAGATATGGGAAGTGGACATCTTCATTACCCTTAGAACAAGTTGCTTGTAGGATATGTGTTGCCCATACCACATTGGATGTGTGAACATAGCCTCAGTCATCCTACTGCAGTTATACATCTGCATTTTATTAACATGTAAAACCAATCTTTTTTCTGCCACCTTTCCACCTATGTGTACGTAATCCTAACAACTGAGGATCACACTTGGTGCATGTTGCTTGTTCCACACATGATGCATAGTTCTATTCTATTTTTATTTGTGCTAGTTTAAATAAACCAATTTCTAAAGGTTTTCAGATAATCACAAACACATGATTTCTTTAATTTTCTTGTTGCTGCTTGATAAAAATGTATTTGTTGTTTACTTGTGTTTTTAACCATTGATTTTAATTTAATTTAATTTAATTTAATTTAATTTAATTTAAACTATTAGATGCCATGGGCTCTTCTGAAAGGAAATGTGAGATACAGGAATAGCAGGTAAATGAATAAAGATATAGTGGACCCTCGTATATCAAGCGATTTGTTTAACAGAAAATCCGCTTAAAGGAAAAAATTTCTGGAGATAGGGGCAAATCGCTTAACAGAATCTCCTATGGAGCAAATCCGTACAATAGAAACACGGCTGTATTTAAGGATTAATCACTTTTCAATGCATTCTTATGGGAAATTTGTACAAAGGAAAATTTTATTAACAGAATTTCATTTGGAATGAATTAATTCCTTTATACAAGGTGTCACTATATTCCCAAAGTATAACAAAACTACAATAATGTGGCACTCTTCCCTTGCCTGTTTGATATGGTTTAGTTGAGATCTTGCACAGTTCCTAAAAAGGGAAGGACAGCATAGTACAAAAGAAAAGAAAAGAAATGCTCTTGAGGAAAGAAAGAACAGCAGCAAAGACTCCAATATCCATATCGTTGCTACATGCCTGTCAAACATAACGGTTTGATTGCCGCCCTGTTTGAAAATCTTTTAACAATGCCGCTTTTTAGGAATGCCTACCAAGGAAAGGAAGTTAAACTGATTATTCAATTTCATCTGCATCAATTTACTTGTAGCTGAAGCAACAAAAGCTTTTGTTTTCTTGTTTTTATATGATACTTGTATATGTAGCAATAAGCACATCTTGGGCAAAGCATTGTCTTTTGCCTGAGGGTGAAGGTGGGATGCCATTTCTACCTGCCACCCCCATGTAAATAGAAATATTTACTGGTAATTAACATTATTTGGGAAAGCCTGTTGAGCCACAAGCATCAGACGATTCGCTTAACCAACTTATCCATTAAAGGTCTCAGACTTATAGATTTATATAAACAAAATGAACTGGTTTAAATACATGTCAGGTATCTATAATCCACACTGAGTGATTTTCTGATGTGTCTTAACACATAGAAGGGTGATGCTAATCAGGAATGATTGCAGAGTCAGAGAGCAAGGGGTTGTGTTTACATCAGATGAAGACTGCTGCAGCGGGATCTTGTAAACGTAAATGCTTTCTTAGAGAGACAAGCCATTTTAATGTTTTTCCCATATTTGTTGTCTAGTCTTTGGACAGGCTCTTCTCGCAACCACCTCCAGCCTTCCTGGGACTTTTGATCCGCAAAACTTGGATAATCTTTGGGTCTTTAGTCTTGTCTCCTCCACTTCCAGACCAGCTGGTACAGCCCTGCGGGTCAGAATGGGAGGAGTGTCAGCAGGAGACCTTGGAAGCCAGGCCAGCTGGTTTGCTTCTTGCTAACATCCAGATCCCATCAAGTGCAGGCTGTCACCAAAGTTGCCGTCCTCAGCACACACTCAGCAGTGAGATCACAGCATCTATGCACTTCATTGTAAAAACTGGGGGATGGGAGAGGAGGAGAGGGGAGAGGCCGGATGCCCTTTCACATCTAGATGCCAGGAAGGGGGGTAAGCCTAGAAATAAAAAAGACTTCCCAGGGTATGTTCAAGCACTCATTTCCTAAGTTATGGGTGTAGGGAGTTTCACAGCTTTGTCTGTGCCTGGAAGCTGATCCACCCAATGGCTGGAGCGAGGACCAGCTGTTTATTAAGGAGAAGGGAGTACATATGCATTGCTTGCTGTTCATTGGCCGCTAAAGTATTCCAACAGGACTCAATTGTTCAACTGCTGGAGTTACGGCAGGCCTGATTCCTGAAAGCTACCTCCATGGAACTATTTCCAAAACGCCATTCTCAACTTTTTCAATAAGCTCTTCCATCTGCAAGTGCTTGTCACCATAGCCATACAAAGACTCCAGGATCAAAGGCAGGATGCTGCAGAATGAAAATAACTGTAAACATTATTTTCTTTTCTGACTAGATGATTCTGGGAAACATCATCTGAAAAAAAATTCCAGCTGTGTTCTGCCCTCGAGTCCTACTTGTAGACCTTCCTGTAGCATCGGCTTGGCCATTGTGTGAAACAAGGTGCTAGACTTTGGATTAATTTGACATGGCTCTCCTTAGGTTCTTATAAAGTGTGTTAGAGATCAAAAAGAGAACTGGCCATAATTTAGGTTATTTCGATCCACAATAACTTCAGAGGCTCATGATTCCATGTTGACTTCAGAGGATTGACAACTGACTAGAAATAGTATGTATTAGTAGCATGTTCTTGGCCATCCATTTAAAGAAACACAAAACTACAGAGCTATAAAAATTGTTGAATGCAGGGTTGACAACTGAAACTAGGTGAGTGCATGGCGTATTCTGGAACTAATGGATAGACAGGGATGGACAGTGAGCAATTAGGTAGATTTAACCATTGCTTGACCTGCAGAAATAATCACATTAACATAACTCAAGTAATGGAAAGCCTCTTTTTCTTCTGCTAATGTTGACAGACTGAACCACCCTCAGAGATAGTCTTAGAAGCACACTGAAAAACAGGCAACCCTACTCACAGGTGTGTCCCACTGAAATAAAACAAGTGTTGGGATCAAATGTGACTGTTCTTGTGCACATAGGTCTGATGGTGCAACTCTAACATGGGTAGTCAGAGTTAAACTCCACTGTTTTCATTCACAGTTATTCCTAAAATTACAGCCTCATTCAGGAGAAGATTCATAGAGGTTTATCCCAGGGTTCCTGCCTAGCTGGATCCCCAATGAGACTTCAACAGGAGCACTCTTATTCAAAAGATTCTAGAAAGCAAGCTATAGAACAAGGCAAATGAATATATTTGCATTAACTAAAAAAAATGTGGGTTATAGAATATATATTTAATTTGCGAATAAAAAAATTACATGCCAATTCATTTTTGTCTATGGAATGCTTGTGAAAGCAAATGATGATTTGGATCCAGGACACAACGTGGTTTTCTTCTCCCATTCCTTTTGCTGCTTTTCAGGGAGAGCAATCTCACTTCCAAGTTCCCAGTAACAGAAGAGCCAAATGCTACACAGCATAAATGAAACTTCACATAGAATCTGACATGCAGCAACAGGATGTGCTGAACTGATCGTTTCTAATAGCAGTAAACACACAATAAGCCCTATTAGATCTAGGAGCAGCTGTGCAGTTTTCAAGCCGGAAGGATGATCCTTGAGCAGGAGGTAAATGATCAAGCTATGGAAAGGAGACAAGAGAATATGCAGTGGACATAGGCTGAAGACCTGCTGGTAGATCACTGGGTAATTTGCAGATTTTTCCTTTTTCCCTTCTGCTCCTGAACTGAATTCCTAAAAAAGAATGCTATAGATGGGTAGATGAAAGGAGGGTGGGATTGACCGTGAAAAGAATTGTGAGCTTGATCTTCCTTTCCTGCCTAAGGATGTCCTTCCTTACCTTTTAGTGTCAACACTGAACACCTGAGCCACTATTTGCCACCTAATGGCTTTTAGGGTAGAACTAGGGTAGGCTAGAAGCTTAAGTAGAAAAAAAGAGCCCCCTGGTTTGATTACAAGTTGTCCATAGGTGGTGGTAACAGGGCCATTTGCTGTTAAAAGCTGGAAAAAGAATCTAAATCTGCCCACCCTGATCTAAGGTTGATTACCAATTCAGCTCTTTTGGTAACAATGGGATTTAGGTTTGAGGAAATATACATAGGACCATAATGCATATTCATTATGACTGCAGTCTCAGTTCACTGAATATAAATATTAGTATCAACTATCAATGGCAAAATAGAGAGTGAGAGAAAGAGTTAGAAAGCACAGTTAGGACATGGTTCAAGAGTTTCAAATTCTAATGTGCACAAGTTCACTTCTCAGAGCCAATATTCTGGTTGTCCATTTTTCTTTCGTTACCCCTCTCACAGGAACGCTTTGGGAAGAGCAGAGCAGGCTGGACCATGTTATAGGCTTGCTGGTTCAATAGAAAGTCCAAAGGGACCACCAGAGGCCCATGCTTTGATCATGTTCCTGGTTTTTATTGCATACATCTCAATCGCTTATTCAAAGCATGATTTAAATAGAGCTGTTTAACCCATGTTGCTTTTCTGATAGTTTGCATCAGGAGGGGATAGTTTCATCTACCAAGAAATTCCACTAAAGCAGAAAATCCTCATAAATCAAACATAAACAAAGAAAACCACTCCTGTCTGGAATCGGGCTTATGATATAAGAAGAAAGTGAAGCCGTTTCTATTATCTCACAGTAGTGGTTTGTTGGGAGGCTTCTAAAAAAAGTTACTGCTATCCATCAATAAAATGATTGCCTTCTTGGTCTACTGCCGGCCAAGGGCGAGATACATAGAACACCAATCTGGAGCTATTATTAGGAGAAAAGCTTGGAAACATAACTTTATTTTTTTGAACACAGATTCCCAGAATCCCACAAGCTGCATTCCTAACAGCTTAGGATAGAGTAGACGTCGTTGAATAAGATACTCTTGCTTCCCATCCAGGAAAATGTGGCATTTGAGGTCTGGTCAAGAGAGAAGGGACAAGAGCCCTCATCAGGCTATAACCTCAGACTACAAAACCAATAGTTCTTCTAGTGAAGCAAAGGGAGACTCGGAAATGCTTGGGGCAAATGACATCAAGCTTTGCTAACAGGACGGAGTAGACACTAGGCAAACATATTCGAGTCAGCTTATTCCAATAGGAAAGTACAGGAGGAAGCTATTTGTTGCCAGCTGCTGTCGGTCTAACTCAGTGATGGCGAACCTTTTAGAGACTGAGTGCCCAAACTGCGATTCAAAACCCACTAATCATTCGCAAAGTTCCAATACAGCAGTTTAACCTGAATACAGGTGGCTGTGAAGGGGTGATGTTGGTTGCCCACAGAAATGCTCTGAGTGCCACCTTTGGCATCCGTGCCATAGGTTCACCACACTGGTCTAACTGCTCTGGGAATTCCTTTCTATAGTTCTCAATCGGGTGTTTCTCTGATCACCTGCTGCTCCCTAGTCACTCTAACTAAAGGTGTATGGAAACCCTGAGCCCTACCCACATAAGCTACAGGGTATCCTAACTCTGTTACATTGCTTTACTCAGATGTTTTATAATGGTTCTCTAAAGTTGTAGGGCCTACTACTGGCTCCATTTGCAAGAGTTAGGGAGAGTTGCAGGACATACCTACCCTTGTAACTAACAGCTCTCCATAAAAGTGGATATCAGCAATGTTCTTGGCTTCTACCTCACAAAGAGTTGGAAAACCTACCCAAATTCATTCTTCTGTAATATTCTGATTTAAGATAACCGGATCCTATTGGTGTTTGTGTTACTCACTGAAGCCAATTATGGCTAAAACGGCATGTCTCAGTCATATATCTGTGATGCCTCTGATTGCACAGTGGAGATGTGCCACAGTACCTAGTCATTTAGCCATGACAAACACCAATAGGATTTCCACCAGTGGATTTTACTGCCAAACAATATTAACCCAATCAATACAACACAAGAACAGGAAAAAGCCACAGACATGATGGATAGCTTAGCTGGTAACTGCTAGCCATATCGTCAATATGGTAAATAATACTGATTTATTCATTACAGGGCTATTTGCTTGTTTTATTTTTTAGATTTTTTAATAGAACAAATTCCTTATGAAGTGTACACAGGGGGCTGACAAAATAAATTAAAAAGTTGTAACCCAGTGCTGAAAAGATGAAAATACGAGTGAGCTGGGGATGTCACCACTAAAAATTTCCTCTTTCTCTTTGAACTGCAGACTACCTGTGAAAAAGTTCATATTAGATGGTAGTACATGGCTAGACACATGCATTGGTAGGTACATGCCAGTAGTCTGCAGACATCGTTCTGGAGAATGACATGAAATCAAACGAAATACTGTCTTGTTGGAGTTTTTGCAGCCTCACATGCTGCCTTCAATAGGTTTGGCAGAGAAGGACTTTTCTGAGCTCAGACGACTGCCAATCTACCTAGCGTTAAGCAATCATTCATTTCGTCTCTGAATTCAGAGTGCCCTACCTCTCTGATATTGAGCTCTTTTCCTTTTCTAAAGTCTGTTGAAGTCTGTTATTGAAAGCAGTCATGTTGCTCAGTTTACTAGATGATCTGCTCACAACTGTAAGTAAATAAATTGATTTTTATTCTTTCTCTTACCAATATCTCAGAGTTAGTTACTGAGATTGCAAGTCGCAGTTAATGATAAAAGGGATGGACTACTTTGGGAAACTAGAAACTATTATACTCTGTAACTCCCTGCACTTCTGCTGCGCAGGTAGAGGAATCTAACAAAAAATTCAAAATTCAGAAACAAATAGTAACCTCAGTAAACCACTAATTTTGATTGATAGATGGGAGCTGAAAAAATTTATAAATTTATAAATTATGATGCAAAACTACTAAATCCTACAAAAGCAGAAATGAACAATGGTAAGCGCTCTCTGGAAGTTGAGTCATGGCCACTGGACTTCTTTTCTTGAGAGATTATAACATCTTCGTCAGTCTAAAGAAAGCTAGTTGCGAGTCCTCCAGTTTATAGTTCACTTTGGCCTCATGTCACCCTGGTCTGAAATAGGCTCATGAGACAGACAATGGCCTGAATAGGCTTGTTAGGTAGACAATGGTTTCAATAGCCCTTTAGGTGAACAATGGCCGAAGGTGCAGAATCCCATAAAGTATGGGTCGTCGTTAGCTATGGCCTTGGTGGTGGAGGAGTGAAGTCTTTTTTATTTATCTGGGTATTGTTGAAATCACTGCCTGGTAAGTCTCAGATAGACTGTGCCGGAACCCCCCACCCCTATTGAGAGAGGGGGTTTCAATACTCACATGAATGGTTTTCCTGACCCCTCTCTCAAACCACTCCCAAAGGCTAGTCTATTGTCTACCTAAAGAGCCTATTCAGGCCATTGTTCATCTTATGAGCCTATTTCAGACCAGGGTGACATGAGGTCAAAGTGAACTATAAAATGGAGGACTCACAACTAGCTTTCCTCAGATTGACAAAGCTGTTTGGATGAGCAGCAAAACGTTTCAATGCCTCATGAAAAAGAAGTCCAGTTGCCATGACTCAACTTCCAGATAAACTCACCTGGATGACTGAGGATCTTCACAGGCATACTGGATAAGGTCTTAAGTGAAAAAAAATGGCTTCTAGAATTTCCTCAAAAGCACAATAATGCCTTATGATGGAAAAGAAGTTCCTAACTGAGTTGCTTTTTTTGTTCTGAGCTGTCAAGTTCTTTTTAATCTATGGCGTCCCAAACAGGGTGTGATTTGCCACTGCAGTTGGCAATCCTCACTTGTCCCCTGTCATGCCCAAGTGTGAGGGGACTTTGAGGAGGGAGAGTGTTGGTTCCTTCCCTTGGACATTTTAATCTCCCCAACCCCAAACACTCCAAACTGGAAGGACATTGGGTTCCAGTGAAAGCTGCTTGCAAGAGAATTTTGCAGGAGACCACTGATAAGTTCAGGGGAAGCTCTCTCTTTCTCCACCTACACCCCAGCTATTATGTGTTCCTTCTGCCTGCCTTCATTCTCACACTCTTGATAAATACTTGATAGTGAGTGAATGTATCTTTGCAGAGATAATGCCTAGTTCTTTCCCAGTTTCACTGAGCATCACTTTTTTCTTCCCTGTTTTAATGTTCTGCTGCAGCAGAGGCTGCTTCCATGATCTGAGGTGAAGTCCCAAACTGACTCTGTGCCTGATCTATGAACAGCAAAGATAAATCCACACACCACGCAGCCAACCCAGAGCTGGCTCAAAGGCCTCTCAGGAAGCGTAGTATCTTTCACCCAACTCAGGGTGAACATGTCTGAGCAGTTGGCTGTGGGAGGTCAGAGGCAGAGGATTTACAGCATCTCTACTTATGTAAAGTAATCCATGGCAAACTGTTTTAGCCAGACTTTCCATTACGTACACTTGAATTTGCTCTTTTCTCTTTCTTTTTTTCTTTTGTCTTTCTCTTTCTCTTTCTCTTTCTCTTTCTCTTTCTCTTTCTCTTTCTCTTTCTCTTTCTCTTTCTCTTTCTCTTTCTCTTTCTCTTTTTCTTTTCCTTCCTTCCTTCCTTCCTTCCTTTTTTTTTGCAGTTTTCAAATTAGAGAAGCCAAAGGAATCTTCCTTTCTCCTTAAGTGCTAAGGTCTGCTGCTGTTGGCTGGGAACAGCTCTAGGTCACAGAAAAGGTTTCATTCAGAGTCGCAAAATCTGAAGGGCCTCCTTGTCTACCAACCACATGATTAGGGAAGAGTGCCATCTGCTGGTGAACATCTGCATGGAGGGATGTTAAAAGTTAGGAAGTGATTTGCCAAGTCATCCGTCTTGTCGCTCTCCCTTCTTCACAATGGATTTCATGTTTGCTTTCCGCCCTAAAATCCTCTGGCTGAACTATTCTGTAAGTTGTAGTCCAGAAAAGTAAAATTTCTCATCTTTGAATTGTGATTATATTACCGCTGATGGTATTGCTTTCAATGACATATTTTCTTCCAGTGGCTGGTTCTCCTCAAGTTCCTCTATACTCCTTTCTTCTCTCAACTACTGGTAACCAGGCAATGTATATGTCAGCAAAGCAGGCTGGAGTAGTCATTTTCCCAACCTTCTGTATCTCCGCACCCCCTCGCTTTGGATAGCGACTCCCATTTCCCAGCCAGCAGCACCAGTGGTGGCATGTTGATTATGTGCAGTCAAGATCCCTTAAGCTATGGCAGCCCTAACAAGGTTTGTGAAGTAAATGAGACATCCAAGGAATAGTTTGCTATTGTAGTTGGCAAGCCCCACTTGAATGAGTGGGGATTTGAACCCTCTTGAGTCCAACTTTCTGTTCAGTACTCCATACTGGTTCTCTCTTGTGCTTTTGGATGGTGCAGTTTTTAGTCCAAGAACTGAGCATGCTTGTCAAAGAAATACTCCTGTCTTCTTACTCCAATCTTCACCCCATCCCCTCCTCACCCGATCCCTATTCGCCACCTTACTCCACACCCATCCTCTTGCTTCTCTCTAACTACAGTAGGACCCCCATATCCACTGATTCATTATCCACTGATTCAGTTATCCACGGTTGGCAGAGGAAAAAATTAAATAATTCAGCAGCCACAAAGCAAGCTGCTGTCACAAACAGCAAACTGTAAAGCTACTGTCACAAACAGTGGCCATAAAGCAAGCTGCTGTCTCAAAACAGCAGTTTGGGGATGAGTGGGCAGGTGTTCTCTCTTATCGACGGTTTTCATTTTCCACGGGAAAGCCTGGAACCAATCCCCATTGGATACCGGGGCCCTACTGTGTTCACAATAGCGTTTCAGTGAATGCATAAAAAGCACCTAGAATTTTAGTTTCATCTCACCATGGATCTGCCAGGCTCTTTAAACTGAGACACAGATCTTGCAGCCTATTGCTGCAGAGAAGGTAGGACTCCCCAGCTTTGTGATATGACCTAGTGTGCACAGAAGAACTCATGCTGAATTCCTGAGGCTGCTAGTAATAAATTCCCGATGAGCAGAAAAGCAGTCCCAAGACTATAAGGATTACTGCTATCCATCCCCTCAAAGTATCGTGACTTTCCACCGGACTTAGCCCGTTTCCATCAGCAAACTTGCATCCCGTGTGTCACATGGTAGCCCTCCTCTTCCAGACCACAAACATTTCCTGCGGCCTCCCCAGTATCTGTGAGATGGAGGGGTGTCAGTGTTGAGAGGTTGATAGTCCTCAATGGCTTTGCCATCTGTTGATTTAAGGGGTCAGAAGTCAAAACCTAGTCACATCCTGAACGGAAACTGAAATAAAAACAAGGGCTGAACTTGGTGCGCAGGGTCAATGAGGTCAGAGCTACAAATAATAACTTCCTGGACCCAGCACATGAGCAGGGAAAGTGCTTGCCACCAGATTAATGGCCAATGACATCTGCCTTTGTCTCTCTCACAGAACACAGCAGTGTCACAGACTCAGGGAGCAAGGCTTTTCACTCTCTCCTGGGTATTCTCATTGCCTTTCTGATGGAGACCTGGATAAAAGCATACCTTTCTCTAATGGATGCATATGTCCATAAAACAGGCCGTATTGGTATTTGAACAGAAGTATTTTCCCTGCTGCACCTGGAGAGGGCAGGGCTGAGCCTGGATCCCTTATATTAAAAATACTAAGCTAAAGATTCTTCTGAATATTAGATCATGGAGAGGAATTCCACCAATACCCACTTAACTGCAAGCTACTGTATTATGAACATCTAGGACTATATTTAGTCTGAATTTGCTATTTCATTAATTTACCATCAGCCCTCTGGAATTATTTTCACATGGTTTAAGTCTCTGGCTACAAAGCCAGAAGTTAAAAATTCAGTGTTCCCTTTTGTGCATTCTTGACAGAGGGTGGACTTTTTTGATTTATAGGGTCCCTTGTAGCTCTGCAGTTCTGTTGTTGTTGCTGCTGCTGCTGCTGCTATTGTTAAATACCATGCAGAGTCAATCAAAATTTACCAAAAAAAAAAAAACCATTTGCTGGTATTATGTAACAGAATACAAGTTTTAACCAAAAACCTAAGTACCTGTTAAATATTGATGCAGTATGTGTACTGTTCCTAATACTGTACCTGTATTGCCATTTTTGTAGTTCTGAGGGTGTTATTTCTGAGATCTGCAGATGCTTGTAATATTGTATGAAATTTGTTGGCATTGTTCCCAAAGTCCCAGTGTCTGTGGGGACCACTGAAGTGTGTGTCATCCACAAGCAAGATGTTTTGATTGCCAGGTCTTTGTATTTTGTTAGTTTTTCCAGTTCTTTAGCTTCAACTCTGGCAATATCGGGAACTGCAATATCAATGATACAGACATTTCTTCATTCTAAATGTCTGGTGTGCTATGTTTGTGTCTATCAGTTTGGATCCAGGAATCCCATAAGATCTTGACTTCATCATTTTCTGACACCTTCTCTACCTGATGTTCCCGTGGGTTTTGACAAGTTTTTTTTTTCATAATGACCACTGCACTAATTTTGTCAGTCTATCATAACTAATTTTGTAATCTGTTGGTGCAGTCTTTGGACATTTGCTGATGCGATGTTACAGAGTTCCATCTTTTTTCTTGGTAGTGTTGACATTTGCTGTTTGCATTCATTCCTTGAATCTTAGCTTTCATCAAATTTAGAGTGCTTGTTCTGCAGCAAAAATCAAGCCTTCAGTTTCTTTCTTAATAGTTCAGCCATTTCTATACTGAATGATTATCATGCATTCCATCAAGGTTTTTCAGATTTTGTCCATGTAGATGTTTATTTTTCTAATGGTTTAATTTATCTTCAAAATGTTATTTCTTATATTGAGTCTTTGTTTCAAAGTATTCTTCATCTTTACTGCCAGAAGTAATTTTTCTCTACTTGTACTAATATAATCATTTTTAGGCTTCTTTTATTCCTCCTCTACTACCTGGTATATTTGCAGTAATCCACAGGCTTTAGTTTTTCACGGTAAAAATAACCTGTCCAAATATTTTGTTGGGTGTAGTGAATGGTACATGATCATTAGTTTTCATGTTTTTCAATCCAGCTCTTCTAATTTATTTTCGTTCCAATCTGTTGTTCCAGCTGGTATCTAATTGCTGGATCTGCCCATGTGCTTATGACTTGGATTATATTTCCACCATTCATGTTGATATTAAGATTTTCTCAATCTTTTGATGTATTCTCTTTCTGTCAGTTCTTTAACTTTAGTTTGCAGGATATTATCTGCTTCTAGTATTCCAAGGTATATATAATTTTCATCACTTGGTAGTGATTTTATTTTTAATTTTATTCCATCTAGGTTTTGGATCTCGCCATGTTGTATAGAGTAGACTATGTCAATGAATTTGTCAAGTTTCAAATTTCATTTGAATGCTATTTATTCACTAAATGCTCACACTGTGTTTAGCAGTGATTCCATGGAACTTTTTGCATATAGTTTTAAGTCATCCATGAATAAGAGATGATTGATTTTTCCTGCTTGTTCTGAAATATGGTAGCAGAATCCAGTTTTATTTAAAATTACTGACATGGGGTGAGTGAGATGTTGTGGCAAAAAATCACCTTGGATTATTATTATTATTAAATTATCACACAGCTAACTATGCTGGATTTTGTATTACAAATCACAAGTCAAATGCTTCCGAAGCGTTTAGTACTATGTGATGTATCGGCGAATTATGCGAGCAGATCCCAGTTAGGTGGCTTTCTGCAGCTGACTGATGGTGACTTTGTCAACTCCAGTTTCTTCTAAATTCTTGCTTAGCAATTTAGGCACTGCACCCAGTGTGCAGATTACCACTGGGACCACCTGTACTGGTTTATGCCAGAGTCTCTGAAGTTCAATTTTCAGATCCTGATATCGGGTTATTTTTTCAAGTTGTTTCTCGGTGACTCTACTATCACCTGATATAGCAACATCAATGATCCACACTTTTTTCTTCTCCACAACCACAATATCCAGGGTATTATGCTCCAAAACCCTGTCTGTCTGTATTCGGAAGTCCCAAAGTATGCTCATTTTCAATCACCTTTTCAGGCTTATGATCCCACCAGCTATTTGATATGGGCAGATGATAGTTGTGACAAAAAT
Source organism: Phrynocephalus versicolor (assembly GCA_023846285.1). NCBI lineage: Eukaryota > Metazoa > Chordata > Lepidosauria > Squamata > Agamidae > Phrynocephalus > Phrynocephalus versicolor. Next base: position 70,955,238 of record JAHTLZ010000010.1, read on the forward strand.
TCCAGTGAGCCATTTAAGCAACTACATTATGGTGCTGTTTGTAATCAGTCTGAGCAATTTTGTCCATTTGGCATTTCAATTCCTTCACTCTCAGTGATTTTTCCTTTTCTCAGTGCCACTGTGGCACATTTGTTTAGTCCAAACTCAATACTAACATCAGTACTGAAAATTCGGGCTGTGTTGCTCAG
>JAHTLZ010000010.1:70960963-70990151 GCA_023846285.1 Phrynocephalus versicolor
AAAAAGGTAGAGGTCCTCAATTCCTACTTTAGCTCAGTCTTTCCCCATAAGATAGTCTTTGAACTGCTAGACATAAGTAAAGTGCAACTGGAGGGGACAGGACTGCAGCTTGAGATTGATAAACAAATAGTCAAGGAATACCTTACCACCATGAACAGGTTCAAATCTCCAGGGCCAGATGAACTGCAACCAAGAGTACTGAAGGAATTGGCTGAAGGACTCTCAGAACCACTGTCCATTATTTTCTTGAAATCATGGGAAACAGGTGAGGTGCCAGATAATTGGGGGAGGTGTAATGTTATCTTCAAAAAAGGCAAAAAAGAGGAGCCTGGGAACTACAGGCCAGTCAGCCCAATATCAATCCCAGGAAAAATCCTGGAACAGATTAATTAAGCAGTCACTATGCGAGCACCTAGAAAACAATGCAACATTAACTAGATGCCAAAAAGATTTATCAAGAACAAATCCTGCCATACTAATCTGATGTCATGTTTTTGATCAGGTAACCTCCCTAGTAGACAGAGGAAATGATGCACATGTAATTTATCTCTACTTCAGGAAAGTTTTTGACAAAGTTCCCCATGATATCCCGATTGACAAGCTAACTAAGTGTGGGCCAGATAAATCAAGTGTACAGTGGATAAATAATTGGCTACAGAATCGGACGGCAGCAGCACCTGTTTACGACGCTCATTCTTCGGTGCATTGTTTGTTCTTTCTATGTCTGCTGCTTGCCTCGTTTTCTATTTTTAATCCATTCTGGGCCTACCAGGGCCATGGGGGGTCCTGAAGCGGGTTTTATCGGGTGTTAAACCTCGAAGGAAGGCAGACCTGGAAGCTTTGCAGCATTGGAACGCCGACACTTCGGAGGTCCGGTAAACTAGCGTCCCTCCCTCCCTCCCTCCCTCCTCCCCCCGCCCAATCGTTGGAAGATTTATTCCACTACTCACCTGTACCCCGCAGCCCGTATTCCATCTGGGGCTGGCGGTGGGGTGCCTTTCACGCCGGAGGAGCTGTGGAGGTTTCTCCTTACGACCGTAAGGACTGTTGCAGCCATGATTTGTCCATCGATCTGGAGGGGTTGCGGCGGGCTCCTGTTTCCACCCCCGGGTGAGCCTGTCGGCTTTCGAAGGCAATGGGCTGGCCCGGTGTGGTGGCTGTCCTTGCTGGCCCTTGCCCCCTGTCATCAGGGCTTTGCCACTCGGCCTTCCGCTGTGTTCGGAGATCGCGTTGCTTGGCCGCCATGCTTTCAACTCCAACGCCTGGAGCCTGCTGCTTCCAATGATGAGCTTGTCCGCGGTGGAGGGAGTGTCTGCTCAGGGATGATGGCCCCCTTGATGGACAAACTTGTGGGCCTGGATGGTTCTGAGTACCCCCAGCTCCCTCGATTCGACTCGGAGACTCTGTTGAGGGGCCCATTTGGAAGGGCGACGGGGCACCTGGGGAGCCGCTGAACTTTGCTAGACTGGCTCCGGAGATCCCTGGCGGGCTGGCGATGGTGGATGCTGTTCTGCTCTGCCTCCATGGACTGGGGGTGCCTGCATCGGATCTGGATTTTGGACTCCTTTGGTTCCTGGTGGTGGTTCTTGGGTCCTTTTGTTTCCATCCTTGTTTTGACTGGATCTGGTGGATTGGGTTGGAGGTGGACAACAACAATAGCAATAACAATAGCTTATTGGAGAGATGCCTTAGTATATTGTTAGTGTCATCCAGCCAACTGCTAGAACCATCTGGGCTTGAAGCCCTGTAGCTGGCCTGTCCTCTGAAGAATGAACTTTATCATCTTGTTGTTACCGCATCTGCCATAGGTCGATCTTCCCTGATTCCGTTTACTCCCTCCTTCCCCCCCCCCTTATCCATCTACTGCCCTGGCTTATGTGCCCTTAGCGTGGTATTTTATTAGTTTTATTTATTTTATTCCATTTTATTTTATTTGCTGTTATTTTTGGGTTGTAATATTGTTTGCTGTTATATTGTTTCATTGTTTATATTGTTTATTGTTTATATTGTTTATATTGTTAATTGGTTTTTTTTTCTTTGTCACCATGTTTGCAGGGACTGCCATTCCGGTTGTGTCGGACCGTGGGCGTTAAGCTAGCAGTTGGGGAGTTAGTTGGGTGAGTAGAACTCGGATCAGGCAACTCATGCCTGTCCCCCATTCTGACCCCCCAGCTCACTGCCACGTGTCTCTGAGCCACCCCACCAGGGCCTCCGGCCTGTCCTGCTTCTAATGAATGCCAGGTCGGTCCATAATAAGATCCCCATCCTGTATGATGCCATCATGGATGGGAGGGCCGACCTGGCTTGTATTACCGAGACCTGGGTGGGGGCAAAGGGGGGGCTTCGCTCTCCCAGCTGTGCCCATCTGGGTTTCAGATTCAGGGCGTGGGCAGGTCGGAGGGTCGCAAGGAGGGGCTGCCATTGTTTACAGGGAATCCATTCATGTCAGCAGGGCCTCGACGTTGGTTAGTCCGGGGTTAGAATTTCTTCATCTAGTGGTGGGACAGCGGGACAGATTTGGCATTGTGCTGGGTTACCGTGCTCCCCGCAACCCAGTGCAATCCCTGCCAGAGCTCACAGAGTTCATCGTGGCGGCGCTGTTGAAGTCCCCCTGCCTTTTGGTGGTCGGGGACTTCAATGTGCATCCCGGCGATGGGCTTTCCGGGGTGGCTCTGGAATTCATGGAGTCCATGGCCTCCATGAGCCTGACCCAGCATGTTTTATGCCCCACCCATAGATCAGGACATACCCTAGACTTGGTGTTTACCTCCATGTCGGAGGGTTCTAATCTGGAGGTGGGGAACATTGTTTCCCTACCAGTGTCATGGTCAGATCATCACCTGCTGTCCTTTTCCCTGTCGATCACGGGGGGGCCCACGGGGACCTCTGCCCACTAGTTTGGGCTCGCCCCCGGAGGCTCCTGGACCCTGTTTGGTTCCGGGAGGCCTTCAGGGAGCTTCCTGGCGGCTTGGCTGACGATCCGGCCGAGGCAGTGGTGGAACAGTGGTTTCAAGAAACCTCCTGCGCTGTCGACCGGTTCGCCCCCAGGCGCCTCCTCCGATGCAGAGCTTGATCTTCACCGTGGTACATGGCGGAGTTGAGAGCGATGAAGCAGGAGCGGAGGAGGCTAGAAGGCAGCTGGAGGAGGGACCGGATGGCATTTAATAAGGCTGCTGTTGTAATCCAGACTAGGCACTACAACCGGGCGATCAGGGAGGCCAAAACATCTTATTACTCCCTGAGAATTGGTGAGGCCTCGAACTGCCAAGCGAAACTTTTCCAGGTGGTTCGAGACCTCACCAATCCTAGTCTGGTCAGGCCTCCTCCTACTGATTTCAGTAGTGAGAATTTTGCAGCCTTTTTTGGATCCAAAATAGAGGCCATCCGGGCCGGTCTCAACTCCGGTTGCTCTAGCCTATCCTCGGCATCCCTCGACGCTGTACCCCCTTGCTCTCCTCGACTGGATGAGTTTGAGTCTGTCACCTCATCCGAGGCCTCCAGGGCTATTGCCCATTGCTGGCCCATGTCCACCCCCTTTGATCCTTGCCCATCCTGGCTTATAAAAACTGCCGGAGGGAGCATGCCAGAATGGGCTTCTACCATCACCACGGCCTCCTTCAGGGAGGGGATTTTTCCCTCTCACCTGCAGGAGACGGTGATGAAGCCCATTCTTAAGAGACCTGGCCTAGCATCGGATGAATTGGCTAATTACCGTCCGATCGCCAATGTTCCCTTTATGGGCAAGGTTATCGAGAGGGTGGCTGCGGTCCAGCTTCAGACTTTTTTAGAGGAACATCAGCTCCTTGACCCATTCCAGTCAGGCCGGGTCGGGGGACTGAGACAGTCTTGGTCGCACTGCAAGATGACCTCGTCCGGGAGGCCGACAGGGGTACATCCACCCTGTTGGTTCTCCTGGATCTGTCAGCGGCCTTCGATACCATCGACCATGGTATCCTGCTGGACTGGCTCTCCGAGATTGGGATCAGGGGGACTGTACACAGTTGGTTCCGATCCTTCTTGGAGGGGCGCCCCCAGCATGTGCAGCATGGGGAAAAGTTGTCGGCCCCTTGGGTCCTCCCTTGTGGGGTTCCGCAGGAGTTGTCTCTCTCCCCTATGCTGTTCAACATCTATGTGAGGCCGCTGGCAGAGGTCATTAGGAGATTTGGAGTCTGCTGTCATCAGTATGCTGATGACACGCAGCTCTATCTCTCCTTTTCCACCTCTGCAGTTGAGGCTAACCGGACCCTCGACCAGTGCCTAGGCGCAGTCATGGCATGGACCAAGGTGAACAGACTCAAACTCAACCCCGAGAAGACCGAGGTAATGTTCTTCGGGAACTCCCCTTCCGGTTATGGGGGCCCTCTCCCTAGCTTGGAGGGAGTTTTCCTCCAGCTAGCGGACAGTGTTCGGAATCTGGGTGTGGTCCTGGACCCGGCTCTCACCATGGAGGCCCAGGTGGCTGCCGTGTCCAGGGCTGCTTTTTTCCATCTGCATCAAATTGCCCAGATTCGCCCATACCTGGATTGGGACTCCCTGAGAACTGTGGTGCAAGCGTTGGTGATCTCAAGGATATACTATTGCAACGCCCTCTATGTGGGGTTGCCCTTGACTCTCCTTCGGCGACTGCAGGGGGTGCAAAATGCAGTGGCCAGACTGGTGGCAGGTGTGCGTCGTTATGACCACATCACCCCAGTTCTGGCTCACCTGCATTGGCTACCTGTTGCGTCCCGAATCAGATTCAAGGTCTTGGTTTTAGTTTGTAAAACCCTCCATGGCTTGGGACCTGACTACCTGGCAGAGCGGATCACCCAGCGGTCAACCTCGGCCCGTCCAATGAGGATGTCTCAGGTGCACTCGCTACGCCCAGAGAGGCCCGGAAAACCTCCACTCGGAGCCGGGCTTTCTCTGTGGCTGGCCCCACACTATGGAACCACCTTCCCAGCGAAGTGCGCCTTGCACAGTCCCTGCCAGCCTTTCGGAAGGCTTTAAAGACGATCCTCTTCCGAGAGGCATTTGGTGACTTAATTTAATTCCCCCCCCCCCGCCATCTGCTTTTTGGGTTACTAGCGCCGATTTTTATTCTCATTTTTATTTTTATTTTATTTGTTGTTTAATTAATTTGTTTCTTCTGTTGTCTGTGGTAGTTATTTTTGGTTGTATGATTTATTATGTTGTGAACCGCCCGGAGTTCCTTCGGGAAGATGAGCGGTATACAAGTTCTAAAATAAATAAACAAACAAACAAACAAACAAACAAACAAATAAATAAATAAATAAATAAATAAATAAATAAATAAATAAAATCATACTCAGAGAGTGATGATTAATGGCTCCTTCTCTAAGTGGGGTACTTCATTATGTTCAACTGCAAACTACTCTGGCACTTTCTTCTTTCACTTTCACCAGAAGTCATTGGTGCTTTCTGCTGTATCCACTGTATATTTTATTGATTAGATTAGGAATGCTGATTGACCAACAGGGAAACACTAACTTAGAGAGCTATCCAGCCAACTATACAGTAATATTTATTTGCAGGTGAATTTAGCACATAACAAGCCTGGCTCTTTCCACTAAAACAAGAATATTACAAAGCCTTGTAACTCAACGAGGCCTGTTCATCAGTAATAGACTACTTGTTGCATCCAAAATTCAATCTCTGATGCCTCCAAGTTGGTTTATTTATTTATTTATTTATTTATTTATTTATTTATTGGATTTCTATACCACCCATCTGGCAGCAAGGTCACTCTGGGCGGTTTAGGAAACTTCTGGAGCTTCTGCCGATGTAAATGAGCAATACTTAAGAGGCAGACAAGTTATTTGACTTGGTATAATGTGGCTTCCTTCTAGAAGTAACTCTCTGAAAATTCCTTTGCAGTAGTTATCTGGAAGATGAATCATCATTGTAACTGGATTTCTTTTCATGAGATAGTGAAATGCTCCGATACTCATCCAAGCAGCTAGTGGAGAGTTAGTGATGAGTCCTCCATTTTACTTGTTGTTGTTCAGTCATTCAGTCGTGTCCGACTCTTCGTGACCCCATGGACCAGAGCTCACCAGGCCTTCCTATCTTCTACTGCCTCCCGGAGTTTGGTCAAATCCATATTGGTTGCATCGATGACACCATCCAACCATCTCATTCTTTGCCGTCCCCTTTTCCTTTTGCCTTCAATCTTTTCCAGCATCAGGGACTTTTCCAAGGACTCCTCTCTCCTCCTCAGGTGGCCAAAGTACTGGAGCCTCAGCTTCAAGATCTGTCCTTCCAGTGAACATTTGGGGTTGATTTCTTTCAGGATGGATAGGTTTGATCTCCTTGCAGTCATTTTATAGTCCCCCCTTGATTCCACTGACACCCTGGTCTGAATAGTCCTGTTTGTAGTCCTGTTGATATGACTGAGGGTAACTCTCCTTTTCACCACTCCTACCTGTTCTTTAATGATTTCCTTGTGATTTTCATTATTTTTTAAAAAATTCTTCTATTTTTTGCCATGGAAAACTCTTTGTAAAGGAGAGGAAATTGGTAATTAACCCCTTCTACCATGCCTTGAGGGAAGACTGACCTTAGAACTATTGAGAATCTCCCATATATAACCAACAGGAAGAAATAAAGGAGGAAGGGCCAGTTTAATTAAAGGTACAGAACCTGGAAAAAAAACCTGAGTGTTGTTTTGTTTGCCACCTAAACAGAATAATACTGCAACCGTGTTGAATTGCACCCCTCCCCATGCCCAAAAATCATGTCTGTGAATATAAATTCCACATAAAGGTGCAATAGATTGCACCATAAGAGCAACAGATATTACAAAAGTAATGGAATATAGGTGATCACAACCCAATTAATCGTGGATATGGCTCTGAAAGGCCTGCGTGAACAGCCATATTTTTTTCAGCCGAGGGAAGGGGCCAGTCGTACATCTGTCAAAAGAGAGATCTGTAACAACGTGGCCACCACAGAAAAGGCCCAGTTTTCTGTCCAATTTTCAGTCCACTCAACAGATTTATTATTGTTGCATCAGAACAGCTCTCCTGTGAATTATTTGTTTAGTATATTGATATATTGTATAAGATTATATTTTTTGTCTAAAATTGTTAGACTAAAAAATAAGTGTCGTCTTGTACACAGGAGTAAGTAGAGGAGACAACGGCATGGTTACAAAACTGTAATTTGGGTTGGGAAAGTGGGGGCCGTATTATATATGGGGGGAAGTCTTATAGATGGGGAAATCCGAGTATTTCTTCCACTGTGGAAACTGAAGCAATGTGCAAGGATTTCCAAGGCAATCTTTTCTCCAGGCCCAGAACTAACCTACACAGTCTCACTGCAGAAATAGAGTGATCATAGACTTTTCCTTAGGTTATGCAGCTCATTCCCAAATTCCAGTATAGTGGAACCTTGTATTAAGGAATTAATCCGTTCTAAATGAAATTATGTTAAACAAAATTTCCTTTATACAAATTTCCCATAGGAATGCATTGAAAACAGAGTGATCCCTAATCGCGACCATTTTTATATTGTACGGATTTGCCCCATAGGCAATTCTGTTAAGCAAATTTCCCCTATCTCTGGATCTTTTTATGTTGTACAGATTTTATGTTCTACACGCCATTTGTTATACGAGGGTCCACTGTACTTAGTGTTCTCAGTTATGATTCTTCCCCAAAACTTTTTTTAAAAATCTGAATATTTGATAGGTATAATTTTGTTAAAGTAATTAATGTTAAAAGTGACAAGTATTAGGTGGCCTAATCCGATTCTGAACCACTGGGATATTTCTGTCTGTTGTTACCTGCCATCAAGTTGCCTCTGGCTTATGGCAGCCCCATGGAATGCATAATCTCCAAAATGTCCTGTCCACAACTGCTTGGCTCAGCTCTTGTAAACTCAAGGCCATGGCTTCTTTTAGGGAGCCAATCCATCTCGTAATAGGTCTTCCTCTTTTCCTGTTGCTTTCCACCTTTTCCCAGCATGACTTTCCTTTCTAGAGAATCCTGCCTTCTCACAATCTCCCCAAAGTAGGACACCTTCAGCTTGTGCCTGGAGGGTACACTTCCACCTTCGCCTCATCATCCATTAAAGCACACAGTGTGCATGCATCGTTTCACTGGTGCTTTAATTGGTAGCACTGTGCTGGCACTGTACCTGCTTATTGCTACTGAATGGGACTTAAATTGGTGGGAGTTGCTTCTAAATGAACATGAGGATATTTGGGGTGCATGAGATTAGCCTGTAAACCCAGAACTCAAAGCTCACTTCTGTCAGGAATTCAGTAGGTGGCTATAGGCAAGCTACCATGCCCTAGGCTTCAGCCATCCCATCTGCAGAATGGTAACAATACTTACAGGCATTTTGTTTGGATTACTTTAGCATTTTGAATATGCTGAAGGGCTATAAATATGCTCATTATGATTGTGATTACCATGAGCAGTTTTGCACATGAATTTTGAGAGGCAACAGCCACTATTTCTGCCCATCATCAGGTCTTCTACACTTTACAAATGGAATATTGTACCATACTTCTGCATCATACTACCAGGCAGCTATTGGTGTTTTTATAGAGATTATGAAAGCATGATATTGTGTAGAGCATGGACTTGCTCTTTCTATAGGGTGCTGGTGTCAGTTTCTACCTTTCAGTCATATCTGTACCTTCTATGACTTGTCAACCAAAAAAGTATATAGATGAGAAGATAAAAGCTCTCCTTTCCTGACTGATATTCCCTACTCGTGCCCCCACCTCCATAGGATGGGTCCTCTGCTTCAGTTTTTTTGCTTCTCCTCTAGGAAGATTTCTGTCTAATTTCTGGATGCTTGACTAGTATTTGTGGGATCTGCCCAAGCAATTTTAAAAAATCTACACGTTAGTTCTATCAGCCTGCGCTGCCAGAGACAATGAGTACAAAATGAACGTATGTTGCCAAAACTGTTAGTCACTAATTGTTGTGATACTACAACTGGTATCGAAACATTAGTGTAAGTATTCTGATTTTCACCTTTGCTGTCATTTCTCCTCTTGGTGTTCTATATGTATCATCTGAATATAGCTGGTGGCCAAAAAAGGCAGTACATGCAAAGAAATGTAACATTATTCCAAGGCCTGTTGTTGTTGTTGTTGTGTCATTACAGTCATGACAGACTCTTCGTGAACCCATGTCCATGGAGTTTTCTTGGCAGGAATATACTAGTTAGTTAAATTGACTTCTCTACATGGAGATATATTGGGCCTAATAAGAACGTTGCTTATTTATGTATTCTTAAAGGCTTTCACAGCCAGGATCTGATAGTTTTTGTGAGTTTTTCGGGCTGTTTGGCCATGTTCTGTAAGTTTTTCTTCCTGATGTTTCACCAGACTCTGTGGTTGGCATCTTCAGGGGCCAAGAAGATCAGAGAACTAGGAGTTCTCTCTGTGCTCTCTAAGGTATAGAGTGAGTGAGACTGCGGGTTTTTTTAAAAGTTGTGGGAAAGAGGAAACTTGTCCTATGCAGGAGAATAGGTGTTAGTCATTGTACTGTGATGAAGGGATTAAGAAATTTCACTGCAATTAGGCTTGGCCAAGATCCTTGTCTGTCGTTGATGGTTGTTGTTAGCTGTTCTATTCTGTGAACTGCTCACTGTTTCTTCTGGCTGGGTGGGAATCATTGAGTGTTGACCTTTTGCAGACTGTAGTTTTCAGTACTGGAAGCCAGGCAACAACAACAACAAATTTATTGATTAGCCCAACCGGCCGTATCAAATACAGAAGAAGAAAAAAGAGAATGAAAAACAGTTAAAAACACAGTTAAAATAGCAAGATTAAAAATTTCTCATTCATATGTCAGCATCTCCCCTACAGGGAACACCAATTTGAACTATGAAGGTGGATCTTACGCTGGCAGCCTTACGTACAAAATTAGCAACACCACGGATAACCTGCACCTTGGAAATGTTGAGCAGGAAATCAAGCTGAAAGTTTGTGTTCCAGTGGGCAATTTTGACGATCAGTTTTGATAAATGTGATTGTCTTAGAGCTGTATAAAGCTCACAATCATATAAAATGTGAGCCGTATCCTCTACGCGGGTAGCATCGCATATGCAGGATCTGTCTTGATAGGGTAAGTTGTGAAAGCGCCCATATCTATTCATGGACTCCAATAGATCAAATCTCGCTCTGGTATAGGTTCTTCTAAGGGAGTGTGGTAGATTGATTGTCAAGTACTAGCCAGCTTAGTGCTTTATTGTTAGAGAGGAGCTCCATGTCCTGTTGGGCACTAAGATCTTGTACTCTTTGTTTAAAAATAACTTTGGCTAAGTGACCATTGGAAAGCAAACTTTGGACTGACAACCCAGAGAAGGCAATCATAATACCAATTTGTCTGGCCCACAAGTTGGGAAGGGTAGAAGCGGCTTGTTCAATTGGGCAAAGCTTGGGAATTCTGTCTTGGCTCATCGACTGGACCTTCAGCCAAAATGCAAATGCTCTGGTTACTGTATGGCTGGCAAGAGCAAATATACCTGTTTTTGCCCTTACGGCATATGTAGCCGTATTTTTGTCTGTCCCTAATAAGTTTCTTAAGAAGTTGGTCTGTACTAATTCAAGCAAAGGTGCTTTATTGAGGCCCCAAATTTCTGCTCCGTAGGTCAGCATGGGCACAATTTTGGCCTTAAAAACACTCAGTATGGAGATGAGGGAACCAGGGCAAGTATAACTAATTAGTTTTTGGATCTGCCTTACGTTTGTCTCTGCCTTTATGGCGATTCTTTTTAAGTGGTTTGACCGGGATCCTGTGTGATTGAATGTAAATCCTATGTAAGTAAATAAGCTAATCTGCTCAATGGGCTCACCATTGACATACCAATCACGTATTTTATTACATTTACTGAAAACCATCACTTTTGATTTAGTTTTGTTGATAACCAAGGAGTTGTTAACACAGTATAGATGTAAACATAGAAGAACAAACCTTGCTGAGAGAAAATCAGCATGGCTTCTGTAAGGGTAAGTCTTGTCTGACAAATCTTTTAGATTTTTTTGAAAAGGTCAACAGGCATGTGGATTTGGGTGAACCGGTGGATATAGTCTATCTGGATTTTCAAAAGGCTTTTGACACAGTCCCTCACCAAAGGCTGCTGAGAAAATTGCACAGTCAGGGGATAAGAGGGCAGGTCCTCTTATGGATTGAGAACTGGTTGAGATCCAAGAAACAAAGAGTAGGTGTCAACGGGAAATTTTCACAATGGAGAGAAGTGAAAAGCGGTGTGCCCCAGGGATCTGTCCTGGGACCGGTGCTTTTCAATCTGTTCATAAATGACCTGGAGACAGGGATAAACAGTGAGGTGGCGAAGTTTGCGGATGACACAAAACTTTTCCGTGTGGTAAAAACCAGAGAAGATTGTGAAGAACTCCAGAAGGATCTCTCCAAACTGGGGGAATGGGCCGCAAAATGGCAAATGCGATTTAATGTAGCCAAATGTAAAGTAATGCATATTGGGGCAAAAAATCAAAACTTTATCTACCAACTCATGGGCTCTGAGTTATCCGTGATGGATCAGGAAAGAGATCTTGGTGTTTTGGTGGACAGCTCCATGAAGGTGTCTACCCAATGTATGGCAGCAGTGAAGAAGGCCAATTCCATGCTAGGGATTATCAAAAAGGGGATTGAAAATAAAACAGCCAACATTATAATGCCATTATACAAAACAATAGTAAGGCCCCACTTGGAGTATTGTGTACAATTCTGGTCACCGCATCTCAAGAAAGACATAGTAGAACTGGAAAAGGTGCAGAAGAGAGCGACTAAAATGATTACTGGGCTGGGGCACCTCACTTATGAGGAAAGGCTAAAACATTTGGGCCTCTTTAGTATGGAAAAAAGGCGCCTGAGGGGGATATGATTGAGACGTACAAAATAATGCAGGGCATGAGTAAAGTGGATAGAGGGAAGCTCTTCTCCCTCTCCCAAAATACCAGAACTAGGGGACATCCACTCAAATTGAGGGCTGGGAGAGTAAGAACAGACAAAAGAAAATATTTTTTCACTCAGCGCGTTGTTAGTCTGTGGAACTCCCTGAAACAGGATGTGGTGATGGCATCTGGCCTGGATGCCTTCAAAAGGGGATTGGACAGATTCCTGGAGGAAAAATCCATCACAGGTTACAAACCATGATGGATATGTGTAATCTCCAGTCTTAAAACCGGGGTACTTCAAGGGCCAGATGCCGGGGAGTGATATTACGAAACAGATATCTAGTCTCGTGCACTCCCAGACGCATCTGGTGGGGCCACTGTGAGATACAGGAAGCTGGACTAGATGGGCCGTTGGCCTGATCCAGCATGGCTCTTCTTATGTTCTTATGTTCTTATGTAACTTTTGTAATGCTCTCCTTAGTCCACTCTGAGAGTAGGCCAAAAATACCATGTCATCAGTGTACATCAAGATGTTTATAAATTTGTTGTGGATTTTTAGCATGTGTAGCCTGGCGTTGTCTAAATAACTGGAAGCCAGGCTTTGTTGATTTTTAGACTTTCTTCTTTTTGTTGAAACTGTGCTTATGTTTGTGTATTTCAGTGACTTCCCTGTGTAGTCTGACATAGTGATTGATAGTGTTATCCAGTACCTCTGTGTCCTGGAAGAGGATTTCATGTCCAGTTTGTTTCATGGTATGTTCAGCTACTGCTCTGATTTTTCAGGTTGTTTTAGTCTGCAGTGTCTTTCATGTTCTTTGATTCTAGTCTGGATGCTGCAGACTAAAACAACCAGAAAAATCAGCAGTAGCTAAGCACACCCTGAAACCAACTGGACATGAAATCCTCTTACAGGACACATGTCAGACTACACAGGGAAGCCATTAACGTTAGTCATATTGAAGTCACTGAAATCAGTGGACCATAATCAGCCATGACTAACTTTAATCCCATCCATTTGATCAGTTAAAGTTTCCAGGTGTCATAAAAGTTGATGTGGCATGTAATCACATAATGACTGCAAATGTTTTAGGCCAAAACTTGCAGAAAGCATAATAATAGCTCATTACGGCAGTGATATGTGTTGGGCTAGCATTGTATGGTGCTTTTATTAGGCCTAATAAGCATTCCTTGAATATTCCACAGGGATGAACAGAAATGTGGATTACAAGTGCTAATTATGCATTTGGCATCTTCTGTGCTCCATTCCGCTTAATCCCCAACCATGTACAGTACTGTATATCACAGAAGTGAGTACACCCCCTCACATTTTGTAAATATTTTAGTGCTATATATCTTTTCATGTGACAACACTGAAGAAATAACACTTGGCTACAATGTAAATTGGTGAGCATGCAGTTTGTATAACAGTGTGAATGTTCTGTCCCTTCACAATAACGTAACACACAGCCATTAATGTCTAAACCGCTGGCAACACGAGTACACCCCTAAGTGACAATGTCCAAACTGGGCACACAGTGTCAATATTTTGTGTGGCCATCATTATTTTCCCATACTGCCTTAACCCTTTTTCGCATAGGGTTCACCAGAGCTTCACAGGTTGCCACTGGAGTCCTCTTTCACTCCTCCATGATGACATCACAGAGCTGGTGGATATTAGAGAACTTGTATACCTCCACCTTCCGTTTCAGGATACCCCACAAATGCTCAAGAGGGTTTAGGTCTGGAGACACCTTTACCCTCAGCTTCTTTAGCAAGGCAGTGGTTGTTTTGGAGGTGTGTTTGGGGTCGTTATCATGTTGTAATACTGCCCTGCAGCCTAGTCTCCAAAGGGAGAGGATCATGTTCTGCTTCAGTATGGCACAGTATGTGTTGGCATTCATGGTTCCCTCAATGAACTGTAGCCTCCCAGTGCTAGCACTCATGCAGCTCCAGACCATGACACTCCTACCACCATGCTTGACTGTAGGCATGGCACACTTGTCTTTGTACTGTTCATCTGGTTGCCACCACATATGCTTGACACTATCTAAACCAAATACATTTATCTTGGTCTCATCGGACAACAGGACATGGTTCCAGAAATCCATGACCTTAATCTGCTTGTCTAAAGCAAACTGTATATGGGCGTTCTTGTGCATCATATTTAGAAGAGGCTTTCTTCTGGGATGACAGCCCTGCAGATCAGTTTGATTCAGTGTGCAGCGTATGGTCTGAGAACTGGCAGGCTGACCCCGCCCTAACCCTTCAACCTCTGCAGCAATGCTGGCTGCACTTATACGTCTATTTCTCAAAGCCAATCTCTCTATAATACACTGAGCACAGGCACTCAACGTCTTTGCTCCACCTTGGCAAAGCTTGTTCTGAGTGGAACGTGTCCTGTTAAACCACTGTATGGTCTTGGCCACAATGCTGCAGCTCAGTTTCAGGGTCTTGGCAATCTGCTTATAGCCTAGAGGCCATCATTTTTTCAGATCCTCTGATAGTTAATTACCATGAGGTGCCATGTGAAACTTCAAGTGACGAGTATGAGAACCATACTCGTGAAAGCAATAACAACAAATGTGAGAGTGAGAGTGACAACACTTGTCCCCTCTTCACAACTGAAGGCACTCACTTTTGTTGCCAGTGGTTTAGACATTAATGGCTGTGTGTTGCATTATTTTGAGGGGACAGCACATTTACACTGTTATACGAGCTGTATTACTCGCTGCTTTACATTGTAGCAGGTGTCATTTCTTCAGTGTTATCACATTAAAAGATATACTAAAATGTATACAAAATGTGAGGGGTGTACTCACTTCTCTGATATGTGCAATTGTGCATAGAAACCTGTGGCCTCAGCTTCATGCCCCGTGAGCCAAAGGCACAGTTAAAACATGCTATATCTCCCTGGTAATTGCTGAAATATACTTCTATCTTTCATTGGACTTGTTCCTTCCTTGAAGACCAAATATATGGTCTTCTGAAATGTGTTATCTGCATACTTCATCATTTCATATCATTATATGTGACTAAAGAGAAAGCAGGTTTATGTTTACTCTGAAGTACTGTTCACTATAAAAGGCCACACTCTTGGTAACCGAACTGTATGTGTCCAAGGCTGCCACTACACAGGTCAATCACACAAGATATGCTGCAGAACTAAATCAGCTCAGGGGTTTTCTTCCCTGCCACTGGGACCTGCAATTTCCATACTTCTGGCAAGCCCTTGTCCTAATTTTACATACATGATTGACCTAATTCTAGACATGCCAGAGGTATAGCTAGGGTTTGGAACACCCAGGGACAAAGTCAGTTTTTGCACACCCTCCTGCCCCCGCAACTGCATCTCACCCACCGAGCAAGGGGTGCCCAATCCTGGGAGAACAGTGGGGCAGGGGAAGAAGGGTCCCTCTTTCTCACACCCTTTTTGGGGGGTCTCCCGGACAAGGCTCTCCTGTGCAAACTGCACAGCATGCAGATAGCACCAAGCAGGCAATATTTTTTTTCAAGCAGCACCTCCGTTGCATGCTTCCCTCTCCTCCTTTCCCCGGGCTAATGCCAAGCCTTAGCAGGGGTGGGGGGAACAACTGATGGAGGTGTTGCTTGGGGGGAAAAATCACCTGCTTCCCTCTCCTCCTATCCCCCTCCGACTAAAGATTGCCAAGCCTTAGCGGGGTGAAAGGAGGACTGCTGGCGGGAGGGTGCATGGCTTCCTCTTCCTGCTCCCCCTCCAGGTGGCCCCAAATTGCTCTGCACCCCGAGGCAAATGCGCTCTTCTGCCCCTCCCTAGTTACGCCAGTGGCCAAGACTGCCCCATACCTGCTGTCTTTCTGGAAACAGGCAAATAAACATTTTGTTCTTGCCACTAATTCTTGGTTGTTGTGGTTTATTTTATTGATTATGTACACCGCCTTGAGTTCCCTTTGGGAAGTAGGCAGTATATAACTCTTAAAATAAATAAATCAAGACGTTTCTCTTCAGGAAAGCTTTCCCTGAATGATGGACTACCTATTGTATCTTTTATATGTATCTACCATACATGGCTACACAGACTGTTTGTAACCACTTATAACTTTGTGTTTGTATCTCTCCTTGTGTGGTTACATTGACATTATGTTAGCAATTGTTAGTTCCAATCCCTCATACCTTTTAGATGATCTACCATACATGATTATGTGGAATTTATACTCTTTCCTTAACTGCTCACATTCTCTTTTAGCTTTAATGTCACCTTCTAATGCTGTAAGATACCCTTCAATTCCCTGGTTCTTAAACTTGAATATGCCTTAATTGTACTGGACTGTATATCATCCCTCATTATTGTAAGCTGTCTTGGGTCAATTTCCAAGGAGAAAGGCAGGGTAAAAATACTAATAAATAAATAAATAAATAAATAAATAAATAAATAAATAAATAAATAAATAAATAAATAAATAAATAAACAAACTGTGAAAGTGGTGGGAATGAGAGAAAGGCTTCTCCTGATGATCTTAACACAAGAACCAGCTCATAATGAAAGACACGTCTTTGAAATAACTTAGACCCAGGCCACTTAAGGCTTTAAAGATTTTAATTAATTACATTACTACCCATTCGTAAATAATTTTATTCTAGTAAGTAAGGGCTTTCAGTGTGGTGTAATGGATAGATTGGCAGGCTTGGGGTCTGGACATTACGGTTCTAATTATCCCCAAACTCACTGGGGGTGTGGCACGGGTCAAACCATTCCTTAAATATCCCACTTACTTTACAAATTCTATTAGAGTCACTGTAAGTCAGTTCTGACCTGGCACAGAACCGACATACTGTATCGTTAATTACACAGAAAGTATAAGATATCTTCAAAAATGTAACTCAACTAGAAATAATATCACTCCTTTTGCAATGTATCAGTGTCTTTTAAAAATCTATATTATGGCAATACAGTGGTACCTTGTATAAAGGAATTAATTCGTTCTAAATGAAATTATGTTAAGCAAATTTTCCTTTATACAAATTTCCCATAGGAATGCATTGAAAACAGAGTGATTCCTAATCGCAGCCATTTTAATGTTGTACGGATTCACCCCATAGGTGATTCTGTTAAGCGAATTTCCCCTATCTCCAGAATTTTTTATGTTGTATAGATTTTATGTTATACAAACCGTTCGTTATACAAGGGTCCACTGTGCCTTTATGAGGTGATCATAAAGCATACAAATATATGCAAGCTTTTAAGATCCTCCAGTGTCTCTATTGGACATGATATTTCAAAAAGTAGGCAAATAGGAAAAGTGAAAAGATTTTTTTGTCCTAACAGCAAAAATCTACATGGTGGTGGTGCCTTGAGAGGATACTGGCAAATAGTTGCTTTTAAAAAGTAACTTCTGAATCTCACTTCCCAATACATGAGGCAAAAAGTTGCAGGAAGCAGCCATAAAATTGTGGGCAGACATGTGCACAGCGCTTGCTTTAATCATGCTAATTGATTAGAAAAGACCAGCTTCATCCTTGCTTACATTCCTCTGCAAATAATTGAATTTGAATTGGGATGGACATTTCAGCTCATCTGGTGAACCACAAATATTCCCCAAAATGTGAAGCTCATTTCTCTGTGGGATGACTGCATGGGCATGAATGGATGTGCAATTTTCCCTTTTCATTCAAGTGGAAAGGTACTGTTACAAAAATGAAGATATGAACATCTTAAAAACAGTATAAAACACTAACCATTATTATAATTATGTGTCAGGACATATGAATGTGAAGTCCACCCTTTTGAAGAACAAGGCAATTTCCCTTATCTTGAATACATCAGTTGTCTGTAATTGAGAGAAGAAAAGCCAGTGTCAATTTCTGGCAAGTTCTTTTTCTTTTTGTCTGAAAGGAGGTCCTTATAGGGTGCTTTGTCACTCCCATTCTTCCACTCTACAAAGTGTGCAAGATGTTTATTTGGAGAAGGATGAATACCACCAATTTGTTTCAATGTGAGTGCCCTAAGTCAGAGCAGTAGGGTACTGTTCAGTGTGGTACCTGCTCCCCAACATGTGCCTGAGGCCTAGCTTCACTTGTGGCCAAAATGTCCACGTCCAAAGATGTAGGCAACCTCCTAGTGCCTTCCAGATGTGTTGACCACAATTCCTACAATCCCTGAGCCAGACTCCATAATCTCCAACCACAAAGACAATTTGGCCCAAGTGTACAGGCAACACTACCTGTCTAATAATCATCACTGATCATGGCGATTCAAACTGCATTAACATGACTGGGCTGAGAGATCTGAGGCCCTCCAGGTGTTGTTGGATGGCAGCTCCCAGCTTCCCTTCCCGCTGGCTAGGGTGGGAGTTGCAGTCCAGATGGGCTTGTTTGCCCATCTCTGAATGAGGCCTTCAGCATTGCCTGCTTAGGTTGGGAGGCTCTTCCTTAAAGCAGGGCCAGGAAACTTGAAGTCCCCAGGGATGTTACTGGACTGTGATTGCCCATCAATTCCAGGCAAAGGTCCATGATGAGTGTTGGGGGGGCAGCAATTAAACAACATCTGGAAAGACCACAAGGTTCCTTCTTCTGCTGTAATGTGAGAAGCCAAGCCCTCTCCTGAGAGCAACACTCCTAAATCTGCTGCTGTCCAATTTTTTCTGACTAGGGGCTTAGGTGAGTTGTAGTCTGGCATACATGGAAAGTCTCAAGCTGACAAATCGGTTGTTAGAATCAATAATTGAATCAGGGCAGCTAAATGCTACTCATTCTGACATGATTATCATTTTAACCATTACAACTATGTTGAGGATGGAAGCTTAAGTGACCTGCCCAGGCTTGCTGAAAATGTCTGTGGCAAAGGAACCCTTAATGCACTTTTCCCATGCTAGGTTCACCATCAAAGTATAATGTTAACCATTTGGAGTCAAGGCACTGCTGTGTTGCTGGTTGATCATGCTATGCAGCAACCTGCCACCTTCCTGTCCTTGGATGGCACAACTCCTCCACACAAGAGAACAAAAACATCTGGCGTAGGAGTAGGGTTGTAACAAATACAGGAGGATTATGATATCCCTACGATGGCCTTGGGTCCCACAGTCGCCCCTGTCTGCTTGACTAGCGACAGCGTCTAAAACATTGGAGGAGAGTCCCGCTGAAGCGGAGGACATCTTTTAGCATAAATAAATAAATAAGCCATCTGGCAATCCCGGTTGCCTCAGCAGGCTCCTTACGGGCGGATCGCTGGCGAGGATTTCAAGGTAGAGTAAAGAAAATAGGAGCCAACCAGCCACTCCCAACTTCAGTCCCCGTGGCAGGCGGGGTGGTGGGAGGGGGAGAGGAGGGCCCGGTCGTTGCACCGCGGTGGTGGAGGGGGGTTGTTGTGTGTGTTGAGCTCGGCTTCGCCGGCTGGGAACTCTAATGGCCGCTTTGCAAGACCGAGGGGGAGGAAGGAAGGGGGCGACGGCATTCAGCTCACAAACTAAGCCGCTGCAGCACCAGCAGCAGCAGCAGTAGGAAAAGAAGGCAGCCGCGCGCCGCTCAGGCCCGCCGCTCTTGATTTGACCGATGTCAAGGCGCTGAGGCTCCCGTGGAGGAGCTGGAAAGAGGGGTGCACGCCGGAGTGGGAGAGCCTGGCCACTCGCCAGAAGCCCCCTCCGGGGTTTGGGGGCCCGCCCGGCCGCGGATCCTGGCTGCCCTGTCATACACGAAAGGACGAGCGCCGCGGCAGCCGCCCTGGGGCAGGCAGGGCTGCGCTCCAGACCCAAAAGGGACGTGGGGGCAGTTTCTACCTGGCCCGTCCGGGAGACCAGCGGCAAGAGGAAGGGGAAGAAAGAGGGCTGACCCTTCGGAGATCGGAGGGGAGGGGAAGAAAGAGAAAGACAAGATTGTCTCGCTAATAAGACGAGGGCGAGCTCGCTCGCCCCCCAACCCGTGTCTCCGGAGAAGGAAAAAAGAAGCGCTGGGAAGAGGTCCCCCCCCACAACCCCGTGGCTGGGCGAGTCCCTGGGGCCGTCTAAGCCCACCCGATTAAGGATTCGGGGAGCGGCCTGGTGGTGTTCTTGCGCGGACGGCGATCCGCTCCCTTGAGTCTCCTTGGGGCAGATTTTGGCCCTGCCATCCTCGCTCTTCAGGCGGGAAGGCAAGAGTTTGGCCCCGCTCGGGAGCCGGTGGGGGCCACCCCACGGCCAGTTCCAACAACGCTACTGCCCGGGCATTTATTTTCGGGGAACTGGGGCCCCCTCCCCTCTTTAGGCGGCGGAGGTGGGGCGGCGTGTGTGTGTTTGTGTGTGTGTGAAGTAAAAGGGAGAGAGCAAGGACGGAGGGAGCTTCTCTCCATTCTTTTGCGCCCCCCCCCCCCATTGTTGGCTGGGAGCGACGGGGAGCAGCCGGAAGACCTGCTCCCAAGTTCCCCCCCCAGTTGTTTGGGCGGGAAGATGGGGAGGGGGCGGCCTGGTGGCCCCAGGTTTGCTCCGACCTAGCGAGCAGCTAATAGACGCCTTCCCAGCCTTCCTCTCTCCCGTTGGAGGTGGCGTGCTAGGATTCAGGATAGCCCAACTGAGGCGTGTGGTGTGGGATCCGTTTAAAACCTGGCCGCAGCACCCAGGAGCCTGGGAGAAACCCCCCCCGGGGGGGCAGCCGTGTCCGTCCGGTTGGCTGGTGGTCACGGGGCGTCTGAGGGGGGGGTCGGCTCCCCTCCCCTCCTTCTTCGGGCTGCCAAGGAGGAGAACGGCGGCTACCCGGCGGGCGGGTGGTTGGGTGGGCGAGCTCCACACAGCCACCATCTTTGCTTGCTCCTGGTCTCTGCTGCTGCTGTAGCGCTTGACGGGGGAGCCAAGCCAAGGCCTGGCCTCGGAGTCGGCGCCCTGCTGGGGTTGCTAATGGTACGGAGCGACATGTTTAGACTGCGGGGAAGGTCGGGCGAGAGGACGGACGGAAGGACGGACGGACGGGGGTGCGGGCAGCAGCAGCCGCAGTCGCAGCAGCAAGGGAGCAAGGCAGGGCTTGCCCAGCGCGGGTGCTGAGAGGAGAGAGCGAGAGCTGCGACGCCATGTGCCGCGGGACGGAAGGAAGGGAGGGCGGCCAGGCCCGCCAACCGAGGCCAGGCCGGGCTGCAAACCGACACCAGCCCTTCCTTGGGCGCCGCAGGCTGGCGCTCGGAGCGCTAGGGCAGCGCGCAGAGCCATAGGTGGGGCAGGGAGGGGCCGCCGCGCCGAGCACGAGGGGGGCAGCAGCAGCAGCAGCAGCAGCAGCGGCCAGGGCGCAGGGGCCGGCGGGGTGCTGCCCAAAGGGGAGACGGACGGCGCGCAGGGACGAGCAAGCGCGCGCGTTGATTGGACAGCGCAGCGCAGCGCAGCGCTTGCAGCCGCTGCAGCTGAACCCCAAGAGTTAGTAAGGGGGCGCGCGAGAGCGCGCACGGAGGTGGGGAGGGGGGGCAAAGAGAGAGAGAATCAGCAGTAAGGGGCGCGCGGCGGCGGCGGCGCGTGGGGCGCGCGCGCGCGCTTCCGAGCCAAAGGAGCGAGCAAGCAAGCAAGCGAGAGAAGCTGGCTGGCTGGCTGGCTGGCTGCTGTACGGGAGCCGAAGCTGGTTGGGCCCGGAGGAGCCAGGTCGGCTCTTCCTTTTGGCTCCGGAGCGGGAGGGCCAAGTCGGAGAGGGAAAGGGCAGGTAAACTGCAGGCAAGACCTCCTCCCTCTGTTCCCTGGCCTCCGATGGCAAGGACGCTGCAGCAGCAGCCAAGCCCCGAAGGGCCTCAGGAAATGGGGAGAGGGGGGGCCATCCTTGCCAGCCGGCATCGGGCCTAGTGCAGAAGCCGGGGGAGGCAGGCAGGCAGGCAGGCAACGGCGGAGAGAGGGATTAAAGGTCCACAAAGCGCTTGCGGAGCCCATCACTGGGGAGCAGCGGCGGCTGTTCCTCCTGCTCTTCCTGCTCCTGCTCCTGCTGCTGCAGTCTGTTGGGGGGTGGGGGGGGGAGTCGAGGGCGGCCAGGCCAAGCCAGGCCTGCTCTGCTCCGCTCCCTTCCCGGCAGGCAACAGCAGGGTGGATGCTGCGCTATTGTGAAGGCGAACATCAGGCTGGAGCGACCAGGGGCCAACATTGCCTGGCCCTCGTCGGTGGCGGGGAGGAAGAGCCCCCGTGGTGGCACCCGGCTTCTGGAAGGCGCTCTCTCTCTCTCTCTCTCTCTCTCTCTCTCAGGCAGGCCTCCAGGCCAGGAGCAGGAGGCGCCTGCCGGGCCTTTGCCACCCCCGCCGCCGCCGCGGCCGCTGTTTTTGCTGCTGCTGCTGCCGCGGAGGAGGAGGAGGAGCAGCAGCAGCAGAAGTGGCTGCCATTTTGGAGAACAAGGCCCTGGAGGGTTTGCCTGACCCCATTGTTGCTGTGTTTACTTCACAGGTTTGATGCTCGCCGTAGAGGATGGATCAGGCCTGCGAAGCGAGCAGGAGGGGCTACCTGGCCCCCTTCGCCTGTCCTTTCCCGTCAGGGGCACCAGAGGAGAAAGGGGCCGGCCCTTATGGGGTTGGGGTGGGTCAGAGTGGCTGTAGCCCCGAGCCAACTCATGGGTGCACCGCCATGCAGTTCCCCTTAGTTGCCTCCAAGGCTGCCTATGGGCAAAACCCTTCCTCTTGCTACATCCCCCTGCGCAAGCTGCAGGATTTGGCCTCCATGATCAATGCGGAGTATTTGAATGGCTCAGAAATTGGCTCTGATTGTTTGCAGGAACTGGAAAGCAGCGACTCCAGCCTGGAGCTATGCAGTTCCTCGGTGTTGATGGAGGATACAGAAGAGGATTTCATCCAGCAGGACTCTGCCAGGCTTCTGGATTTTGACACCTTGGCTCCTTGTTTGGAGGAAGAGAAGGTGATGGAGGCTGAAACATTGTTCCTGACAGCAGAGGAAGAGCCGAAAGAAATCAAGTTTGTGGTGGAAAACAGGAGCACCGCCACCTGCAGTATGAAGGCACAGTCCGAGAATGGGACAAAAGTCTTTCAAGACATTCGCCAGAGGGGATCCATAGAAATTAGACACAATGAGACATTTTCTGCCTTGTTATCAACCCCGATCCTTCAGGAGCAAATACAAAGTAATACTCGCAAAGTGTCCGCTGTAGGAAGTAGAACTGAGAAATTAGACATGTACTCTGTGTCTTACTTGCCTGGAGAGACAGGTCTGCAAAAAGAAAAACAAGGCAGCAAGACCAAGGCACCTGAAAAAGAAGATCCAGATCAGAGCCCCATCACACTAGGAACCTTGATAGAAAGGCTTGAAACATCCATTACTACAAAACCACCACCGACGGGATTGCCATCTGTAAGCTGTCTTGGGGTACTAATTAAGTTTTCTGCAAACTTTATTTATGGGGAATAAGTTTAATACTATGTTACTCCACTCCATTCCTGATGCAGTAAAGCATGAATGGGAAGGGGGTGGAGCTTACAGATTGGAGTGGTCTCTTGTGTTTGTTTCAGTTTGCACATCTCAAAGCGGGATTAATTTAGGCAAGGTAAAATAAGTGAGAGTTTTGGTTTAGAGACAAGAGTGTTTTGCCATTCTGCCTGGTAAGTGGGTGCTGTGAAAAAAAACACCTTTTTATTACAAAAGATGAAACGAATTGGAATTCTGTTTTTTCACAGGAATTGTCATCTTTTATCACCAGCAGTTCATAGCCGTCTTGCCAGAATTAGAATTTGATTAGCTTGCAGACTATTTGAAAGCATGTTTCTCGTTCTCTTTGTGCTTACAGTTTTGATTATTGGCTGGGTATTATTGATGTAAAACTAGAATTGTTGAGAAGCTAAACTGTTTTTGAAACAGAATATAGCCTCTTGCCAGCTATAGCTTTAAAACAAATTCTGAGGACAGCTTTATTACTGATGGTTTTAAAAAAGCTGCACTCCAGGTTATTTCGATTGGATTTGCAAAGTTACTAATGCTGCTTCATAACACAGGGTTTCCCTGCAAGACAGCATTAAAGGACCTTGCACCAATGATGCACATACATCATCTCACTTGTTGCACATGCCAGACACTTGCTGCCAATTGTTACTTCTCAGGGCATGTTTATATAGTAAACAACACATAGAGTAACTATGCTAATGTAAATAAGAGCTTTTCACGTTCTAATTTGAAATGCATATTTTCGAGACAAATCATGGTAGAAGTGAGCCTGGTTTATTTAAAAATGCATTCTTTTAACAGTAAAATGAGACCTGAATATTCAGATTAAAGGTCTAAAACTTTACTTTTGTATTTCACTTTATAGAATGTCCATATAGTGTGATTTGTCAGTTTATAAGAATTATAATATAGTGGGTCCTGAAGAGAAGAGCTGGGATGTATGTTGACTTTGGTAGCAACAGGGTCACCTTGGGTTTGATAGCACCTTTTGAATCAATGTGTTTACTTCCAAGAACAATTCTGAAAATAGGTGAGAAAGGTTGCTAGAATGTTTTTTATAAAGTGGCCTACCATGCACACATTATTTTTCTATGGAATAGTCTATGTGCACACATATGTATGTATATACGCATGTAGGGGTGTACAAGTTTAGGTGCTACATGGCCTGTTTTTCTATTCTGTTCAAGGGGGTTTACTGATATCACCAAAATGAATTGAACATCAAAATCATTTAAATAATCCACAATAATTAACAGAAGATTTAAAAAGGTTTTATTAGAAGAAAAAAAAAGGCTCCATTATATGACACAGCCTTCAATGCTTTGTGCAAGTTTGAATTCACCTGTATTTTGTAGACTTCTTGTCCTACATAAAACACTTCTACTTTCAGTTCTATTCACAGCTACCAATTTTGAAAGCAAAGATGTGAGGACATTGCCCTGTGTCGCTGTATAGTATGGTACATTTCATGTGGCATACATTTTGTGGACTAAGGTTCTACTTCATTAATGGCATAAAGTGGTCACTTTTTGTGAGCTATATACTCTTAAGTGCAGAGAATAATGGTGTGCTCTTAAACTTGTTGCCCAATTTTTTAAAAAAATATTTAATTAAAACATATATTTCAGTCAACATTATCAGTTACATTAGCATATAAGTTACACTGAATGTTTTGAAAGAACCACGTGTGTTGGAGTAGGCCTTAGAAAAGGCATTCTTCTATGTGGAAAAAAGTAGAATACATCTATAGTGCTTATAAATTGCAGATTTTTAAGTGCTTGCTTTCAAATCAGTTTTTAAAGAGAAAAATCCACATGCTTCTAAGTCATAATTTTAGGTACTGCTGGGATTTTCTTCTTCACAAAAATCAAAAGCAGTGCAAGAGTGGGTGGTGGTCAAGTCAGGAGTTCATTGGAAAGTTATATTCCTAATAGTGACTTTTCATTTCCAACGCAAATGTAGTATTCCAAATTATTGAGATGGCTTTTAGCCAATACAATAAACTGACTTGACTTTGACAGTATACCAAATTAGGTGTTGCCATTTTTCCTTTTTTGAAAACAAAAGCTGAAGAGATTGGCAAAACAAATATTCTTGATAGGTATGACATCTAGTTTGTCTAAGAAAGATATATTGCTTTTTTAAATAGAATTCTTTTAATTATGGTCCTGTCAGATTTTTTTTTGTATTTTACTTCACCTGTATGTTATGCAAATTCAGTTATTTTTCATCACATAAATAATGTGGAAATTCAGTGCCCTCTAATTTTGTATTCACTATGTGGGACTCTCTTCTTTGCATATCCCCTTCAGGTTCTGTCACAACCAAAACAAAAAATGGTTGCAATAGGTACGTGGGGGTGGGAAAGAGGGGGCAGAGGTGTGATCTCATGTACCTTAGGGAACCTTAGTTACAGGTACAGTTACTGGAAGAAACTAACTTTTTGGAACTTGATTCAAAAAATTAAATTCATGGTTGCAACTTGTTAAGTCAGAAGAAGGCTTATCAAAGAAAATATCAGAAAAATCTAGAAACATACTTTTATGCTGTTTTCAGTAATTTCACCATACTGGTCTTGGAATGGACTATCAGTGTATATTGTGAAGCAAGTTGGGGGAATCTATGGTCCTCTAGATTTTAGAGGGCAGCCTACACTATCTTTCACTGTTGCCTGTTCTGGCCGAGGTTAAGGTCCAGTACAGTTCAGCAATATCTGGAAGACCATCCTATTTATGAAAAATATTTTTTTAAAATTATGTTGATTTCCTGAAAAGACTTTTCAAGAGGGCTAGATGATGGTGGCAGTATTTATTTATATGTCATTATTCAGGAGAAAATTTCATTTGGATGAGTTATTTGACATGGACTTTTTAATTTAAATAATTTCCCTTTAGATCACTCCTACCTGGTTTATAGCAAAATAGGTTTACCAAAGGTAGCCTGTAAGTGGAGAGGAGGTTATTATGTGGGAATTGCTATTCTGACATAAAGAACAAGTTACAAGGATTGGAAGTGCATTAAGGTTACTGTTGCCTCTGCCGGCTTTCCTCATACCCACAGTCTCTAGATCTGTTGGTCCACTCCACACAGCCTTTTGTTCCCAACCAGCATGGATGGTTGGTTGGTTGGTTGGCTGACTGGCACTCTCTCTCTCTCTCCAGGTTTTGCCTAGGAGACTTCCTCATCCCTTCCATCTCAAAGAGTGGGCCTGGGATACTCTTAGACTTCTAGCTTTCTTTTAGACATATACGTTGAGTATACATATGTTTTGTTAAGGATATGAGATATGGGATGTGCAAATTGTGTTTCCAGGGCTGAGGTGCTGATGGGATAGAGGTGATTAGTGAAGCTGGGCTTCCTTTGGCCATTGGCAGCAACATCACTTTACAAATGTGGCATATGGTGCACTGAATATCACCTTCTGCCATGCTATATACTCTCTCTCCCTCCCCCCCTCTCTCTCCCTATCTCCCTCTCTCCCCTCACTTCTCTCTGTGCATCTCCTGTCATTCATCAGAGAGGAGATAAGCATTTTGAGAGCTAACAGAAGGAAGTCACAGGGCAAGTA
This sequence comes from Phrynocephalus versicolor, assembly GCA_023846285.1. Classification (NCBI taxonomy): domain Eukaryota; kingdom Metazoa; phylum Chordata; class Lepidosauria; order Squamata; family Agamidae; genus Phrynocephalus; species Phrynocephalus versicolor. Next base: position 70,987,758 of record JAHTLZ010000010.1, read on the forward strand.
TGTAACAAACAAGTTCCATGGGAAGGAAGGAATGGTTGGCTCTGCTCAGAAGATGGAGAGATGCTGAGGAATAGCTCCAGAGGGTCTGTACCATGAAGGGAAGGTGTATTTTCTCATTGTGGAAGGGAATGAGATTCGGTGGAGGCTCCAGCAGAAGAAGACAACATAATTGTCACCCCATTTATTTTCCTTGCGCTCCCCTGTGGGTGGGTGCCAGCCCTCTACCATAACCGGCACCGTTCCAGAACAATTTTTTATGGGATGTTAAGAGAATGAGAATGGATATTTTAAAAAAAGATCTCTTCTGGCAGGACCGTCTCTGGAGTGTCAGGGTTGGGTAGGTGGGTGATTTTGGCACAAAGACCAAAAACAGTGGTTTGTGTTGCTGCTCAAGAGCAGTTTAACAGCAAAACTGTGTGTTTTAATTCAGAAGCAAGTGCCATTCCATTTGAAAAGGAGTTGCTCTCTCCTTTTGGATTTAGGATTACATCTTAATTCTTCTGATATCAATTGGCTAGAAACCTAATAACATATAGAACAACACTTGATCATACCATAGCACCTTGAACATGCTGATGTCTTCTGGCTTTGGAAGTTAAGCTGGCCTGGACTTGGTTAGTACAGTGGTACTTCAGCTTACGAATTTAATCTGCTCTGACTGCATGCTCTTAAGTTGAACTACTCTTAAATCGGGGTCAGGGCCGGCACGTCCATTAAGGCGAACTAGGCTGTTGCCTAGGGCGCCAAAATGGACAGAGGGCACTGGCCAGCCTGCTGATCCCCCACTGGCCACCGCCGTCCATCCGTACGCTGCCCCCCCATGCCCATTGCCGCCTCCCCGTGCCCGTCGCCATCTGCCCCCCCATCGCCTCCCCCTGCCACTCCCTGCTGCCCCCCCGCCGCTGCCCCCCTGCTGCCCCGCTGCCGCCGCCCTCCGCCCCCCGCTGCCCGCCTGCCCGCCCCCTGCCTAGGGCGCAAAAAAGCCTAGCGCCAGCCCTGATCAGGGTGCCTATCTAAAACAATGAAAAAAAATAAGTTAAAAAATAAAAAGTCGTAAGTCGAGCAGACCATATCTATAATTTATAAGGTGACAGTTAAAACACCAACAGTTTTCCGCTCTTAACTCGAGCTGCTCTTAAGTCGGGGTGCCACTGTACTTGGATAGGTGAGGCATCTGGGTGCCATATTTGGGAAGGGGTGGTTGTTCATTAGTTGCAGCATGGTCCCAAGCTCAAGTCTTACAATCTGCAGGTAAGAGTAGGAGAAAATAATGCCTGAAGCCATGGAGAATGGCTGCTACTCTGTTGAAAATACAGGGCTTAATGGACCCATGGTCTCATTCAGAATAAGGTAGCTCCCTGTGTTCCTAACCTGGCTAATTGTTGGCATGCAGTTTTAATTTATGGTGAATTGGTTGTGGGTGGTAAATATATTATGTTTTTTTTTCTTCCTTTGGAATTCATGCTGGTCTTGACTTGTTACTGTAATGGAAAGAAACTGTTAAATAAGTATTTCCTTTTAAACCAAACAGTAACTCGGGCTAACACCAGTCGTATCATATAGCATTCAGAATATTAGTATCTGTTTAAGATTTTTCTAGCATACAAATAAAGAAGGTTAACTGATCAAAGAGTGTTAGTGGATTGATCTTTAGCCAGTGGACAGTCTTTCTTTAGACTCTGAATCAGCACTCCTTGCTCCTAAAGCCAAATTCATCGTGGTAAGGGATATTGCCTCATTTGTCAGGTGGGTCATCTTGGAAATTGTATAGTTTTAATACAGAATGTTGGAGCTGTGAAGAAGGGAGTTGAAGTCCTGTTTGTCCTCTTTGATTAGTCTTCCGGTAACACTAGCTAGCAAACAGGGGCATAGTAGAGATGGGATACTAATAATAATTGTGCATTGTTAAGTCCGTTCTGACTTAACGGTGATACTTTCCAGAGTTTTCTTGGGAGAGAATATGTAGATGTGGCTTACTGTTCCCCTCTTCTGGGGTGCCCTGGGCCTGTGGCACTTGCCCAAAGCTACCACAGAGATCAGTTCTTCTCACAGAAGGCAGTGGGGAATTTAACCCTCGGTCTCTGCCTCCATGGTTAGATACCACTGAGCTGTCCGACCAGCTGATGTAATACTACAGTTAAACATTTGTAGGAAACCACATTAAATTATTTATAATCAGTGAATTTGGTACAGTAGACTAAAGTGCATCATGTGAATCCCCTAAATTGTATTTGACTCTTTTGTAGTATATTGCACTGTATAAGGAAATTTGGTGGCACTTGATATACAGGTGGTTTTCCTTCTGTAATTATTTGTTTTCAGGAAGACTTGGGTATGACTTTTAATCTCTTTCTTTCTTTCTTTCTTTCTTTCTTTCTTTCTTTCTTTCTTTCT
>JAHTLZ010000010.1:70992893-71029133 GCA_023846285.1 Phrynocephalus versicolor
ACATACATACATACATACATACATACATACATACATACATACATACAACGTTTATGCCACCCACTACCCAAAAGTCTCTATGCTTATAAAGCGATATGCAGGTCAAATGAGAGAGAACTAGTCTGAATACTTGCTCCATAGACTTTAACAAGAAAACTGGCAATGTTTATAAAACACAGTAGATGTGTCACTTGGTTAAAAAATAAAGAGGAGATATTCTTTAAAATTTTCATCATACAATCATCAATCCTGTCCCGTTTTCATGGAACCTGTTTGAAAAGTGTTACAGCTTTTGTTTTGAGAAGTATATTACAATAAGCTACAAGTTGTCGAATTACTGTTGTGTTAGGAGCAAGATAGTTTTTTAGGTTTTTTCCTTTCAGTCAGTATCTGTCTATCATCAGCACCGCAAAATAATTTTAATATTTTAAAAAAGATTTTGTACACACATTGATATATTGCTAACAGAAGAAGGGAGTGGCAAGACAAGGGAAACAAAGTATGATCTATTATAATGAAATTAACAAAACATTGAGAAAATGGTTCAAGAAAAGATAAAAGAGGTTTGAAGAAATAATTGCAGAAGTTACCAGATAAAATAAAAATGTGATGAGCGTAAGAAATCATTAGAGAGAACAGATATTAATGTTGTATGAGATAAAGATGAAATGAAATCAGTGAAAAGGAAGAAACATTAAAAGTTACCAAAAGATTATATGAAGAACTATATAAACATAAACAGGGGGCACCAAAAGGTATTGTAGAATTACTACAATTAAAAACTGTAAATGTAAACTCTGGATATATACCTGAAATTAATGGAGATAAAATATTAATGAACGTAAAAAGTGTGAAAAAGAACAAAGCCCTGGGAAGGCATGGGGTAGCAGTGGAATTGATCAAGGAGGGTGTGAGATAATAATGAAAAACACATTTACCCTTCAGTAAATGTCTAATGGATGACAGAACTTGAGAAAATTGCAACAGTCCTCTGATAGTAGTAGTATTTTTCAAAGTAGCTAAGTGCAAATAAGCTGGAAGATTAAAGATCTATATCCTTGCTATATATTAAGATAATCTGGCCTTTCACATATGTGTTTGTTGGGGATGTGGGAGAGAGCCTTCTCTGTGGCTGCTCCTCAACTCTGAAACTCCATCCCATGGGATGTCAGGCTGGCCCCATCTTTGCTGTCCTTCCACAAGCAGGTGAAGACTGACGACTGACTGAATAATTAGTACTTTAGTTGCTTTAATTTGCTTTAATAATACTTTTATTTGACATTTTTAATATAGTGTGTATTCCTTTTAAATTTTTGAATAATTGCTGCTTTTATCTGTCTCTTTTAATAATGTAAGCTGCCTTGTCCTTGAAAGGAGAAAGGGATGTGTGAAATATTTTAAATAAATAAAATAAATATCCTTGTTATCACAAAAAGCAACTATAGTGGACCCTTGTATAACAAACAGCTTGTATAACATAAAATTTGTACAACATAAAAATTCCGGAGATAGGGGAAATTTGCTTAACATAATTGGCTATGGGGAGAATCCGTACAACATAAAAATGGAATCACTCCGTTTTCAATGCATTCCTATGTGGATTTGTATAAAGGAAAATTTGCTTAACATAATTTCATTTGGAATGAATTAATTCCTTTATACAAGGTACCACTGTATTAATACAAACAATAACAGGTTAGAAAAAGCACTATAATTTTACCAGTCAGGATTTAGGAAGAATTTTCACACAAGCAGTCACATTCCTACTATGTATTCTACATAATATTTAGTATTTAATTTCATTAAATTGAAGTTGGATGGGCCATGCCATGCAACTAGTACATGGGCAATAGATTAAATAAATTCCTTAGTGGAGACCTAGGGTCAGAAGGAGTAGAGGTAGATCACAAAGTAGGTGGATGGATGATTTTGAAAGAACAGTAGGGTTGGCATAGATTAGAATAGTGCAAAACAAATTAATGAAAACAAAAATGAAATGCTTGTATCCAATTATGTATGTCACTAGAACGATAATTAGAAAATATTGCTAACACTGATTTTATGCCCTATGTACTCTTGGACAGGAAAGGATGAGAGAGAACATGCTTTATGCATACTTAGCTACCAAATTATTCAGAACTCCTTTCCCGAGTTCTTTTTTTTTACCATATTCCTATTCCCAGACTGATAATATACAGAACATTTTATCAAGACATTCTTGTATTTTTCTTGATCAGCCATCGTTACCTTTGGCATTTGGGGAAGCTCTTTTCTACAGTATGACAACATTTGTTCAGGGAGTTTATGAGAGCTTTATAGCCAATATGACATAGAGGAGATCATAAATTATATACTTTACTTGGATCATGATTACAGTATCTAAAATTCTGGAAGCAATTTTCTCTCAGAGAAAGATGTTTTAAGTATGGGAAAGGTAACATTGACAGAAGATATGTAGTTTGATGACTAACTTGGACAGTTGGGCCCAGAAATAATTCAGCAGCTGCAAAGCAAGCTACTGTCACAAACAACAACTGTAAAGCAAGTTATTGTCGTAAAACAGCAGCCGTAAAGCAAGCTACTGTCACAAACAGCAGCCAAAACGCAAGCTACTTTCACAAGCAGCAGCTGTAAAGCAAGCTACTGTCAGAAAACAGCAGTTTTTGGGATTTGGGGCATTATCACTTATCCATGGTTTTCGTTATCCACGGGATCCTGGAACTGATCCCCCACAGTCCTACTGTATCTGCTTTAATCTAGCCCACAGGGATCGGGAACATGTGAAGTTCCAGGTGTTCCTGGGTGCAACCTGTGTCCTCTCTTATCATTGGCAATGCTGAATAAGGCTGATAAGAGTTATCATCGAGGAGGGGGGGCTGCAAGCTGAACCTTCTTACATTATAGTGTTTCCATCTAATTTATAGGGTTCCTGCAACACCACAGCTGTTTTTTGGAGGGGGAGATGTCTGCTGATTCACTCTGTAGTGCTGTTGGGGAGCTGGTTGAATGGGAGCTACCATCAGAAAGTATGATTGGAGAAGTCTACCTCTGTCGGCTGCTCAGATGCAGTTGCTTAAATCTTGCTCCATATCATGTACAGTAGGACCCCAGTATCCGCTGGGGATTGGTTCCAAGCCTTCCTGTGGATAATGAAAACCGTGGATAAGAGAGAACGCCAAAATGTCCCCAAAACTGCTGTTTTGTGATAGTAACTTGCTTTACAGCTGCTCTCTTACAACAGTAGCTTGCTTTACGGCTGCTGTTTCTGACAGTAGCTTGCTTTACGGCTGCTGAATTATTTATTTATTTTTTCCTCTGCCAACCATGGATAACTGAATCAGTGGATATGGAGATCCTACCGTGTGTGTGTGTATGTGTGTGGTTACAGCCGTGACCGACACTGCAGCTCCTAGAAATTCCGACCCGCTTGGCTGGTGGCGAAGGTTTCTGGGAGTTGCAGTTCAAGAGCACCTGGGTTACACAAGGTTGGGAACTACTGTTCTAGTGTCTTCCCCCTGGCATAGGTGTGTTGCTTAGAAGGAGCATTTAGGAGAGAAATAAAACTCATGGGCCACAGTAATGGTGAGGTGGGGAACTATGTGTGTGTACTGTTGTGGATCTTAATTATTTTCATGTGAGGCTAAGGAAGCATCTGCTGTCTTTCTGCTCATATTTTATTTGTAGACTGGTGCTTGAGAACTTTTTGTGTCAGTGCTTCTTCCTTGAGGGGAATGTTGCTTTCTTCTTGACCAAAGCATTTCGTTCTGTTCTTTGCTGGACTGAATCAGAAGTATGTGGATTCTGTGGCTGGGATCCCTTGTGTTGTTGCTAGAAAACAGTTGATCTTTTTCTGGCATCTGCTCCCTATAGCATTGGTACATGTCTATGATTTCTACCACCTGAAGCCCCTGCCCAGCCAATGGTAACTGATGCACAACACATTAATGGGGGCACTCTTATATCACACTGTAGTGGAGGATATCTCACCATCCTTAGCTAGCATAACCCATTGGTGCAGACTCACGGCAGGCCAGCAACATCTGAAGGATCACATATTCCCAATCCTTCAGAGGATGCCTAGAGCTAATTGGACATATTGTGTTCTATAGAATCATAGAATAACCAAGTTGGAAGGGGCCTATAAGGCCATCAAGTCCAACCTCCTACTCCATGCAGGAATACAAATCAAAGAATATCTGCCAGATGGTTGTCCAAATTTCTCTTGAATGCCTCCAGTGGTGGAGCACTCACCACCTCTTGGGGTAATTTGTTCTATTGCTGTACTGCTCTAATAGTTAGGAAGTTTTTCCCCCCTGATATTCAGCCGAAAGCTATGTTCTCTTAGCTTGAGCCCATTGTTGTGCATCCTGCACTCTGAGATGATTGAAAACAGATTCTGATCCTCCTCTGTATGACAGCTCTTCAAATATTTAAAAAGTGCTATCATATCAACCACAGTCTTCTTTTCTCTAAGGTTAAACATGCCCAATTTTTTCAGAATTTCCTCATAGAGCTTGGTTTCTAGTTTGTCAGCATCTTTTTTGAATACGCAAGGCAAGGCCTAACCAGTGCCAAATAGAGGGGACAAGGATTTGGAAATTAGACTTCTGTCAATGCAGCCTAAAATTGGCCTTTTTTGTGGTCACATCACACAGTTAATTTATATTCATCTTATGATCTACCAGAATTCCAGGATCCTTCCCACATGTAGCATTGCCAAGCCAGGTGTTCCCCTTGTTGTAACTGTGGATTTCTTCTTCTAAGGTGCAGTACTTTGCACTTCTCCCTGTTAAATTTCATTCTGTTGATTTCAGCCCAGTGTACCAGCCTATCAACACCCTTTTGAATTTTGTTTCTGTCCTCTAGGGTATTAGCTATTCCACACAATTTTGTCTCATCTGTGAGTTTGGTGATCATTCCCTGCACTCCCTTGTCCAAGTCATTCAGAAAAACGTTGGAGAACACCAGACCCAGGACTGAGCCTCTGGGATTACCCACTTGTTCCTTCCTCTCACTTAGAGAAGGAGTCATTCCCCCTCCCCCGCAGCACTACACAGTGTTTCACTGTAGTACTCTAAGCCAGCAGTTTCCAACCTTGCGTCCCCAGGTGTTCTTGGACTACAACTCCCAGAATTCTTTCCAGCACAGATAGTGGTGGAAGATTCTAGGAGTATTAGTCCAAAAATATTTGAGGACTCCGGGTTGGAACTACTGATCTAATGCCAGACCTACTTTAATTATCTGTTTACCTAACTTGTGGGGCATTTTGAAACATTTAATTAGGTGTGTTAATTAAGGGCTCCCACTGATTTGAGAAAGAAAAAATTTTAAACTTGAAAGCTAACATTGGAAATCATTGCCATTACTTTGTGTATTATTATTTAAGTATTGAAATATATTGTGGATGCTCTGCATAAGGAAAGCTATCAAATATCTTTTTTTGTTTCTAATTTTACACCTGTATCCTATAGACTTTATTAGCAGTTAACACATACCTCTGTATTTTGGAGTGCCTCTTTTCTGTTTGATATTGGTGAAGTATTGCAGCAAAGAACTAGTTTCAGTTTTAGAAAACAGTGAAATGTCAGCAAATAGATTGAATTAGAGGACTCAGTTTTGTTGTATATATAGGGGGAAGTGTGTAATTTACATAAAATAAAGATATTAAACATTGAAGAGTATGTTGTGATAGATATTGAAAAATACTAAAGAAAAATAACATGTAATGAACCAAATACAGTGGTGCCTCTTAAGGCGAATTGAATTCGTTCTACAGGTCAATTCGTTTCACGAAAAATTCATCCTACAGTTTAACGCGGTTCCAATAGGAATTCATTGAATTTGTCTCACTAGGGATCCTATAGGAAAAAATCATCTTACGAGGTTTTCCTATTCTTGGAAATTTCATTCGTCTTAATGAGTTTTTTGTATTAAGGGGCATTCCTCTTATGAGGTACTACTGTATCTGTATTGCATAGCTGAAATCCAATTGTGCAGTTAAGAATTGTTTTAAATGGAAAGAATCTTTGTAAATATTATGTGTTGTGTTCCAAATTGTTCTGTGCAAACTGCACAGCAGGATTTCAAGCATAGAATCATGGAGTTGGAAGAGCCACCAAAAGCCAAATGTAGTTCAAGCCAGTGGAAGAAATTCATTGCAAAAGCATTTCTGAGAGAGAGCCATCTAAAATCTGATCATTATCTTCCAGTAAAGGAGAATCCACTGCCTTCCAATTCCACTGCTGAACAGCTCTTCCGAAAGCTCTTAGTTTCTTGCTAGAATCTCCAGTATACTCATTTGAATTCATTAAGTCAGGGGTCCTCAAACTTTTTAAACAGGTGGCTGGTCCACTAGCCCCCAGAACTGTTGTGGGCTGGGCAACAGTGGGGGTGGTGGCAGTGTGGGGGTAATGGAATGGGGGGAGGATTGGAGCAAGCAGTGGTGGTGGCAGCATTGGGGTTGGGCGAGGGAACCGGGGCGAAGGGTTGGGGCAAGCGGTGGGGACGGCGGTGGTGGGGACCAGGGAACTGGTGGAGGGTTGGGGCAAGTGGGGGCAGGGAGCGAGGGAACCAGGGGAGAGAGTTGGGGCAAGTGGCAGGGGGCGGTGGCAACTGGAGCAGTTCTCCTTCCTTCCTTGCTTTGGGAAGGAGGCGGCAGCCAAGACAAACTCGGGGCCCTCATCGCCTCCTGGGCGGCCGCTCAGGATGAGTAGCAGCAACTGCAGCAGAGGCGGTGACGTTGGCGGCACCTCACATGGCTCCAGCTGTGCACCCTGGCCATCGCGCCATTGCTGTGCCCCGGAGGGAAAGCGAGGGAGGGCTGGAAAGGAGGGAGGGGAGGCAGGAAGGTCTGCCCAAAGCTACCCGCCGCCCACTCACTGGCCGAGCTAGGCTGCAGTGCTCAGTTGGCTTGTAGGCCTGCCCGTCAACAATTGGGGACAAAAAGAGCGAGCGGAAGGCCGGAGACAAGGGGCCATTGTGGTCCTTGGCCATCCTGGAGGCCTCCCTCCTTCGCCACTTGTGGGCTCGACGCCGGAGCAGGAAGCACAATGAGAAGCCCTCCCTGCCCCTGACTCGACGTGTGGAGAAGGGCACTGGGCTTGGAGGAGTTCCTTTGGGGGGGACTGTGCTGCCCAGAATCCATGAGCCCTCCCCTGTGCCTCTGCCTACCTAGCCTCCCACCCGCCCACCAGTTGTCCACACTCCATTGGCTGAAGTTGCACTGGAGGAGATGGAAGGAAGGAGCAAACCAGGGAGACCCGACACCCCCCTCGGGGGGGGGGCGTGTCTGCAATTGACAGCAGGCCAGATTCAGGACCCTGGTGGGCTGGATCCAGCCTGCTGGCCGTAGTTGTGAGGACCCCTGCATTAAGCTCAAGCCTTGCCTTCTGGAGCAGCAGAAGATAAACTTCCTGCCCTTCAGATATTTTAAGATGACTATCACAGCATCTCTTCTCCAAGCTAAGCATGCCTGATTTTCTCAATACTGAAAGTGTTTATTTCATGTGTTGGCATGGTGCAATTCAGAGAAAGATCAAATCCTACCATATGCATATCAGAGCACTTGTCCAAGTAGCCCAGCTCTCCTGGCATCACCCAGATGTACTGTATGTCAGCATAAATACAGATTTTGTGAGGTTCCTTGGGCAGGCTTTTGCCTTGAGGAAGGTTTGTTATGCGACTTCTATAATCCTGGAGTAAAATATCTACATGATGAGGAGGTACTTGGCTGAAATCCTTCCAGTTCACACTGGCAACCTTTCTACTTATTTCCTACTTGGTACACCAGGAATGACCATCTGCTCTGTAACATGCTGAATGCTTCCCCCACTTCCTACATTTTTTCAGCCTTTAGGGCCATCATGAAGTAAAGTTGCTTCTGCATGATGAAAGAAGGGATTACATCCAAATTGCGGGAGCCATTGAAGAATATTTTAATATCTGAGGATCACCGCCTTCCCCCCAGCCAATTATATAAACAGCCTTCCACAAGCATCTTCACTTCAGCAGAATGTCAGTCAGCTTATGAGCTGCTCTCCTACTTTGTTTCTCACTTATAGGCCACATTCAGAAAACATGATTGGTTCTGGCTTATTTCTTATCATTTCCATCCTGGTCACCTGTGATCATCAACACATCCTGTTCTGGTGTGTGATCAATTTCCTCTGGAATGCCTGTATAAAAACTTTGATTCCTTCTTGACTGTGTGTAGTTGGAGTATAGATTAGAATGGTGGTTATGCCGAAAGGTTCTCCTTCATGGCCTTTGTGAAGCCATGCAGATGGGGTTTCCCAAGCGCGCATGCATGAGGCCCGGACTTCCTTAGCAATAGGAAGGTTTGTTAGTCTCTGCCCCCTCGTACTAGACATGTGCGAGAGGGTTCCCACCCAAACGCCTCAGTTCCCTCTTACTGCTGCGCCAAGAGGTAACATTTTGTAAGTCTCCGCTTCTAATTCTTCATTTTGGATATTTTTTCAAAACTCTTTACTATTTTATGGCATTTCTGCCTCTGTTTAAGAGGTCCGTTGCTTGCAACGCGAAAATCCTGCACTCTGATGGTCACCAAGAGTGCTTCTACTGTCGGAGAATCCCATCAGCCAGACTCTTGCCCAATTCGTAGAAAGTTTGGGCCTCAGACTCTTGAAAACAGTTGATTAAGCCTCAATACTTATTTATTGGAAAAGTCTTTGAAATCAGAGATTATGGAAAAGCAAGCCTCATCCTCTACCTCCTTGATAACTCCTCCAAAGCCTAAAAAAACGGCTAAGACTTCTTTCGCCTCAAAAAAGGCATTGAAGAAATGCCTTCCAATCCTCAAGCATCTATCTTTGTCGCTTTCACCGTAGAAATCGGAGATTATTGGCCCCAATGCTGAGCATACAGTGGAGTATTCACAGACTATAGCCATCCATTCCGGCGACGAGCTGCTATTTCCTTTGGATTTGTCATCTTCAGAATCGGAGGGCTCCGGCTGTGAGTATCCAACAGACATTTCTCTTGTGAAGTACATGTTCGTCCAAGTTCCTACGGGGAATATCACCACCCCAGAAGCTCCACTAGCTTGAGAGCTGTCCTCAGCTGCATCTCTGGATCCATTGGGTCCGATGGGGCATGACTTCGACCCTCCCACCTCTGTGGACACAGCCGTTCCAGCTCAACTTCCACAATCCGAGGAACAAGGCCAGGTGACTTCGAAGCCTGTGCCCTGAAAACAGAAAAAACATCACTCCAAGAAACAAGGATATAAAGAGGCTAGACTCTTTGGAGCCGTTATCTCGTCTGGTTATAACTTCGGCCATTCATGCTTCCACACCGACGGCAGTGGCTGTCTTGGCCCTGGCTGCCCAGCCACTCTTTACTACTGGGGCCTCAATATCAACAGCCGTAGCTGTCTCAGCTTCGACCTTCCAGCCTTCGCTTATGGGGTCGATTTTCCAGTACCAACCACCTTATTACCAGTTCTCGACTTCAGTGCTGCTGTTCCCATACACGAACTCTGATCCATTGCTGAGTCTGATTGTTGGGTCCCTGCAACAACCGTTCCAACCTTCGATACCGACACCTTAACTGCCATTTCAGTCGAACCCGATGGCGCAATCTTCATCTGTACCAACAGACTACCAGCATCAGTCAATGCCTGTTCCTCTGATAGTGACCCTGACCAACCTACCGGACCAACCCTCAGTGCCGAGTGTCTCTTTGATACCGAAACCATCAACCTCAGAAACGAAGAAGAAAAAACACAAAGTGACTCCTCCTCAGCCCTTGGATCCATCAATCTCCATTCAGGGCTCGAAGGTGGCTGAGACAACTTCGTGCCACAAGTTTTCCAAGTTGAGCTCGAAGTCCTACCCACCTCTGCCTACCTTTTCTTTGAAATTTGACGGTTCATGGTGGGTCATCCACTCTGAATCTGATTCTGCCGAAGGATGGGATAAAAAACTTTCCACCGCTTCTTCCCCTGACTCGGATTTTGAGTCGTCTTCTCATTCTTCTGAGGACATGGAAGATAGTTTGGCAGTATATGTCACCACTCTGGTCTCGGAGGTCGAAGAGCATTCGCCTTCCTCCTCGTCCGAAGCTATGCGAAACTACTTGGATTTTATTCTTAGAATGGCGAAATCAATTGACCTGCCTACTCACCACCATTGATCTTGACACACTGATCATATTTTCAGTTAAATCTCCTCTGATGACACGGCTCTGGTTCACCTCACCATGTTTTCATCATTCTTCTCCATGGTGGAGGAATCCTTCAAGAACATTGGGTCTCTCTCAGTCTCTTGATGGATTGCAAACCTCTATTGAGTACATGATTTGAAGGCTAACTTTCTCTCCAAACAACCCACTCCTAGCTCGGTGATCATGGATTCTTCTCAAGTACATTTAAGGACCAAAAATTGAGGACCGTAAATTAGACACTTTGGGTAGAAACATCTATGCTATCTCTTCCCTGCGGGTGAAAGTAGCCAACTATCGGGGCTATGCAAGCTTATCAACGTGAGCTCCTTGCCCATATGTAGCCCCTTTTGGAACACCTTCCAGAAGATAAAAAGAAAGAGGCATCTATTTTGTTCGAGGAGTCGATGGCCCTCGCCGCCCAGCATATGTGATCCTCGAGGCATGCATTTGACTGCACTTCAAACATTTTAGGTGCTTCGGTGTCACTTTGTAGACATGTTTGGCTGTGTACCATGGCCTTATCAGATGACCATAAAACTCAGATAGAACAACTCCCCTTTGAGGATGATGGTCTCTTCCATCATTCTACCAACAACATGTTGGCCAATTGACAGAAGAAACAGGCAACGGCTAAGAGGCTCAATGTGGTCCCTCAGAAACAACAACAGCCATTTTGTTTCCATTCCAGATGCTCAATTTTCCAGTCCAGTTTCCAACCCAGTTACTTCAGACAACAATCTCAAGACTGAGTCAGCAAGTCTACTTTCTCCTCCTTCTCATCAACCAATACCAAATGGGCCAAGCCCTCAACCTCCCAATCTACCAAATCCAGAGATCGCAAGCATAGGGAGGAATTCTGACCACCAGGTTGCTCCCCCTTTCCCACCGTTGGAGGGCTATAACCTCGGACAAATGGGTCCTATCAATCATTGAACATGCTATTATCTAGACCTCGAGTGTCTTCCCCCCTTGGAAATTTCATCAGTACCAACCCTTCTCCCTACCTTCTAGAGAAAGTCTCAAATTTCATCAGTACCAACCCTTCTCCCTACCTTCTAGAGAAAGTCTCTTCTCTACTACAAAAGAATGCTATTCAGCGAGTTCCACCTTCACTAACCCCCACAGGGCACTTCTCAAGATACTTCACCATCCCCCAAAAGGAAGGGGGCCGTCGTCTGATCTTAGACCTCCACCTTGTGAACTTACCTCTCAACATAAAAAAGTTTTGGATGGTGACCCTGGAGAAAATAATCCCCTTCAGAGTGGATATTGGTTGGACTTAAAGGACTTGTACTTCCATGTCACTATTCACCTGTCCCACCGTTGCTTTCTAATGTTTGCGGAGCAGACCAAAACTCCTTGGGAGATGCTCTCACAGTCCTATGGATGACACACCTGCTCTAGGCCTTTCCTCCAATTCCCCCCCCCCTTCCACCACCATTGGGAGAGCCGTCCTTTCCTTTCTGATGGCGTGACTTCCCACCATCCTGGGAATATGCTTGTAATCACCCATCTGAGTGGCTTCATGAAGGCCACAAAGGAGAAGAACCAGTTGCTTACCTGTAAAGGTAGTTCTTTGGGTGGTCCTTCGTGAAGCCACACAGCACCCGCCTTCCTCTCCTCAGGCCGTCATGCTGTGTCCAGTACTTACCTGTCACGCTGGTGGTTGCGAGGGAACTGAGGTGTTTGGGTGGGAACCCTCTCACACATGCCGTGCGAGGGGTCGGAGACTAATGAACTTTCCTATTGCTAGGGAAGTCTGGGCTTCCTGCATGCGCACTTGGGAAACCCCATCTGTGTCTGACTGATTTTGCATTGCATTATATAGCCTGTCTGCTTGTACTACATCTTGTCTTCTTCTTAGAGCTATACAGTTTCTTCAGATGTTGTCATTTTCATAGTGAACTACATTATAATTATTTGATTGAAAACGTCCTATTCCAGTCTGCTTTAGTTCACTTATACCAGTGGTTCCCACCCTTGAGTAACCCAATATCATCTTGGACTGCAGCTCCCAGAATCCCTGGCCAGCTCACCTGGTGTTGAAGGCTTCTGGGAATTTTGACACAGTTATTATTCAAACGTGTTGTTCTTAGCTTGAATATTGGCCTAAATGTTCTGGATTCCAGATTCCATATTGTCCTTCAATAATGTAAACTGTCTTGGGTCCTTTTCCAAGGAGAAAGGTAGGGTAAAAATATTCAAAATAAAATTAAATAAATATGTGACACAGTTATGTTTGTCATATGTTAAAATACTTTTGTTTGGCTTCTGTGCTGATTGGCCTTTTGGCTAGATACTTCATGAGTGACAGCAGTATTTGTACTTATTGTTTGCCCTTTTCCCTCTGGCTGTTTAACTGTTTTTTGACCTGGGAGTTCTATCTTTGAGGACTATTGGGATTATCTCATCATAAAAATTTTCAAAGAATAAAATACTCAGATTGGATTGTTGTTGTTTTTTTGCAATATATACTAACAAGAGTTAGTTGTCTTCCTCTTGTCTGTGAAGGATATTCTGCATCACCTTACTTTACTAGTGGTGATTATAGTTGCCCTTCAGAAGTTTCTCATCATTAGAACTAACAGCTGTCTTCTGCTGGTGCATCTTAGCCTGGTTTCTTAGCTGTGGCCATTCTGCCTTGTGTAACTTCCTCCTTGGAGTTTAAACTGGTAACACAGTATGTGTTCCTGAGAATATTGGTCTCAAATTACCAGATGTACTAAAACCCTTCACTGTATTGGAGTGTGCATCAAAGAAGGGGTGGTATTCACTAGTTATATTTAACTAAATATAATGTTGGGTGCCCTAAAGGGTCTGGATACTAATTCATCTCTTCCCGTATACCTGTCAGTAATTCAGCAATTCTTGGTAGATTTAGCTAGCTCATTCATCATATGTTGTAACCACACTACCCCACTTATCAGTACAGTAGGGTAGGATACACTGCCTTATTGTAATAGAATGCACAGACTCATCAGGTTCCCTGGCATTTCCCTGAGAGTCCTATCTTGTCACTGGCTTGAAGGCAGATTATTTTGGAGAAAGAGAAGAATTCCTTGCCTAGAAAGAGAAGAGGTGGAACTCACTAAGGCTCATGGGAACTGCAAGGGTTGTAGGGTAGGTAGTCTCTCTGCTCATTAGGCGCTGTACATGGTGGCTCTCAAAGAACTACCAATCCCACAATCCCATGTATTGTCTGAGATTTGGCCTGGTTATGTAGAGTTTATATACTAATAGTGTGCTGTACTGGATGGTGAGTTGCAGGGTACTTGAATCTGTGGGGACATGTGTTTGTTGGTTGATGCAAACAGGAGGCTTTCAAAATAAAGGGAATTGTTTTTGTAACATTCAAGGCATTGATGGGACATGGCCTTAGGAGTCTGCACTTAGTTTTCTGTGAGTATGCACTTCTTTTTCATCCTGACTCTGATCGCTCTTACTCTGCTGGTACCTTGTCATCATTGCAGAGTTAAACCAGCCAGCAGTGCTGCTTATTTGCATATTATAATCAGGGCTGTTACAGAGCTGGAGGACAATTGGGCTTGGCCATCACATGCACCATAGCTGTCAAATGTTCCCCACACGCCCCCCCCCCCAGGACTGGAAACTCCAGGAAGGCGGGGCGCTGGCAGCTCGGCCCTTCGGCTAGGGCAGGGGTCTGCAACCTTTAAGACATAAAGAGCCACTTGGACCCGTTTCTGACGGAAAAAAAAAACCTGGGAGCCGCAAAACCATTGTGACATTTAAAACAAATATAACACTGCAAATATATTTTCCCCTCCCCTCGCTCCTGGCTTTTTGGGCGCTCGCACGCAACACACTCCCTCGCGCGCTCCTCGGACATGCTGCGCCCCGGCGCGGGGCTCGGGTGGGGTGGGAAGGAGCGCCCGCGGCTGCGGCTCCTCCGGGCACCCCCAAAGGGCTTCTGAGAAGGAAGCCAATGAAAGTTGCTTCTTTGGCACTTCAGGCGCCGGGAGAGCGAGCAAGCGGGCGAGCCCGAGCCGCCGCCGCCTCCCCCCACCCTGCCACCCTGTCCCCGAGGGTTTCCATCGAGGCGCGCACCTGCCACAAGTTCTCCCGCGTGCGCAACTGGGGCGGCTGTGTGTCCACCAGCCTCGGGGAGGGCCGGGCTGGGGGGTGGGTTGGCGCGCAGGAGGCACGGTCTCTGTGTTGGAATGGAGCGGAAGGCAGCTGCTGGCAGGCTTTCGGAGAGAGCGAGAGCGAGCGAGACAAGCAGGCAGGCGCACAGGCGCACAGGCGCTCGGCTCGGCTCAGCTTCTCGAGCCAGGTGGCGTGCCGTTGGACTCCCCAGGCGGCCAGGGGCCCCTGAACAACTTGGGCCCGGTGCCCCCACCCCGCTGCCGAAACCGGCTGACTCCAGGAGGGAGCCGCTGGAAGTCTAATAAGAGAGACCCCTCCTCGGGCCGGGGGGCGGGCTCGAACTAGCTGTCACGCCGCGTCCCTCGACTGCCAAGTTGATCTCGCGCAGGAAAAAGAAAAGCCGACTTCCACTGTTGCTTCTCACCTCTCCACCGCCGCCGCCGCTCCCCCCTCCTTGCTCCCGCCGCCACCAACCCCTTGCTTGTTGGGCCAGAACTGACAGCACCGGGCAAGGAAGCAGGGCGGTGGTGGCGGCGGGGGGTGGGTGGGGAGAGAGAAGACTAGCCGTGGCCCCCTCCCCACACCGCCTTTCTTGAGATTCCCATTCCGCCCTCGCTGCCTTCTGCCCGGATCCTGCAGCCATGGTCTGACTCTCTCTCCCCCCCACACACACTCCATCTCTCCCTCCTCCTCCTCCTCTCACCCCCACCCTCCATGGAGGAGGGAAGCGCAGCCCGAGTGCATCATGCCCACACCGCTTCCCCTTTTTTTTGGGGGGGGGGCAGTTTTTAAAAATCTTCCAAAAATAGTTTAGGAGGGAGAGGAGGGGAATTTCTAATCTCTCTCTCTCTCTCTTTCACGGAGACACGCCGCGCGCGTGCCCGCTCCCCCGCATTTTTGGAGCAAAACACCCAAGCAAGAAAGGAAGGGGAAGGGGGGAAGGAAGGAAGGAGGGTTTTCTCTTCCTCCACGTTGCACACACACACAACACACACACACACACACGTCGCTTCTTCCCCCTCCCACCAAACACCCAAGCAAGAAAGGAAGGCAAAGGGGGGAAGGAAGGAAGGAAGGAGAGTTTTCTCCTCCCTTCTTTTTTTCTGGGTGGGGGAGGCAACAATCCAGATCTGGGAGGTTTTCTTGAAGTTAAAAGAAAAAAAGAAAAAAGGCTGCCGTTCGGGGGCCACTTTCCATCACGCCTCCCTCTCTCTCTCTTGCTCTGAAGAAGAGGGAGCGCACGGGAAGGTAGAGCGCAAGAGTGTGGCCGCGCTTGGCTTCGCGCCGCCTTGTGGGACGGGCTGTCCTCGCGAGATTCAGCGCCTTTGTATTGAAATTTCTGAACCCTCCCGGAGCCGCGGCAAATGTTCCAAAGAGCCGCATGCGGCTCCGGAGCCGCGGGTTGCAGACCCCCGGGCTAGGGGGTGGAACCACATTTGTATACAGGGTTCCCAGAATCCCTTGCAGTGGCTTCAAAATGCTCACTGTGACCTAGGTGTCTCAGCTTTCTAGGGGATATATGCACACACACACACACACCAATCTGGACAGCTGGTGGGGTGTGGGTTAGGGATTGCGCAGGGATATATGCTCTGTAGCAGGCCACCCGGAGGCCGGCCACGTGGCCGCCCAGGAACATCTGGAGCTCAGCCGCCTGCCGCCAGAAATGAGAAACATTTTAGGAAAAAATAATTTTTCAGGGAGACGGTGGGAAAGAGAGATTGATCCATGAATGTCTTGCCCAAAACGTGACACTTGACAGGTCTGCACATTCACAGAGGGCTTTAAATTTAAAGTGTACTACAGGTTGTCCTGGCTTTTTCTGGCATGTCTTCGTTTGGTTATATATATAGCACGAACCTCAGAAAGTGGAATTGAACCTCACAAGGAGGCCCCAGTGTCAGTGTGCCTTATGTTGCTCCTGCATATAAAGACTCATATCACATTTTATACTTCTATGGCCATAATAATTCAACTATAGAACTAAAATACTGTATATTTCCTAGTACTGCATTAGTAGAAAACTGTGGCTGAAATACTGTTGCACTAAAGTAGGCGCACCAAATTAGTCAGGATTTGTTGAGTCAACTCCTCTGCATATTCTGTTGGTTCTAGAGAGCCTGTTTTAACTGTGACTCACTTTAGTGTATATTAGTCACATCTAGAGCAGCTGCATTTCAGTCGGTTGGAACTTGAGAGGAGTTGACTCACCAAATCCCCACTGATTCTGTGGGCTTGCTCTAGTTCACATTTCCATACTAAGCAACAGAACTTCAGCCTGTAGATCATAGTTCACTTTAATTAAAAAAATCTAAATACATTGAACCAAAAAAAGGTTATCATTCAGGAATTGTAAAAACAGATGTACAACATTTTTTTTTAAAAATCAACAAACCAGTCTCTTTCTAGAAATCTTTTACTTCTTAAAATCGTGTTTAAATTTTAAATTGCCTATCATCAAGTTCTTTTCTGAACTGCAAATATGAGTTGTATATGTTTGTTTGCTCTCTTTTTCTTTCCTCCATTTTGTTCACTTAATGGGAAATTAAAATATAGAACTTGTACAAGACATTTCTTGGTGCTTCTCAAGTCTATTTGAACTAATTTAGAATTCAAAGTAAATGCAGAATTTAATAACCATTATATTTGGCAATCCATTTTAAGAATCTGGAATACTTAAAAATTAAGATTGGCACCTAACATGCCACTTTGGGTATTGCCACAGGAGGCTTTGTTTAAGTTAGAAATATTGCAGAGAGCTAGTTGGTTAATGTATAAAGATATCTTAAATGGAGTCAAGGGGAATATAAGATGAAGTCTAGAGAGGAACTGAACCAGGAAGGTACTGCCTATCAATGGTTCTCATATCTGCAACTATCAGAAAGGTTCAAAATGGATAAACAAGTACCGGTATTTCAATATGGGCAAAGAAAAACTATTTTTGAGACAGAACTGTGTCAATAAGAACCATTTGATCTCTAGAATATTCAAAACGTTACTGAAATTTGATACCAAAGATGAACAGGTTAAAAAGTGTATGATCAAATGGGTACAATATTCAAATACAACAGTGGGAAGGAATGTGGAAGTATGGACTGAAATTCACAAGGAGTTACAGTCTTAAAGAAAATTTCTACAAAATGATGTAAAAGTGGTAACCAACTCCAGAGCAACTGACCAAGATGTATAAGGGAATTTCCAATAGGTGCTGGGAATGCCAAGAGAATAAAGGTACTTTCTACCGTATGTGGTGGACATGTGGACTGGCAGTTACATTTTGGAAGCAATTTTTTCTCTAATGCATCAGATAATGTATATTAATTTTTACTTTAAACCAGAACTACTTTTATTAGGTTTGATAGACAATCAGATAGAAAAGAAAAAAGTGATTCTTACTAGATATTTTATGATAGCTGCTAGGCTCCTCTGTGCATAATACCGGAAGATGAATAAACTACCCTTAGCAGAAGACTGGTTACTTAAGGTGTTGGAACTGCCAGAAATGGCGAAACTGGCAGCATTAATTGAGGATAGATCAATGACTAAATTTAAGAGTGTTTGGAAACCTCTATCGTATTTTGTGTTGAAAAAAGGAAATGACCATTTGTTGGTTTGTGGCTTTGACTTCTAGGACTTATTTAAAAGGAAATTTTGGAACCAAGGTAGACCTCTTGGAATCTGATTTGGAATAATTCTTTATGGGCTACTGAAGGATAATTTGATAAATTACTGTAATGGTGGGTTAGACAAAGAGGTGATGGTAAGCTTCAAGACATGTATTTGTTTTAATTTGTATTTAATCGATTTGCTTCCACTTAACCCCATCCCCTTGTACATAAGAAATGAAAAAATTAATTTTTAAAAAAGAGTCCTGTTTGAAAACACAGGACACAAATACTACTTTGCACAGAAATGTGCATGAGAAGGTGTTAACCACAAAGAATTCTGCTCAGAGTCTTTTGCTTGGTTGCTTGTAATAAATCAAGGTTTAGCTAAATTGCAGTGATGAATTTATATGTGAGAAATTGGGTAGCTGCTAGACAGTTGAAAAGTGATCAGAGCAAGCATGGATATTTTGTCATTGAGTCAAAAAGTGCCCTCTTGCATTCTAAGCACTAGACAGTTACTTTAAGGAAGCTGTTCCGGGGTGGATTTATTTTTATTCCTAGAATTTGTACACAGATAAAATATTTTGGGTAGATGCTTTACTGTCAAATGATGGACTGTCTTTGGAAATCATACTTAATTTAGAGATTTTTGTCCAGTGTAATTTTCTGTCTGCTCAGCATTCCCATTTGTGTGATGTAGTTGCTTCTGGAGTCAGAGCTATTACATTTCTTTAAAATTTCTGCATCATAGTAAAGTCATTGTTTTCAAACCATAGTTTCTTACTTTGGGTTTGTTAGCTGATTGTAAACTGTGATTAGGCAATCAATGTAAATGATACTAATTCCTTGTTAGTCACATTTAACATGCTGCCTGAAAAAATGCCATGTGGTTGGTTACCTTATCGGAACCATTAAAAACAGCACTGATGGGAGTAAAGCCCCCAGAGCACAGGACTGGATTGCACTACACAAAAGTAAAAAAAAACCTACAAATACAGTTTCCCACTTTCTATATGTTTTTCTGCTTGAATTTTCACCTATCTGATATTGGGTATTAGCAATTCATGGCGCTTAGCACAGTCTTCTCCTAGTCTGGTTTTGGCTGAAAGAACATAGCTTCTTCATCTCCCAAACGTAGTCTCTTTGATTTCTGTATTAGCTATCCGGTGATGTTCTTATGTACAATCATCTGTTTGATTGATTGAAGCATGTATTTGTGTTAAATTGATTGTTGGCTTCTCAAAACTCTGTGAGTTCTTCTGCTTTGTTTTTGAACCCTACACAAAAATTTCCAATTACATTTTATTTTGCTTTGTTTCCTTTTTTGAATTTCAGTTGCCTATGATTATAAAACCATTGTCTTGATTTGGTGTGTGAATATTTTCCTCCTAGACACACACACGAAAGCTTCCAATTTCATCTTCTTCACCATTTGTAGTTGGAGTATAGATCTGAACTGTTGATGGGTTTTCCTTGAAGTGTAATGGACATTATTTGGTCAGATCTTGCAATATAGCCTCTATATTCCTATGCTAGATCTTATCTCATTATTGGAGCCACTCCATTTCTTCTGAATTTGTCATTTCTAGAGTAGAACACTTTGTCGTTGTTTGACTGAGAATGTTCTGTTTCAGTCCCCTTTAGTTTACTTACACTAAGCACTGTGATATTTAAATGTTCATTTTCTTGTTTTATGGTTTCCAGTGTACCTTTATTTATACTTCTCACATTCTGTACTTCAATTATATGTGTTGTGCACCATTGGACTTTCCTTTCGCTTCTGTGCACAGCAGCCATTAGACATCCTTTTTGCTTTAATCTAGTTGTGTCATTAGCAACAGCGCTATTTGCCCTTGTCCTCCCCCAGTGCTTTCTGATCTGAGAGCTTCACTTTCCAGCATTATCTCTTGTTTCATTTTGGACTGTCTCATCGTAGGATTTTCAAAGTAAGAAAAGTTTTGCAGTGGGTTACCATTGCCACTTTTGTGCGTAGTACTACCACATTTTAGCTTGAGCATCACTGTTGTGGCTTCCTCTGTCAGTGTCACCTTCAGTGACCGCTGCTGCCCAGGAGCTGCCACTCCCAGCACCATTGGACCTCTTCATTATCTGCTGCAGCTGTCACCCTTGAAGAAGGTGAAGGTCTGGTGTCTCAGCTGTGAACATATTCTGCCTTTGGTGACCCTGCTAGGAGTCTTGGCTTGTAATAGGAGGCTGGCCTCCATTTGGTATTGCTCTCATTTTTATAGAGACACCCAAGCCCCTTCGCCACATTCAAGTTTGTATCCAAGAAGGGGGGTCTACAGGTTAGTGGCAGGTCACTAGAACCAGTGACAGGTTCTCTGGGAGTTTTGAGAGTCATCTCCCAGCTCTTCTCAGCTCAGTTGGTGGTAAGAGATTTTAGGAGCCAAAGTCCAAAATACCTGGTGTGCCAAAGGTTCTTCACTCCTTCTGTAGGAGAGTGCCTGTTCAGTTATCTTATCTGAACTAATCTCTTGGGAGCAAAATTGATTTCTGCTTTAAAGTCTCCTAAAGACTAGGATCTGCAGGCACTTGTAATCACTAAGAGATGCTACATCTGAAAATGTTTTTTTTAAAAAAAAACTAAATGCAAAGAACAAAATGAATTGCAAGCACCTTTTAAAATCATACAGAAAATCGGCACTTCTATCATGGAGTTCCTCCTTTAGGCTATCGGTTTAAATAGTGAAGTTACTTTGTAACTGTCCCCATTTCTAATTTAAATGTAAGCACTACATTTTACATGGCCAAAGAAGGACGTTTGTTGAATAAAATGCTCAATGTATTTTGCAACTTGAATCAGTATTTGTTTACTATGGGGAATAAGTGCTGTTGGAATTACTCTCAAATATGTTTTCATAGGATTGTGTTCCAAAATCAAAGTCTCTTGCATGGATCTCTTGGAAATTAGGCAGTACAGTATTTTCTTATTTTATAATTTGTCCCTTCCTCTTTCAAGCAGAGCCTAGAGATGATCATTTTGTACTTCTGCAGTTTCATATGAAGCGTGAAGTGTGGCACTGTAAGTGCCACAGTGGCCCATCCCTCACCCCTAGGCCTGTTGTCCCACTTACTGGGCTCAGCGTGCTACTGGGGGTCCTTCTTCAGCACTGCTGATCCAATCTGGGCAGGCGTCTGGCTAGCCCTTCCTCACTTCCCCAGGTAATCAACCACTCATCGGCCATGCAGGGAAACTCTCTGTTCCACATCCTTGCCAGAGTGGTCAGTTGCCTGAGGAGGCAGAGAAGGGTTGGCTGGAGTCCTGACTGGATTGGAGCACTGCTACAGAAGAAGGACCCCAGCAGCATACAGAGCCTGGTAAGTGGCTGAACCGGCCTGGGGGTGGGGGTGGGGGATGGGCCACCGTGGTATCTGTGGTGCTGCACTTTCTATAAAGCACAAAGTGCCCATCTCTGACAGAAAGCTTTATTCCGTTTTTAGAACAAAGCATTTGGATGTTTTTGAAATATTAACAAGTTTATTTATGTACTAATTTAAAATCTGCATGGATTAGTTTTTCTCTCTCATCTTCTCCTATTCTTAGTTGGTATTAAGAACAGAATCCATGATCATCTGCATGCCTTAAATGAAGGTGATCGTGTATGAAAAAGATGGCTTATTCAGTGAATTTGGTTTAGAAATATATATGTGTGTGTTGTGTCGTGACAGTTGTGACCGACTCTTCGTGACCTCATGTCCATGGAGTTTTCTTGGCAGGAATACTGGAGTGGTTTGCCAGTTCCTACTCTAGGCGCCTACAGCACCTGGTATTCCCAGGTGGTCTCCCATCCAAGTACTGTAGCTTTTTTGTATTCCTTGGACAACAATTTTCAGTGATCTAGGTTTGGTAGTGGGATGCATTTAGTAAGGACATTTCCTGTGAAAAAGCATGCTACAGAACAAATGTAGTTGTGATGCTGCTATGAGAGTGTTTGATATTTCTTCCTGCGGTTCTGTAGTAACTTACATGATTTAAAAAATTATTTGTTGTTTTCAGTTAGTTATATTTATTACAGTAATTATAATTCTGTACCGCTACATCTAGTGGGCTCACCATTACTCTGGGTGGTTTCCAACAGTGAAATAAACATCAAGAAAATAACCACACACCTCACCCAACCCACAAATATAAAAATTTAAAATATAAGAAGTACAATATAAGTATATTCCTATCAGATTAAATGCTATATTTTGTAGTTATAGAACCTTTTTATATTCACATATGTGCAGAAACAAATATTTGAAAACCTATTGAAAGGGGCAGAAGGGAAAAACATGGTGTTAGACAGCTGCAATATCTTGGGTCATAACAAACAAAACACCTCCATATCCCTACTTAATATAGTACGGTTGGCAGTCATTTTAGGACTGGCTTGCAGAGCTGACTGGATAGTTGTACTGTTACTTTGCTGCCAGGACCACCAGTCATTTTTAAATCTTATTTTCTTAATAAAAATCTGTTTGTTAGGAAGCTTGAGCACTTCCTTTCATGGGCAACAGTAGCAATTCCTACAGAACAAATAGGAGCACAGATGTGTTTGCTCACTTGGAGAGATGACTGTAGTCTTCTTTGGTGGGTTGGAGCAGAAAGATGCTCCACATGGCTTCCTGATGAGGAGAAAAACCCCCCACCAAGACTGGTTACTTGGCCTGCATGTAGATAGGGTATACATTTATTAATGGGCAAAATGTTAAGTTGGTCTGCCTTTTAACTAATCATAGATTTGATTTCTTAAAAACCCAGTTTGCCTCAGTCTCAGTATTGGTGCCTTTTTAGAATTCCCAAAGGGAAAATAAAATGAGTGTTTGAAATAAAGGGAAAATAAATCCACAGTATGATTAAATTCATCTGAGACCTATCATATTTCACAAATAATGTGAGAAGACAAGAGTCATAGAATAGTCAATCATGCCTGTCACAGAGAAGGACCTAATGTAAGATGGATTGATTCACTGAAGGAAGACAAGGCCTTTAGTTTGCGACACCTGAGTAGGGCTGTTGGTGATCAGATCTAGACATGGGCACGACTCGGCAAAATTGTCGTTTCCGTTTTCGGTTGTCGTTTCTGTTAGGTAACAAGAACGGTAACGATAATTAAGCCGTCAGAACTCGAACTTGAACCGACAAAAGAAAACTTTGGTCGGGTTTTTCGTTGTCGTTCATGGCATCGCGGCGATCGCGCAATGCCATTGGCAAGCAGCACAGAAAAAGTTTTAAAAAGTAAAAAAAAAAAAAAAACCCGACTCCCGGCCAAAAAAGCAGGCGAAAATATGCCTGCCTGAGGACACCTACCTGAGGGGTGGTTTCTGGGGGGGGTGTCCCCAGCCTTCCCCCCCTCTCCTGTCCTGGGCTGCTTGCACCAGGCTGGGGGGGGGGTTCATCCTCGTCGTCTCCAGAGTCCATGCCATGCGGTGGGGGGGATCCAAAATGGCGACCGCAATATTTATTTTTAAATTTATTTTTAAATTGTGGTCCAAAAAACCACCAAAAACATGTGAAAATTAGGTATTTTAAATGCCTGAATTTTTATAGTAGCAGCAGTGGGTTTTTTATAGTAGTAAAAGGTCGCACTGATTTTATTTTATTTTATTTTATTTTTTATTTTTTTAGACCTGCCCATGTGGGCTGGGCATGGGATGGGACCATGCAATTTTTTTGAACCATTCCACCAATTGCATGGCCAGGTTTTGACTGACACTTCTGGGTGTCGCCCGCCCGCCCACTCTCCCGCCCGCGGCCACCGGCCGCCCGCTCGCCCACCTGCGCCTCCCCCTGCCGCTGTCGCTGCCCGCCCATGGCCCCCCGCCACCGCCGCCCGTCCGCACCTCCCGCCCGCCCCCGCACCTCCCCGCCCACCGCCTAGGGCGCAAAAACACCCAGCGCCAGCCCTGATTGCGGGACGCCCCCATGCTCACTGGGACATCAAATCGCGCTAAATCGGGGCGGAAACGACAAATGGAACGACAGATTTTTGAAAAATTTCACGACAAACGGAAATGACCCGAAACAGACCTGTCCCGACAAACGACAACTCGAAAAGTAATTTTTTCTGGTCGTGCCCATCTCTAGATCTATGAAAGGCTGGTAATTCATAGATCCACCATATATTGGAAGCACAATTTGAACAGCAATAATAAAATAACCTGTCTTGCAGTTAGCAAACCTTTATATTTGTTTTTTAAAAATTTAAGAGTGATATTAGAAAGAAAGGCCATATGTTTCCAGTCATTACTAAAATACAACATCAGCAGGAAAAATAGAGCAAGAGTAATTGTTATCTCTATCATTAGCAGTTCTGATTTGCAGACTTGGTAGCTCATGTAGCTTCCATGTGGAGATTCACAAATGTCAATGAATTTTCTTGTTTCTCTTCAAAGGCTCGAACCAACAAGAAACCTTCTCCAATAAAATACGAAGCCGGAGATCTTGTGTGGGCAAAGTTCAACAGACGTCCGTGGTGGCCCTGTAAAATTTGTGTTGATCCTGTATTAGATACTCATACAAAAATGAAAGGTAATATAAATTGTGCTGCATAATTGGAAAGTTAGCATGCTGGGCTGTTATTCTTATATGGTATTTTGCAAATCATCTGTGTTATGTGTTGATTGACCAAAACAATTATGGATGCGGGGAGGGATATTTGTAATTACCCAAAAGAGGAATATTTGAAATTATTATGCCCTTCTGAGGTAAGTGGGACTTGGCTTTCTTGAGGGTGTACTTTTTAAAATAGTTGCTTGACAGGCATGTTTGGAAAAAGTGCATTGTGTAAGGAAGGTGGACCTTCGCCTTGCTGTTCCTTCCAAAATTGGGCACCCCATGCTGCAGTCAGACATAGAAAAAGTCACTATATTCTTGAAGGCTTTCACAGCCAGGATCTGATAGTTGCTGTGAGTTTTTCAGGTTGTTTGGCCGTGTTCTGGAAGTTTTTCTTCCTGACGTTTTGCCAGACTCTGTGGCTGACATCTTCAGAGGGCAAGGCGCTCAGGGAACTAAACCCAGAGCACAGAGAGAACTCCTACTTCCCTGAGCTTCTTGCCCTTTGAAGATGCCAGCCGCAGAGTTTGGCAAAACATCAGGAAGAAAAACTTCCAGAACACGGCCAAACAGCCCAGAAAATTCACAACAACTATTAGAAAAAGTCCTTCCTCCCCCCCCCCCCATGCTTGGTTACCATGATAAGGCTAACCCTTGTCTCTCTTGCTGTCTAGCCAGGTCACCCAGAATAATGTAGTTAATTTTGGGGGCTGGGGGGAATCTTTCAATAGGCTGTGTTGGAACACTTTTCATCCTAACTGCTGCTTATATTGCAGCAGGAGATGGGCCATGAGCTTATTTGGGAGGCTTTAGAGCAGTGGTTCGCAACCTGGGAACCCCCCTTGGGGGTTGAACGACCATTTCACAGGGGTCCCCATGAGCCAGTGAAGAAAAAGGCACAAACAGCTTGGGTGTGGAGGAGGAGGGGGAGGAAGGGGGGGCAAGAATGAGTTATAGCTTGATAGGTTGGAGGAGATGTCAGTCAATGGCACTGTAGGCTGCGATTGGCTGAGGGTGCCTGTAGAGGGAAGCTCTCTATGGCACCTGCGGCGATGGCCTGCCAAAGGGGGCTTGTGGCCTCTTCCAAGCAGAGCAAGGGGGTCACCACAACATGAGGAACTGTATTAAAGGGTCACGGCATTAGGAAGATTGGGAACCACTGCTTTAGAGGCTTGTCTGTGTGCTACTGGTACCCTAACTGTAAATTTTAGGTCATATTTACAAGTTATCATTTATCCTGAGATTAAATTTCCTGAATTCAATCTAGCCTGTGACTTTTTCATGAAATGAAGCACAAGCTTCAAAGAACATGTAGCCTCAGACAAAATTGGACCCCATTTTCAGGACTTCCAAGTGGCAAGCAACTGAAATGTGTCACCTTGTTTGTCCAAGACTGAATTGCATGGCAAATGTTGACAAAAATGAAAGTGCAAGAGGAAAGTACAAGCAGTTTCTGAAGAATCCTGGAGTTTACAGGTGTAGAATATATGTTATTTTTAAAAGATAGCTCTCCTGAGTCTGTAAGGAACTGCTACAATCATGTGGGATGAACTGGCTGGAACCCTGAATTGCAACACTCCTGTTAGGACGCAAGAATTCATTTCAGTGTTCTGTCATGGGTTCCATTCATGAAACCTCTGTACATGCTAATTATAAACATTTCCTTTCACCAGTTTCCAATCGCAGACCATATCGGGAGTATTACGTGGAAGCCTTGGAGGACCCATCCGAAAGAGCGTGGGTTGTAGGAAAAGCTATTGTTGTTTTTGAAGGACGACATCAGTTTGAGGAGCTACCTGTCCTTCGGAAGAGAGGAAAACAAAAAGAGAAGGGTTATAGACACAAGGTAATAGCTCGTCTCAGCATGCTGCCAAACCTCAAGGAGGTACAAAATACTGTGGCGTTTTAAAGACTGACAAATTTGTCATGGTGTGAGCTTTCTTGGACCAAACCCCACTTCTTCAGACACAGAAATGGAAGTAGATTTTGATTCGGAAAACCTCACACTGAAACGTGTTTCTTAATTTCCAGCGCACCACAATATTTTATCGTTATTTTTTCTTCTTCTTTCCTCCCACTCCTTTTCAATTCACAATAGATGCCCAGAACCTTAAGGCATGATCTACCCAAAGTGGAAAGTGTTTGAAGGCCCTTGGGAAGGGGCTGTTGAAATTTGAGTTCAGGGATGTGTGAGTAAGGTGGGCAGATATGGAAACAATTGTAAGGATTTCAGCTCCAACTTGAGGTCTTCAAGTTTTTTAGGTGCTAGTTATGCATTCAGATTTTGGGTTTCAAGATGCTACTATAAAATATCCAAGTGGAATATCATAGTCCTGATAAGTGGGATTATCAATACTCTGTTTATTATTATGGTCATATGCATAGGTCACTCTTATACCCAACTATGGGCATCAGTATTAATTAATTAATCTTCTATATTATGGGACTGCTATGGCAAACCACAAACTGAGTCTGGAAAGGCAGGAACTAAGAGCATTTGCTGTAATGGTTGGGACAGAGATGTTTCTGCTTCTCAAGCTTAGATTAATAATGTGTCAAAGTTGGCTTTGCTTGGGTACATGCCCAGGGATTATAGAAGTACAGGGAAGTTATAGGTCATTGAAGAAAGTTTTTATCTGTGTTGTCTAATGAACCATGTTTTACAGTCACATTCTGTGAAGGAAAATAACAATGTATTTTCACGACATTATCCCTTTTTGTGTTAAAAGTGTTCATTTAGTGATTTATATTGTCCTTTCTTTTCCTTTAAGGTTCCTAAGAGATTTATGGCTAAATGGGAGATCAGTGTTGGCCTCGCAAATGAATGTCTGAAACAAAATGGTACTCGGACATGCATCCTGATGTCTAGCAAAACAGAAAGGGAGAAGGATATCCTTTTAATTGACTCTTACACCAAGGGCTCCATAAATGAACAGAGCAAGCAGCTAAATGGATGTTTGAAGTCATTTGCCTCAGACTCTAGACCTTTAATCCACGATAAGGGGAAGATGTTCACTAAATCACGAGTGAAGAAGAACTCTGACAACAGGAAGAGGAACAGAATAAGAAAAACTAGCGCCAAACCGGAGGCATCCAAGAGAGAGAGTAGTGGGAAAGTGCCAGGGTGCAAAGCTAAAGAGATGACAGCTGCGGATTCACCGGATAAGCAAGCGTCTCACGAACTCTGCCGAATAGCCAAGAGCTTAATGGGGTCCAAAGGCACGGTGGAAAACTACCTGCTGTCTTCCTTTGGAGAAAGGCAGTTTGAAAATAAACTGAAGAAAACAGAGCGTGAGCTCTCTCAGAGGGACGGCCAGCAGGAGACAGCCAAAGTCGACCTGAAGAAAAAGAAAAATGTGGTCTTAGTGGGCAGCTCAAAACTCCCGCTGCATGGTCCTGCCACTGCTGATGCCGGCGCCGAGAGGGAGCAAATGGACTCGGATTTGTCAGACGACGGTACCTGTGATTTTGACTCTCTTGACCAAAGCATAGCAGCAGCTGCTGCATTTAGTGCCCTGAAAAATTGTGACTCTGTAAATAAAAAAGGAAAGGAACAGTCTTTGGGACAAAGAAATATTAAACGTTCTGCTCATGTCTCGAAAAGTGTCAGTAGAAACCGCAAAATTATGGAAAGCTCTCGCCATAAGAATGTCCCTTTGGACGCAAGAGGCGAGGAGTTCTGCAAGCCGTCCTTTGCAGACAAGGTCGCTTCAGCTGACCCTCTTTCCTTTACAGATAAGCACACTACACTCCAAAGCACGGGGTTTACTGGTCAAATGGATACAAAACAACTTCAACTCAGAGGTATAAAATGCAAGCATAAAGGAACTGCTGTGGAGAGAGACTCCTCTCCGAAGGAAGAAGAACATAGTTCTGATGGCTGCTTTCCTGCTACCAAAGGTTCTCATGGGTCTCAGTTAGATGGAGCGACCAAAAGGGGAAAGGTTGATGGCCCTAAACTGCCGAACAGCACTAACGCGAGGCCTTCTGATGCTGCTGAAATAGAGACAGCCGTGGTGAAGCATGTGCTTTCGGAACTGAAGGAGCTGTCCTATAGTTCTTTGAACGATGCAAGTAAAGATGGAGGGCCTCCTAAGACCTCGGCACCTTTACTCTTCTCCTCTGTCTCTGGGCAGAATCATTTGCCTATTAAGCCTGATTACAAGTTCAGCACCTTATTAATGATGTTGAAAGATATGCACGATAGTAAGACAAAAGAAAAGCAGATCATGACGACTCAGAACATAGTCTCTTACCCACGTTCTAACAGCGGCGATAGTGCTGGAAGTCACACTCCACGGGATTTGACATCTATGCCTACAGTGGGAGCCGCTCATACCTTAGGAAAAAAACAAGATAGTGTTCAAGAACCAGAGTGCCAGAAACCCAAAGAAGGTCAGTCCTCTTTTTCACATGATATCACAACCAAGTTGATTGATGCTGGTGCTAAGAAAAGGGAACTCACAAATACTGTCTCTGGGACAAAGTGCACTGCAAGGCGCAGCTGTCCCAAGCCTAAACCAATGCCCAAGCTCCTAGCTAAAGCAGCATCCAAGGGCAAACTTCCAAAGCAGTTGTCCAGTACAGCGGAGCCTGTGCGCCACCAGCACAGAGCTCCCCGAGGCTCACTT
Source organism: Phrynocephalus versicolor (assembly GCA_023846285.1). Taxonomy (NCBI): domain Eukaryota; kingdom Metazoa; phylum Chordata; class Lepidosauria; order Squamata; family Agamidae; genus Phrynocephalus; species Phrynocephalus versicolor. Next base: position 71,021,978 of record JAHTLZ010000010.1, read on the forward strand.
ACTAGTCCTTTAGACAATACCAAGGAAGATGTTTCAAGGAATGTACCATGGGAGATGGTGGAGCCCTCCCCTGGTGAAGACTCGGCAAGTTCCTCCGATGGCAGTTTAGTTCATGTAAGAATGAAGTCAGAATCTGGTAAAAAAAGAGAGAGCTACAGCAGCTCCTTTGAAAAGGGGTCATGCCTAGAGCTGGATTCAGGACTGGATAGAAAAGGGTCCTTGGGTGATGAGCCTAAAGATGTAAGCTACACAGCACCCAAAAAGAGATGGCAGCGCTTTAATCAAAGCAGCGCTAAAGCTGGTAAGCACCTCCGTAGATCTAGGGAAGAAAACAAAATGGCCTCCGGTGAATAAAATTAAATGTGGAGGCACAGAACTGTCTTGTCTCTTTCAGAGATGATTATTTTAAAAATGTTAGCATAACATGTACTTAGAAAAGCCAGGGTCTCATTGTGTTTGATAAGTGAAACAAAGCTAAGGCCCCCAAGACATGGTGTGATGTGGTTCAGTAGGACTCCCCGATTTGGTTGTCTGAGGGTGGGGGTTTCTGGTATCTGGTTTCCCATGTACAGGATATAATGTTTACGTTAGTATAAAGGAACATTCTCCATTGTGTGAATCTATAGTTGCAGACTGAATCATATGGCTCAAAATCGGTCCCAACATTTTACCTGCCAATTGTGAGACCTGGGCCTTGGCACAGAGTTGAGCCATGTCCAGAGGTTTTGAAGGCGGAACCCTTCCCTGGCTTTGGAGGGCTGCACTCCCTCCCACAATTTTCACTTCCTAAAAGGCTCCCCCCCCCCAAAAAAAAAGGCCTCTCATATCCTCTAGGCAAAAATCAAAGAGACACAACAAAAGACACAAAACACGTGGCACTTTAAATACTAATTTTCATATCCTCTAGTGCAGTGGCTCTCTTCTCAACCTGTGGGTCCCCAGATGTTCCTGGACTGCAACTCCCAGAAATCCTAGCCAGCTCAGCTAGTGATGAAGACTTCTGAGAGTTGCAGTCCAGGAACATCTGGGGACCCACAGGTTGAGAACCACTGGTCTAGATTAAAAAAAGTAACAGCATTTGTCTTGGAGTCTAGAGTACTGTACTCCCTCCCCACTTACAACAAAATTGTATCCCATGCCCATTCAAGGGCAGAATTTAGTTTTTTTGAGGTGAAAATAGTTATTTTAAAAGTTGGGGTAGAAGCCTCAGGTGTGCTGAGGGCTGCTCTTAGGAACCTGGGGAACATATCAGGTCTCATGTACCCTGGGGAGTCAACTTTGGCCCTCACCTATTTCCAGTTGTCATCACTAGAATTCAAAGAGAAGTTGCGCTTCGACAGGAGAAACTCACAAAGAAAATTGGAAAGGGATAATGTTGGGTGATTTAAAAAATCTTAGTTTTTTTAACTGAAATCCTGGTGTTTACTGTTTTGGGTTTTTTTAGCTCCACAGCTTTATTTACGCTTCTGTATTTCTTTAAAAAAATACAGCAACAGTCTAAAATAAGTATTGTATATCTGGAAATAAATGTATTCGGTTTTAGGGATCGTGCAGCAGATTTGGCCAAATCCTAACCAAACGGAGCTAATTCTGATCATTTTACATTGAGTCAAGAGTGAGTCAGTTTGGTCCAAATTCAGTCCAAAAAACAGATCCTGCTGGGTGTGAAGTTATTCAGAGCTGTTGGGCTACTAAAGGAAAAGCAGATTGCTGATCCAAAATTTTGCAAAAGTATTTCACGTAAGGAAACATCCAGGTGATGTGATAGGAAGGAAAAGGGGAGCTAAACTTCACTTGTAGACAGATGTAGTAACGGGAGATTTCAGACAATTTTGGATAAGTTACAGGTCTCACAGGGTTTTTGATCGTCTTGAACAATTCAAGTCTCCTGTTTCTTCACTTGAAAACCTTTTGTTTTATTAGTTTGAATAGTCTAGCCTTGCCCTGTTGTTGCTCCCTGTTGTTAAGTTTGTTTGAAAAGGAACCTATTCGTGGTGTATGAATTTTAAGGAACAAAATCTTGTTGCCTAGTTTTCTCTCTGATGCAGTTCAGAGCAGGCACTGGAATAATTCATCTTAGACTGGTTAAAAGCTTCCTCCCACCCCCTTCCACAATTGTACAGTAGACCCTCGTATAACAAAGGGTTTGTATAACATAAAATCTGTACAACATAAAAAATTCCGGAGATATGGGAAATTTGCTTAACAGAATGGGGCGAATCCATGCAACATAAAAATGGTCGTGATTAAGGGTTACTCCGTTTTCAATGCATTCCTTTGGGAAAATTTTATAAAGGAAAATTTCCTTAACAGAATTTCATTTGGAACAAATTAATTCCTTTATACAAGGCACCACTGTTTCCAAGGGTTCCTTGGGCTCCCAGGTTAAGCCTTTGGTAGCTTCCGGATGGAGTGGAAGTGAGGGAAACCTTTAAAGGTGAAAAATGGTTACCAAATCTCACCTCCAGCTGGATCAGGACCACCGCTGGCAATCCAACCACAATTAGTTCTTTTTTACTTTATTTAATGACTTCCAATGACCCCCATGCAGCCTCAGCCTAAGATTCTCAAAGGCTTCCCTAAGGCAAAAGGCCAAGGGACCCTCAAGACTTAAAATGGGGGGGGGGAATGGGAAGCTTTAAATTAGTGTTAAGTCCAAGCGGCACCAGATGCAAAGTAAGACAACATGATTTGTGCATCATGTGTTCCGTAGCAATACTTGTCTTTTACCCTTTTCCATCTACCCTTCACCACGAGCCAGGCAAGAATCTGACCAGCACTTGGGTGTCTCAGTGTTTAAAATAATTTTGTTGGGATTTATTGCTAGATTTGTGGTTGCCTTCATTTCTAAAGTACCCACACTTGAATCTTTCTTTCCTCCTCTTTTACAAATGGAATCCTATTCTTTTTTTACTTTATATTTGTTGTTTATTTAAATTGATCTGTTTTAGTGCCAGTGTTATTTTACTAGATCTTTTATTGGGTGACAGTGCTTTTTTTATCCCTTACATTCCCCACAGACACATTTTGGCACCATTTTTTAAGCTTATATTTGCTTTTGGTTTTAATCTCTGCTGTATTTGTTCTGTCTCAACAGTGCAACTATTGTGCAGCAGCCACACAGAGAAATTAGAAACATAGAAACATTGTTCTAGTACAGAAAACTAGCAAAGGTTAAGCATATTGAAGCAAATGTTAAACTCTTGTTTTATGCTTAGTGTCCCCGGATTTCTAGTGCTTATTTGGAAAAATAAGTTTTGTACCCGTTGCAAGGAAGAATGTAGAGCACAAAATGCAGAGAAGAAAGGAGCACAAAAAGCCCTGGGACTATATATTTGGAAATCAGGAATAATTTTCTGAGCCACTGTGTGTCTTCCCTTGTGGAAATTAGCAAGAGGAATAGGAATACATTGAAGACCAATTAATCTGCCCTCCCTTTTTTTGCCTTTTTTAGACCTACAGAATGGATTAATCAGGGTTGGTTATTCGAAATGCAGGTTTAATGACATTTTGAATGACGAAATTTAGAATTATGAAAATTCTGTTGGAACGCATTAATAATTCAAGGCATCACTGTTAGCCATTTTATCCCGAGTAGCAATTCAGGTTTTGTTCCTGTTTTCATAATTGCTGAACTCTAGTAATAAATTGCAACTAGAATAGACCCATTGAATCATGAGGGTTTGGCGAGTGGACTGCTTCGTAAGTTCCATTGATTCAAGGTATCTTACTCTAGATGGAATTTACTATTGGATTTCTATCCTTATGTTCATGAACTTCCAGATCGCCATGACTGAACTTCCAGATAACCTCACCTGGATGACTGATAATCTTCATAGACACGTTGCTAATAACTGTAACTCTTGAACCAGGTCCTAATGAAGGATTCTGTCTCAGCACTCCTGCTCTTCTCTGGAGACTAACCCTGAAGCTGTTTCTCCTTTTTGTCAGTTGCACATTCAGAGAAAAAACGCCTTAGAAAGCCCAGCAAGCGTCTTCTGGAATATGCAGAAGAGTATGATCATATATTTGCACCTAAGAAAAAAAAGAGGAGCCAGGAACCATTTCGGAAGGTAGGTGTCACCATGGCACAGTTTACTTGAGATAAAGGTTTTTCCCCGCACATGCATCCTAGTCATATCTCCGTTTCCAAGCCAAAGAGCCAGTGTTGTGCAAGTCCGTGGTCATGTGGCCGGCATGGTTGAACGCATTTCTGCTCATGGAACACTACCTCCTTGCTTTTGATGTTGGTACTTGGAATACAGTAGCGTAAAAAAAGAAAAAAAGAAAACATCATTAAAGTAAGATTTTTACAACATTCTTTATTGGAAGATGGGTGGTATAAAAATAAAACAAATAAATAATAAATAAACAATAAAATTATATTCTTTTTAGAAAACTAGCAGTTTTTCAGTGATTTCATTGCTCATCTAAGATTTTTTTTAAAGCACCAGCCCCATCAAGTCCTGAGGGCACTATGCATCCACTGCTAGCAGGATCCTAGTTATTCACAGAGACAGGCTTGAATTGCATTGGTTTTTCACGTGGTGCAGAAATCACTAGGTTTCCCCAATGTCTTGTGCACTTTGTTTATTTGTTTGTTTGTTTTCTGTGTGGCTGCTTTATAGGCAAGCGCTTTAGGGAAGGCAGAAACCAAACGTGAACGCAGCCCTGACAAAGCTCACGATAGCGATTTAGAAAAGAAGCCTTCAGATTCCGTTTCGTCTGCTTCTTCATCTAAAGAATCTCCTCCAGTTCTTGAAGCGGAGTGTTCTCTCTCCGATGAACCTGACTCCCGTTGCCTGGAACCAAGATCTGAAATGCCAGTTTTGACGTTGTCATCACCAAATGCATTGCAAGCTGCTACTGTTGTCACTCCTCCTCCTTTGCAGGGAGAGGAGCAGCTAATGATATCAGGTAGGACCACATGAGCTGTTACTGGGAACCGGCGTATTATTTATTTATTTAAAATATTTATATGCTTACTTTCTTCTAAAGGATCCAAGGTGGCTTGCAGCATTAAAAAAAGCCACACGGAAATGGAAAATACTAAAATGGAAAACACAAGTAGTGATGTTGGGAACATTAGTATAATGATATTCTGTAGTATGGATGGACGTGTCTCTGGGCCCTTTTACACGACCCCTAAGATCTGCTGGTAGCTTAAATTTGGATCCCCCCCCCAGCCAGATATCATGTGGGTTTTGTTCCTCTTCCTGTGTTCCCTCCCTTCCACACTCTGTTGCTTCTGTCTGCAGTGAGGAGGGGGAGAAAAAAATGCAGGCTCACCTCTGCTTGCCAGCAGCCCCATTAGGGATTCCAGTCTGTTAAAGTGGTGGGGGACAACAAAAACAAACAGAAGGTGAGGAGAGCCCGGCATCCATAGCTTTACAATCCCCATCAGAATTTTTTTTACCTCCAGAGACCAGGTACTTGTAAAGTGCGCTGGGGCGCGCTTAAGTGGGCGTGGACATACTTTATTTATTTTTTAAAGTCTGCTGCTGGTGGGAAAACAATTTTATGCTCCGGATCTGCAAGTGTTTTTCAGCGGATTTTAGGGGTTGTGTAAAAGGGTTCTCTGTTGTTCATGAAGTAAGGGTATTCTGCTTTCATTCCTTTTTTTATTATGGGATGGAAAGCAACAGATCGCGTTGAAACAAACAAGTACAAACTATCATGTTTGATATGTCTCCCGTTATTTGTTCACTAACAGTATGAAGCATGGGATGGGCCATTCAGGAGTCATAGCCTTGAATGAGAAGAGAAGGTGTATCAAAGTGTGTTGTTGCTGTTCTGATTGTTATTTGATAAACTAGTGTGTTTCTAGAGGGAAAAATGTCATGCTTGTATCTTCATTGTAGGGAGCTTTGAGAGCAAACGGCAGAGGAAACCGACTAAAAAGCTCTTGGAATCCAATGATTTGGATACTACCTTCATACCAAAGAGGGTGTGGACCTCCATAAAGAAGGCAAGTTCCGTCTTTTGGCTTCCTAATTCTACTGAGAATATAAAGATTGTGTCCTTGGGTGTAGAATACGTTTCGCATGATTAATGCAGGGCAGCTAGCAGAAGGAATCCATGCAAGCATATTTGGAAGCATGATCATCAGTATGTGAAATTTTCAGTGGAAGTCCTTTAAAGACAAAAAGGTGATTTTTTTAAAAAAAAAAAAGGAAAAAGGTTTCAGTGAAAGCGTCGAAAGCCTCTGATATGCAAAATCTCTTTTTCATTTCTCTCTGTTTCCTCCCCTCCCCCCTTCTTCAGGTGTGCGTTTTCTTTTTTAAAGAATAGATTACAGAAAGCAACTTCTAGAAAGCAAGAGCCGATTATCATTTTTAAAAAGCTTGCTCGTATTAGAGAAAGAACTCTTCCTGTAAGATAACATGGTTATGGTAGTGAGACTTCTAATCTACTTCAGTAGAATCGCCTCTCCCGATAACAATGCAAGATACGTAGACGTTATTGAGCCTTGGTGGGATTATTGTGATCATTTTGATAAATCAAGACATCAGGATTACCCTTCCTTTAGTTTGTTCTATAGTGTCCTGCCTTTGTGGCAAGGACAATCATAGGATATGTTTACTACCTTTCATTTAAGTTGTATTTGGCTTAATTCACCTCGAGTACCATTTAATATCATGTCTGATACAAGATTGCAAGGTTTATTACAACAAAGACATATCGCTTTCCTTTTAATAATCTTTAAGGTGACGCACAACAATCAAGTTAAGACAGTTGATAAAAGCCGAGCAGTAACCAATTTATATTTTTTAAAAATGCTCAGGAAATAGAGGTTTAAAAAAGCCCAAAATTTGACAGAAGAGCAGGCAAAATCTTTTCCAATTAAAAGCAGCAAGTTCTGGGAAGAGCATTATTTGAAACCACTTTCTAAAGCCATGTTGACCGCTTGCCTATTCGGTGCACGAGATAGCTGTTCTGCTCAAGGAAGAATTTCACACAGGCATGGTGCCACGACCAAGAAAGCTCTGTCCAACACGTTCTCCTCTGCTGTACTTCAACCAGCAAGGATCTATCACCGGGTCCCTAGATCTCAAGGCTAGGACCTGAGCAGAGACAGAAAGAGATTGTCTATAGATTAAATAGCCTAGTCCCAAACTAGTGGCTGAAATCTGTGTTGTATGGCTTGACTGCATTT
>JAHTLZ010000010.1:71038744-71070307 GCA_023846285.1 Phrynocephalus versicolor
CTATCTATCTATCTATCTATCTATCTATCTATCTATCTATCTATCTAGGTGGAAGCCTTTTGTGTTGTGAGTCTTGCCCAGCTGCCTTCCACCGGGAGTGCCTGAACATCGACATGCCAGAAGGGAGCTGGTATTGCAATGACTGCAAAGCTGGCAAGAAACCGCACTACAAAGAGGTGGTGTGGGTGAAAGTGGGCCGTTACCGGTGAGTAAAAGAACAGCAATTCAGCCACTTCTTTGTGCTCCAGTTGTTGTCCTTCATTAAGAATTTAGACTTGCTTTCTCTCTTTCTCTCTCTCTCTCTCTCTCTCTCTCACACACACACACACAAACAAACACACACACACACACACAAACACACACACACACACACACAAATTATATAGTAATTTAAGGATTTGCAGATGCCACTACTGAAGTAATTGAATGCACACCTGTGTGTGTATGTAGATGCATACAGTGTGTGTATGTACACACAGTATGTACATACAGACACATGCACGCACACAGTTACTTCAGTAGTGGCATCCGCAAATTCTTAAATGGTTTCAACATTGATAAGAAAACTATTTTTTTAAACAAAATAAATTAACTCCAGTCTCCTGTTATGTCATTGTTAAATTACCAGCCATGGGAAGGACTGGATCTTAATAGCAGATATTTAGCTAATTTGTTTTCCTGGCTTTTTGTCTTACCAGATGGTGGCCAGCTGAAATTTGCCACCCCAGAACTATTCCACTTAACATCCAGAAAATGAAACATGTCATTGGTGAATTTCCTGTCCTTTTTTTTGGATCAAATGATTACCTTTGGACCCACCAAGCTCGAGTCTTTCCTTACATGGAAGGAGATGTGAGCAGTAAAGACAAGATGGCAAAAGGGGTGGATGGTGTTTACAAGAAAGGTAACTCGTTTCCTTTTGTCTTAGTCGCTTTTCCAGCATAACAGAACTTGTGAGATTTAGTGGGGAGGAAGAGAGAACCTTTGGACAAAAGACATTATACAAGCATGATAAATAAATAAAATCACAATACGTTTCTGGTCTCAAGATTTTATTGCATAAAGCATGTCCCTATTGTATTTCAGGCTTAACCCTGGTTAAACTTCTGTAGTACAGTGGACCCTTGTATAACAAACAGCTTGTATAACATAAAATTTGTACAACGTAAAAAATTCCGGAGATAGGGGAAATTTGCTTAACATAATTGCCTATGGGGAGAATCCGTACAACATAAAAATGGGATCACTCCGTTTTCAATGCATTACTATCGGAATTTGTATAAAGGAAAATTTGCTTAACATAATTTCATTTGGAATGAATTAATTCCTTTATACAAGGTACCACTGTAATTACAGATGAAGGCTAAGTTACTTGAACATTAAACTTGTCTTAAAATGGGTGAAGGTTTCTTGAACAAAAGACATCTATGCTTTCTTTTTCACCTTAAAAACTTGACAATGAAAATGCTATTTTGTGTTTTGAAGAAGCAAGGTATTAGAAGTAAGTTGGTTAAGTTGAGATATCATACAAAGCTATGGCTGCAACTTTGGTTTAAGGTTAAAGTTTTATTTCCAAGAAGTAGTAGCAATCTCAATACTGATTGCAATTTTGTCATTGTGTGAATCCTGGGAAATAAAATCTTGGTCTCACTCTTATCTTTCTCAGTCAGTCGACAATAGCTTTATTGATCGGTTATAATAGATTTCAGAATTTCTGTTATGCATCAACACAGTGACCTTCTTTTATGTGTGAAGTGAGTAAAACATGGGAAACTGTCATGTAGGGTGCCAGACTATTAATCCATCTAATTCGTTTACCTGTTATTGTGTCAGACAGAAATCTGGTCTCCAGGGTTTCAGCCAGTTCTTCCAACTCCGTTTGGAGCATTTCCCCATGCTCTGCTACTAGACTACAACCCCTTCCATGTACCATATTTTTCAGTGTATAGCATGGTATACTATTTTCTAAAATCATGCCACTAAAAACTAAGGGGTGTGGTATACACAGAATGGTGGAGGCAGGGCCGGTGCTAGGTTTTTTTGCGCCCTAGGCGAGGGGTGGGTGGGGGAGGGGCAGGCGGCGGGCGGACAGGCAGGGCAGGGGGCGGGTGGGTGGATGGCGATGGGCGGCTGGCGGGCGGTGAGGGGACGGCCAGCGGTGGCCAGCGGGGGGGGGGGTGGCAGCAGGCTGGCCAGCGCCCTCTCTCCATTTTGGCGCCCTAGACAACTGCCTAGTTTGCCTTAATGGAAGCGCCGGCCGTGGGTGGAGGAGAACCCAAACTCACATGGCTTTTCCCATCCCTGGTTTGTTTTTTGCATGATTGTCCCCGTCTTTTTCTCCACCCCCCACCCCACCCCTGCTGTTTTCTTTCATTTCCCATTCTAAACACTCCTCTCGGCTTTGGTGAATTTGTTTGTTTGTTTGTTTTGCAGGACCAGGCTCTGTTGGGTTTGAGCAGTCCATTAAGAAATCAGCTTGGAAAGAAAAGAAAAAAGCCACACCTTTTTTTCTTGTAAAGGCATTTCTTAATGGGCTGCTCAAGCCCAACGGAGCCTGAACCTGCAAAAAACAAACTCACCCAAGCAGAGAGGCATATTTTGAACGGGAAAATTAACAGTGGGAGTGGGGGTGGGAGTGAGGGTGGAGGAGACCGCAAGGAGGATTTATTAATTTATTTGGGGGGGGTCTAAAAAGTGTGGGGGGGTATCTAATAAAAAGCAGTGTCTTATAGATGGGAAAATGCAGTATATCTGTTTTTTCCTTGTTCTTTTTTTTAATGGAACTGAAGCCATCACAATAATTCTTCCATTTGCTGCTTCCTCTTGACGTGCATTTGATTACTGTATTGCCACAGAACGTATGTGGCAATCGTTGCATTTGTTTAGTTTCACATAGTCGCATCCCTTGTGAACTGAGCTTCAATTACTAAATTTCCTCCCTTCTTAGCCATGCCCACTGCCAGTATTGGGAAGTTGAATTTGACAGAAAGATAGCATTCTTGATAGCTTTTAGGGTGTCAACCCTCTCTCTGGTGGCTGTTGTCGTTTCTACCTGATAATGATATTCATCTTTGCATGGAAGAACTAATATAGAAGTTGGCTAACTTACATCACTGAAGTTGCGAGTAACGTGCATTCAAATGACTGCATGCCTTTTCAAACATAATGTAAAAGGATTGGTTTTTTAAAAATACCACATAGCTCTACAGGAGGCTGCTACGAGATTTGAAGAGCTGAAAGCGCAGAAGGAACTGAGGCAGCTGCAGGAAGACAGAAAGAACGATAAGAAGCCTCCTCCGTACAAACACATCAAGGTGAGAAAGCAAGATGTGGGAGCAGGAGTGGTCCCGCACAGAGGTCATTTTCAGGAATGCATCAGCATGATTAAGCAAGAGGGCCATCCAGTTATGGATGCCCCTTGGCAGCCTAGCCTCGGCCATGAGTAGGTAACATGCCTTAACCGTTGTGCATCTCTTATCTGTACAGCAACCTTGCACAAAAAGCTGAAACCCTTAGATCTGTCCGCCGTGATACTGTGTCCTATCTGAAGTGACTTCAGGGGAACCAGAAAAAATAGACTTTCAAGTTGGGCATATGTTTCCAACATTGTAGGTTCAATGAGTCGGCTGCTGGCTACATGAAATTCAACTCTCATGCTGACCCATAATAGGTTTATGGTATATAAAATTTTGTTTGGACAAAGGGAGCCGCCTTGTTGGGGCATTTTTGGGTCTTAACTTTGGTAGTGGGGGGAGAGAGGTCTTACTTTTTAGTGAGCCTTTTCAACACCTTATGGAAAATGCACTTTTCTTTATTATTTCTATTTATTTCAAACCTTTTTGCCCATCTTTTTAGAAGGACTCAGCTTTACTGTTTGGGAGTTAGTAGCATTACATCTGGAAATGTTGAAAATAGTACATTAAATGTATTGTGGCATGCCTAAAGGTAGACCACAGATTAATTCTAGGGGGTTTTCTTATCCCTCACTGTAGTCAAAGTACATTTTGATTTCTCTGTATATACGTGCTGGATTTCAGCATATGGCCTGGCTAAGAGGCCTTTTCAGCATACAGCTTAATCAGATCAGCCAACCAAGACTTTGCATTGTCTGCTTCAAGGTGAACCGGCCCGTAGGTAAAGTGCAGATCTTCACAGCGGACTTGTCGGAGATTCCCCGCTGCAACTGCAAGCCAGGAGACGAGAACCCCTGCGGTATAGACTCGGAGTGTATTAATCGCATGCTGCTCTACGAGTGTCACCCTGCGGTCTGTCCAGCTGGGGAGCGCTGCCAAAACCAGTGCTTCACCAAGAGGCAGTATCCCGAAGTGGAAATATTCCGCACCCTTGCCCGAGGCTGGGGCTTGCAAGCCAAAAGAGACATCAAAAAGGTATGCTGTTTAAATTGTAGGTGCCGGGAGAAAGAGAAGAAGAGGACATACTGTATTGCCCTAATGAAAAAAATCAACTCACCAGTTCACTTGAAACAGCAGCATTCCCTACAGGATATTTTCAGCATGTGGTTTTGTTACGTTAATGCGTGTCAAGAATGGTCCCCCCCCCCCAGACTTCCACGCCACTCTTGTGTGCAATATTCTAATTGACACAGATTGAAAATAGTGTGCAGGTCCTATGTCAGATTATACATTTCTGGTGAAAGTTCTGTTGTTTTGTTGTCATCCCCCCCCCCGCCAAGTGTTCTTTCAGTAATGTTACAAAAGAAACATCGGATTATTTTTTTAAAGATATCCTTTGTTTTGCGGTCTTAATTTCCCCCCAGATTTAGTTGTGACATTGAGTGGCCCACACTTTGCAGAACTGATACTTGTTCTTGTTAGAGCACAAGATAATAAGGCAACAAACCAAAGTTCTTATCTGAAATAGGCATGTGGTTGTGATGGCGTTCCCCATAATTCCCTGGGGCTGTCTGCCCATGCAAAGGTAATCGGATGCAAAGGGCTGTCTGCACATCCTCCAGACATTCTGAAAATGAGCCGTGTGGGCTCAGAAGTGAAGGGGTAAATTGTGCAAAGATAAGGCCACTGGCACCCATTTTACAGCAGCCAGGTAGTGGCATTCTGCAGCGGCTGAAGCTTCCACAGAGAGCAGCATTACATGGATCTAGTTAATGTATATGATCAGAGCGGCATTACTGCAGTACGTTTTGAGCACTATAATTCTGTACCTAAGAGAAGGGTAATATTTACTTTGGTGGGTACAAAAACCTCTCACACACATAGACACCCCCCTGCCCCCAACACTCTGATTTGAGTTAATAATTTTGCATTCAGGATTCTCTTCTCCATCCCGATCCTTTTAGGGTGAGTTTGTGAATGAGTACGTGGGGGAACTGATCGATGAGGAGGAATGCCGGGCCAGAATCCGCCATGCTCAAGAACATGACATCACCAACTTTTACATGCTGACATTGGACAAGGTGTGTGAGCATTTTTTCTGTTCCTTGTTTCCCAAATGAGTCCTGTTGTTGTGTGTCTTGCGCTCCATATATGGGTTTAAAATGTGGAGGGTATTTCTCTCTCTCTCTCTCTCTTAAAGCTGAGTTCTTTCCTATACTTTTAGGATCGAATAATTGATGCTGGACCAAAGGGGAATTATGCTCGATTTATGAACCATTGCTGCCAGCCAAACTGTGAGACTCAGAAGTGGTCCGTGAATGGAGATACCCGAGTGGGGCTTTTTGCCCTTACAAATATCAAAGCTGGTAAGTACAGCAATTAGATGGCAGTGTTGTCTTTAAGGCCTAAGTCAGGCATGTCCAAACTTTGGCCCTCCTGATGTTTTGGACCACAATTCCCAGAATTCTAAGCTTAGATTGCCAAGGGCAAAGGACTGCGGGAGTTGTGGTCCAAAACATCTGGAGGGCCAAAGTTTGGACATGCCTGGCCTAAGTGCTAGTCCCAGTTGGAAGACACCTGTTGAATCAATAGAACTTGTGTATGTGGTGGTTTCTTTTTCAAGAATTGCTCTCGTGTGGTATAAAAATCCTATAAATTAAAAAAAAATGTCAGGCAAAACCAAAATAAAATTTAAAAGAAAGAAGACCAAGGTATCACCTGTAGCCTAGTTCTACTTGTTATTCACATAGGCCTTTGGGATGTATGCTAGGTTGCTCCTGAAGGAGTTTTAACTATAGAAGTCATGCATTCCCCCTGCCCTTACTGACCTGTTTTTAATCTGTTTTGATGTTTTATTTGCATTTTGTTAATATCCTTTGAAGGGTTAGGGGAAGGGAAAAGGAGATGCAAATCCATTAATGAGTACATTGTGAGTATGGTCAGACTGTAGAAAGGAAGTGTAGCAGGTGACCTTCAGCTGTTTGATGTATTGTTTTCAGTATTCCGTGCTACTGCCCAAAGGCCAGACTTCTCGCTTGGAAGTCTGTGCCAGTCCAGGTGGGTCTCATTCATCTGTCTTATTGCCAGGGACTGAGCTGACTTTCAACTACAACCTGGAATGCCTGGGGAACGGGAAGACGGTTTGCAAATGTGGCGCTCCGAACTGCAGCGGCTTCCTTGGAGTCCGACCAAAGGTAGCGCTTGCGTGCGCATCTCTGGATTTCTTCCTTGGCTGGCCTTATATCTGTGTTTGCGTCACTTGTGACTCAGTGTGGAAGTCTTCTGTTCACTTCAGTGGGCTTCTGAGAGATGTGGTTCAGGGTGGGGTCACTGGGGGCGGTGACCACAATGAAACCCTTGAAACATGGTTGCTTATTCAGCTTTCTAAGCAGTTGAAAATGTGAAATATGGAGAAAGGGAAGATCTGTGCAAATTGGGCTGGTCCCTCGCACACACTTTTCCCCGCTCAGGGTGAATGTTTCCAAAAGGTCTGGATAGAGATGTTTCAGGGTCTACAGGCCAGCTTTCTAGGACAGGTTGGGCCTTTTTGAAATAAGTCCTGGCAGCTTCCAATAGCTTTGTTTGCTATACATTGGCTGCCTGCGGAGATGTTATGAGGTGCGTGTCTCTGTGGGAGGCAGCCGAGTGGTTCAAGAACAGCTCCACTTCCCTGCTCCAGTGTAGGTGAACATTTTTTTGTTCTTGCTAGATCAAGAAATGGAAGCCAATTTTATAGCAAGGAGACCTCTCCCTGTTTGGGTTTATTCTTGGTAGGAAAATGCGGGTTGTGTACAACTGCGCCACATAAGGTTATCAGCTGCAGCAGTTTTTTGGGGAATAACAATTTATTCTCCCTCACTCGCCAGACTTTCTTGGAATCCTTTCTGTTGCAGGAAAGCCAAATTTGGAGGATGGGGGGGAGTTTTTAGTAGAGATGGCAACAAACCAGCTCCTCCCGGTTCTGCACCTATCTCCTCAGCCAGTCTACCCACTCACCCGGCCCAGTTTGTGAACTCAATTCAACTTCCACTCCAGGCTATAGTGCAGTCTTCTCTGTCCCGCTGTTTTACCTCAGTGGGCGATCAACCATGGTGGGTGGGTGGGGGGCAGAACAGAGAAGTCTGAGCTGTAGCCAAGAGTGGAAGATCACTTGAGGAGCTTCTGGAAGCTCACAGACTGGGCCTGGGGAGGGGCTTTTTGAGCCAGAGAAGGCGGGGAGGGGACGACAATAGTACTTGTGCTGCCTCGTTGACTAAGCAAAGCAAAAGCGTGCTACTAACTGGGACATACTTGTCTGTGCTCATCCTCTAGTGTTTTGTTTTCAAAAACTGCAGCTGGTAGTAAAATCAAACCCATAACCGTGATTTTTGGAAATTAAATACTATCCTAATCCAATGCTTCCAACACATGCCCCACAATAAAAAGGATTTTGAGGGAGCTTTGCAACCTTTCGGGGTGTGGTGGTGGAATGTTTGAAAAAATCACTGCAGCTAATGGCATCATCAGTCTTACGGGGCTTAGAGGCATGAACAGGAGTTCAGCCATGATCTCATTGCAATGACTATTCTGGAATGACTGTTTACTACCTTTCAAAAATTATGCTTGCGTGTCTATAGCTATTTTTCTTGTGCTACTTGATTCTGTCATCTAAAGGAAGTTTCATAGAAATAGCTTGAGGACAGATGTGGGCACCCCATGTCACTCTCAGTAAGTTGGCACTTTATACTCTAGTCCTTCAGCTGTGTTCCTGCCCAATTATATACCCAGTATCACTCCTGTATCCTATTGTCTCCATACACTTCAGACACTTGGTACCCTTCTTCAACATCCACTCTATAAGCAAGTTGTTTATTAAAGCCCTTTTATTAAGAGCTGAAACCCTTAGGTCATGCTGCTATCACCAGTTCCTTAAACCAGAAGCTGCCCCACCTCCACCTCCCCCACACCTTTGCTTGAACTATGGCAAAACAGCCAATGTGGGTGTTTATATGATAACTGCTGGCAGAACAGACAGGAATGTTATTGTCTCCCCCCCCCCCCGCCAAGTGTTCATACTTTAATAGAAGACAAAATCACATACATATTTTGGAGTGACAAACAAGAAAAATGGTTGAAAGACCTTTCATACACCTTTGATCTAACCTAACCCCAATCCAAACTTTTCAGCCTATATGCAGACCTATCTAATTCTCTCTTTCTCTGGCATCTCAGCCTATATGTCTTGTTGTTTGCCACACTCGGCCTCTTTTCAACACTTATCCACTCTTATATATACTTTTAACTGTTCCCCTTTGGGGCTCAGGAAACCAACCAATGAAATAAGGTGCTTCAGGGGCATTTTCCTCCCGCCACCCCCACAAAAGGTCATAACATTCTTAACCTGCAACTCATCCCAACCCTTTCGTGTCCCTGGGCCCATTCATTCCTTTAAGGTGCTGTCAACTTGCATAGCACACCTTACTCACAAACAAGGTGGGGGGCTGAAAGCATTACCGCGGGGAGTGGTTCCCTTTGAACAATGTTTCCTTGCTTTTGCTTCCTTTCCAGAACCAACCACCTGCCTCAGAAGAGAAGTCCAAGAAGCTGAAGAGGCGGCATGGGAAGCGGAAGTCACAGGCCGAGGTCCTGAAGGAGCGCGAGGACGAGTGCTTCAGCTGCGGGGATGGCGGGCAGCTGGTTTCTTGTAAAAGGCCCGGCTGCCCCAAAGTGTACCACGCCGACTGCCTCAATCTGACCAGGCGACCGGCAGGTCAGTCACAGATCGTTTGCCAATATTCCCAGAAACGAAGGACAGTAGCTGTACTGATGGCACTTGCCTGTTGAGGGAGACTGGTTGCCTCACTGTCCAGCTAAGCAGGATTGCCAGCATATATTAGACATGAGTCAATGGCCGTGGCAGAGAACCACATAGATAGTGCAACGGGTTTGTGTTGGTGGTTTCACAAGAAAGGAAGCGTATTTTTGTCACACTCACATGTAAGCCCCCCCTAACCTCTTCTGTGCTTGCAAAGAGGCCTTTCTCCTCACTGTTCTGTTTTTTGTGGGGTTTTTGTTGTTGATGTTGTTGTTGGTGGTTTTGTTTTGGTTTTGGTTTTGCAGAAGGGTTACAACCTGTGGTTGTAAAGCTGTAGTTTCGCTCTTCACTCACCCAAGTACAGTGGCATATTAAGACAGGAACCTGCAGCCTCAATATTAAGGTCTGGCATTTAGCAAGCCTTTTGAAAGCGATAAACAATGTAGGTGCCACATATTTTTTTTCGATCCTCCAAATGCATATATTTGAGAATCTTGTATCTTTGGCTGGGAATTGGCCAGGTTGTGTGGGCTTGTAATTGTTACCCAAAGAAACAAGTACCACTGGAGTGAGCAAGAGAGTGAGGTCAGAGCCTTATGGTTGAACTGAAAGAGAGTGAACATCACATCTAGCGGTATTCGGGACCCAAAAGGGGCTAGCCTGTCTCGAGAGCTTTTCCTTAAGATAGCACAAATGGAACTGTAAGGTACTGTATCTCCACTAAGACAAACTAAGTCTGTGCCTCTTGAGCGCATCCTTAACACTCAGCACACACAGTGTCCTTCTGTAGGTAGATGTCCTACATTCTCCAAGGCGTGTGTCTTCTGCTTGTTTCTGTAGTCCCAGATACTCATCCTGTAAGGTCCTGATCATACAATTCTGGAAATTATTCTGTCTTGTTAGACTACTTTCTTTCTTTCTTAAATGCTGGTTCCTGCTACCAGTATCTGTTTCTCTAATTTCATTCAGTGCTTTCCAGGATGGTATCTGCTCCTTATCAAGTTCGGATCCTGTTTCACACAGTTTTACAAACTTGGCAGAAGAAACCGAAATGCTTGAAGGCAATTATACTTACTGAAATTACATTTTCAGTTCAAGTTAGTGCTTCTTTTTTTTTTTACAGCTAAAACCAGAACCAAACTGAAGTACAGTGACCTATTCAGTTCAGTTACGTTTCAGGATACTGATTTTATACTGTTAACTAGATGACTAGAACTGAAGCTCCGTTAGTTGGTTATCCTGAACAGCCTCTATCAGTGAGAGCTTTTCCACTTCTCGATTTTGGCAGTCTGTTTCTCTGACCAGAGAGTTGGTCCTGCCTGCCATGTCTCAGTTCTGCTTTCTCCCCGTGTCGTCTAGGGAAGTGGGAGTGCCCCTGGCATCAGTGTGACGTGTGTAGCAAAGAAGCGGCTTCCTTCTGTGAGATGTGCCCCAGATCCTTCTGCAAGCAGCACCGAGAAGGCATGCTGTTCATCTCTAAATTGGACGGGCGCCTGTCATGCACAGAACATGATCCTTGTGGACCTAACCCTCTAGAGCCAGGAGAGATTCGTGAGTATGCGCCTTCCACAGAATCATCTGCTGGCTCCCAAAACCCTCGGCCATCAGACCAGCAGCCGGTGGCTACGAGCCCGAAATCTCAGCCATCAGAGAAGCTCCCTCTGACCGTGGCCTTGAGGTTGCAGTCCACAGATAAGTCACCTTCCTCTTCTTTGGCTGTGAGGCTCAAGTCCTCAGATAAGCCACCATCCTCTGTTGCAGTGAAGCTACAGTCCTCAGATAAATCACCTTCCACAGTGGCGCTGAGGCTACAACCATCAGACAAACTGCCCTCTACCTTAGCCTTGAGTTTAAAACCCTCAGACAAATTGCCCTCCACTCTGTCTCTGAGGTTAAAGCCCTCAGACAAATTGTCTTCAGCCCTTGCCCGTCGGTTGCAGTCTTCAGACAAGCCACTGTCTGCCGTGGCTCTTAGATTACATCCCTCAGAAAAATCGCCTTCTGCTGTGGCCCTGAGGTTGCAGCCCTCTGAAAAAGCAGCCTCCACAGATGCCCAGAAGTTGGACCCCTCAGAAAAGCTATCCCCCATTGTGGCTGATGAGTTACAGCCCTCGGATAAACCACCCACCACAGAGGCATCAGCGGCTCTGGAGAAGCCCCCCACCACAGAGGATTCAGGGCCTCAGGTAGCAGACAGAAATCCCTCTGTGGTCAAGCTAGGGCCTGAGAGGTCAGACACATCCCCTTCTGCAGATGGACCCAGTTCTCAGGTACTAGAGGAGTCATCTGCCACAGAGACACCAAAGCGCCAGGTTGTGGAGAAACTGGCAGAGCGTGAGGCTCTGAAGCCTCAGCTCTTGGGCAGGGCCACCGCTGTGGGCCCATTGCCTCAGCCCCCAGGCAAGTCTGTTCCTTCACCCAGCCTCAGATCTCAGCCACTGGCCAGGCCAGTCACCTCTATAGCCTTGAGGTCTAAAGCAACAGAAAAATCCATCACTCCCGTGGGCCCATGGCCTCAGACGCCCAGCAGGCTTTCCACCCCAGTGGAGAGTTGGCCTGTGCTGTCGGACAAGACGACCGCCACAGGCCCAAGGCCTCAACCTCCAGACAGGCTTCCTTCCCCATTACATCCAAGGCCTCTGCTTTCAGAGAAAGCGCTCAGGCCCGTTGACCAGAACGCTCAGCCAAAAGAAAAAGGCTCGGCCTCCCTGGAGCAGAATCCTCAGCAGAAGGAACGGACACCTGTGTCTGAGGAGCAGTCTTGTAGGCCGACAGGGAAATTTCCTCCA
The DNA here is from genome assembly GCA_023846285.1 of Phrynocephalus versicolor. Classification (NCBI taxonomy): domain Eukaryota; kingdom Metazoa; phylum Chordata; class Lepidosauria; order Squamata; family Agamidae; genus Phrynocephalus; species Phrynocephalus versicolor. Next base: position 71,050,681 of record JAHTLZ010000010.1, read on the forward strand.
TACACGGGACAAACCGCCTGCCCCCTAGAGAACTTGCAAATACACGAAAAGACCCCATGGCCTAGTGCAAAAGGACTCCCGTCTGTGGAGCCATCTCTTTGGACAGCCGAGAAACTGCAGTCTCCCGAACACAGTCTTTGCCCAGGCCAAGAAGCAGCATCTGTACCTTCCACAGAGCAGACATTTTGGTCAACAGAAAGATTGTGTGCATTTGAACAACCCCCTTGGCCTGGAAGGGAAGCGCCACTGCCTGCTGGGCCAACTGCGTGGCTGCCCAGAAGCATTCAGACATTTGAGCAGATCTCTTGGCTCTCTCGGAAAGCAGAGACACCTGCGGGGCAGGACGTGTTGCCTTTGTCCGAACAAAACGTGGTGCTAGTACTAAACCAGGACTCTCCTGGCCATGAACCTACTGAGTTGAAACCTAAGTGAAGCCAGTTTGAGGCCAGACGGGTCATCATATTTGTTTTGTTCTGTTCCCCCCCCCTTTAATTGTATGGGGAAGGGTATTTTGATTTTTGGGTTTTAAAAAAAAACATTTTCCCAGATCCTTGATCCTCCAACAACATCACACCCAGATTAAATGGATACGTTTACATAAATCCAAACAGTACCCAACCATCCAGCAAGTATATAGTTGGCCTGTTCCTTTTTTTTATTTTGCAAACAATAAATCTGGAATAAAGGGATCCACCATGGATAAAATCTCTAAATCCAACAGAATAATCAGACTACTAGTGCTGTATGTCTGAGTAACTGGCTTGCACCAATGGCGTGTTTCCTAGAACCACGCTATCATAGTTTCAAAGTTGTAGGTTTCCTTACATCTTTTCTCACTAAATGTGCATGCTGGCCATTTTGCACTTGGAACTTCATATACAGCCAAACCCAAGTGAAAGGAAAGGGCGCGATCATTCCCCCGACAATCTTCATTCTTTGCCGTTCTGTTTTAGGTGTGTTTGACCTGCAGTTTACTGCAAGGTTAGAGTTTGTGACATACAGGTGCTTTTGCGGTGGGGTGGGGTGGGGTGGGGTGCGGGACTGTTACTTGAAGTCAGTTGAAAAGCTCAATTCTGCCAGGCAAAACGATTCACTTGTCTCTGAATGCCTGAGATTCCCTAACTGTCCTATAGTGGATGGCTGGATTTAAAGGAAGTTCCAAGATCCCATTTGCCTGCACCCCGATGTTGGGACTTAGATTATTAGCGTAGTGAAGCCAGAGTTTTAATTTTGCAGAATTTTTTACCACTAAGGGCAGATATCAGGTTAGAGAAATAAGAAGATCTCTCTTCTGAATTTTGCAATGCATCATTGCTGTTTCCTGTCCTCTTTCTCCCCCTTGATATCATGGCAACCACAATACTTTTGTTAGTGTGGACAAGTAAAACGAATTTTTACTTTCTAGAGCAAATATGCTTAGAAATGATGTTTGCATTGGGTGCCTAGTTTGTGCCGCTTTGTTGCATCATTACTCTGGTTGAAGAAGCATCGTGTAATTCCAAAGGTGGAACAGGATTAGCAGCCTATCTGAGAAAAAAAAATTGTCTAAGATGGAGCGCGACTTATTAATCTTACTCTGAAAGACGACTTGAATTTAATTGGGCTACACTGAAGAGTCTCTTCAGTGATGTCCAAGGTCATAGTTCTCACACTGGAACATGAAGAAGGGCTCTAGCACCCGGCTGAGATCTCTGTTCTTTTCCTTCACCTCCATTTTCTAATTATGGCAATGTTTTTTGTTTGGGTTTTTTTTTTTTTTTTGCCTGGGCATTTGCCAGGTTTATTGTTCAGGTTTGAATCTGGTGGAAATGTTTATTTAGTGTCACCTAATCATGGAAAACTGTTACCTGCAGAAAGAAGTCCCCTTTGCTGTCGTACTGGTCAATTTTTCACTGTAACTGAGGATCAGAGACGTCACCATCTGAGCCTAAATTAAAGCTTGCTTTCTCCTGATCTTTGGTGTAGTAGGAAAAGCAAGCCAGGAGACTGTGCAGGTACTTCACATTGTGACTTCAGTAATACTAGGATGGCAGGGAGCGGTTTGATTGTTAAACTCATGCCTTCTCCTGCTAACTTTGGCCTATTTAGGTATTCCTAGCCTTGGGAGTCAGCACAATTTGTCACAGCCCCAGTTCAAGTAGGGCTTTCTCTCTTTCTTTTTTAACCCCTCTCTTCCAGCCCTATCCCAGCCCAGACCCCTTCACCTTGAAACCGATCTTGCTGGGGTGGGTTGGCTTTTCGTAATGATCGTACCTGCTCAGCACCACAAAACATTCCCCCTACAGGGTTGCAGCTCTCCTCCTTTCCTCTAAACCTTTTCACGGTCAGTGCAGCTAACGACTTTGCAAACCATTGTGGCGAACAGAGTCTCCTCGGTGCTTGGTATTGGTTTTCTGTGAAGACTTGCAGCAAGGGGTTGAGAGCAGCTCATTGCTGGAAGTGGGGAAATGCAAAGGTGTTTTGCTTCTGTGTACTCCTGCATAAAGATAAAACGGGACGTTTCTTCTGAAAATTTGAGACAGAAACAAGAAGCCAGGGGCATTTTTACTAAAACCTTTATTTAAGTGAAACAAGCCAAGCCAACCACCATGCTCTGAATAGTAAATATTTCTCATGCGGGGAATGAATGAATGAATGAATGAAGCTCTAAATTTTAAAATATTTAGGCCTTCCCTGAGCTGGACTTTTGTCATGTAGATTGTGTGTTTAGGGCTTCCTTTGTGCCAGCCTCCCTCAGCCAGCTGTACCTGTAACAAGAAAGATACCTGCACTGCTTTGTCCAACTCTGTTCTTGCAATGTCATGTGTAGCTATTTGTTTCATGGGAAAAAAATAAACTGTGAATATTTTTGGTGGAGGCTACCTTAAAACAGAGAACATTTCATTTTGAATGAGTTCCCTTAAGAGCAGATTCTGGCCGGTCAGGTGTGTGACACAGTAGCAAAAGAAAACCACACAGTAGCACATTCTGAATCTTTGGTGAGGCACTCCTGTTTGAATTACATTGATGGGGGGGGGGTGGAGGAATGGCATTTCAAATCATTTTCCTGGTAACGTTTCCCCCCACCTGCCTCAAGAGCCTCTGAATGGATCCACATTTACAGGCATCACCCTTGCCGAATGATTTGCTTCATGGAAACAAGAAGCTGCTAAAATTACATAGAAAATGTCACTATATATGATGTTTGTGTGTGTGTGTGTGTGTGTATGTGTGTGTGCGCGCACACACACACCATCACACACATATACATTAGAAATATGTAGGGATGGGATGGGTGGGGAACCTTCTGAATCAATATCAATTTTTAGCCACAATGAAGAGCACAGCTTTGAGTAAGGAAAACAAAAGAGAAAGAGCCAGCCGAAGCCAAGAGTTGTTTCCTTGGTGAAATGAGAAGAGTTGCTCATTCACATGAGGCAGGACTGATCAAGCAGAGACCGAGTCCTCTTGAGGAATCTGGAATTCCAGTGTTGGGCCAAAAAGACACAGAGCAGAACAGTGGTGGAGGAACCCTTTGATGCCAGCGTGGTCTTTTAACATCCCCAACCACCAGACTGAACTAGAAGTACCTGTTCTCAGAGCTGGGCTGCTAGCAACAAAACCCATCGTTGTCTCTGAAATGAAATTAACCATATTAGCATATACTGCTGCTGCTTGTCTGGTGCTTTGTTGGGAGCCTGAGCATGATAATACGCTTCTGGACTGCAACCCCTTCCATGTTCCTGTGAACATTTCTATATTCATGGCAGAAAATAAGGTGCTCCACTGCTAGATTTAGCCGTATGTACATAGAGCTTTGTGTCTTTTGTTCTTGAAATCTGTGCCAAGATAGGCCTGAGTCTGTAGCAAGAGTAGCTGAATTCTGTGATGATGGATGAAATCTGTCCACACTTGCATGTCTTTCTTCTGGCACCTATAAATAATGGGAAGGGAAGGGAACTACTAACCACTGCAGATTTAGCCTAGCAGCTGTTCGTTCCCCAGGCTGCTTAAATTCAACCAGGAATTTCCCCTTCTTTCTGCAACATTCAGCAGAGTGAGTTTTAAATGAAAGCTAAGACCGGCAGTAGACGGGCTGCTATACCCATTTCCAAACTCCACGCTTGATCAAGATGCTCAAGATGCTATGGCAGAGCAAGGTCGTTCTCCTTGAAGTCTTGATTGGTGGGTAGGGAATTGTTTGTAGCAAAGGTGATAAAAAGCCCTCCCCTCCCCCATTTTTAAAGCTGCAGTTGTAACTCGTGTTTTTTTCATGTAAGAGGTACTATTCCAGCACCTACGTTCTGCAAGTGCCTTTGAAGAGCTTGCACAGAATGCGTTCTTTCTTCTCCCCACAGTAGGTTTGTTCCCTAAGGTTTTTTTTGGGGGGGGGGAGGGGGAGATAATTTGTGATTAGAAAGGCTGTAGAGGTCTAGCTCAGTTAAAAGATGTTAAAAAATAAAGATGTCTTTGTGTTCAGACACTGGGGTATCTGGCAGTTTTGCATACAAAAGGTAACACGTGCTAGTGTTGATTCCTGTTGCTTCATTGAGTTCAGGTTTAAGCTGAATCTTGCAGTGCTGTTTCTGGTTCCCATTTGCGAGGATTGTGGCCTGAACGGTGTCGGCTGAACCAAGGGGGGCAGTCAGTGTGGTTCTATTTATGTTTAAAGTACCTGGAGCCTGCCTGCCAATGTAATTCAGTAATGTGCTGCTCATTTCATCTGTATTGGTCCTTGCGTCTCTGGAATGCATCACATTCTCCATCACTTGATGGGGAATGAGGCTGGGCCATGGTCTATTTGATCCAAGTGTGTATTTTGAAGCAGAACCCAAGCTTAAAAGTAGAAATTGGAGCAATGGTTAAGCCTGCCTTGATCACCAGTTTTTGTGCTAAGCCAGGCATAGCCTTTGCCCCCAGTGTGCATAGCCACTGACAAACTTACATCGTTGTATTAATATCAGGAATTTGTTACCATTGTGTTGAGCAGCATAGACAGCTCTAAATGTGGGAGGCAACATAAAGTGATGTTTTGACAAACATTCCAGTGGATATTGCCTGGGTGAGCCTCACATGATTGCAGAGAAGCCATTTTGAAGATGTTTCTCAAGACACGCTTTTCTGCAAAGCAACTTGGCTACAACTATGCATGCAAGGCTAGTAAAAACAGAAGTTATATTTTTAGTAGTGCACAAACGTTTGCCTCCTAAATTCCCAAGCTCTTCCCACTTTCAGGAAGGCAGGGATGCTTTCACTGCTCATGTGGTGCTCTGTAAGTGTGCTCTGACACATCCATCCATCAACACGTTCCTCTTTGTAGTCTCTGCGTAGTAGTGACATGTAGGTTTTGCCCTTGTGTGCAGGCAGCATCTTGACAATGCCTGGAGTTCTTAGGAAATAGGAGCAAGCACTTAACTCGGCTGAACTGGGCATTGCTACACCGATACCAGGTGTCGGAAAATAACTGCTTTCCCACTTCTCTTGGCCATTGCTTGATCTGCCTCACAGAGAACATTCTCTTATTCGGGGCCAGCCTGCCATTGGGCAGAGTGAGGTTGCTGCCTCTGGTAGCAGATTTGGGAGTGACCTGAAAATGGTTCACTTGATTTGTTTAGTGATAGGGGTGGGGGGTGGGTTAGGGTGGGGGACTGCTAGCCGAGAACTTCTGCTTCATGTGTCAAAAACAGCTTGTGTCTGGCTTTGGGTGCGGCATGCGCTGGCTGGAGGGGGTGTGGGGCACCAGTCGCTGCTCTTGTCTTGGCCCGCAAAATGTCTTGGGTCGGCCTTGCTGCTGTTGTACAAGGAAGGCGCCCCAAAGCAGCTGGAGAAGGATGCCTGTATTAACCACCTTTTAACAATATACCATACAGTGTGGTGCTTTTAAATTAGTCTGTAATGTTTGGGGGGAGACCCCGTTTTGTAAAGATTTAGCAATCTCCCTCCCAGCGTGTGTGTGCGCGCGTTCACCAGCTTTTACTTACCCTGAAGGGCAGTCCCCCAGTCTTTGAGATAAGGAGTAACGAAATGAGCAGGGAAGCGAGACACGCATAAATTAACATTGCACCGTGCTAACACATGAGCTAGAGGGGGAAGATTGTGTTTCTCCAAGCGATCTGTATTGCTTCGTCCTTCTCAGGCATGCTGGTTGCTGACTCTGGAGAGTGCCTCAATGGGAGTTGTGACTGAGCTGAGCTGTTGCAAGAGAAGGCCTAGACAAAACCTCTGTTCTGCAGTGACTCTCCAGTGCCTAATGGCTGTGTATCTGCATGGATAACGAGAAAGGAAGGCAACAGAGCATGTATTGGTGTTAGCGGCAAGGGGAATGTTTACAATACCTACGTTGGAAGAAGAGGAAGAGTTTGGATCATGGATCACATTCATTTTGTTCCTTTCACCCATTTTGACTGTGTATGTGAAACTTTATGGTCATGAGGGTGGGGGTTGCCCCGCCCCAGGTGTTTCCAGAATATGTACTGTAATTCTTTGTATATAAAAGAAAGTAATTACTGTAAAGTAAAGTCTAACTTTACTCTTTACTGTGTCTAGCGTCTCATTGAAGCTGAGCTGATTAAGTCCTAGTTTTAAGCCCAGAAATGAATGGGAAGCTAGTAAATCAACTGATTATGTTGAAAGAAAGAAAAGCAAGGCCCTTGGATTTTACTGAGTTGAATCCAAATTTCGCTATGTGCACCTGGTGGGCAGAAGCTGAATCCCTTGCCGGGTTCTTCCCATTCAGCCCCCTGGCTGGAAAGGTTGGAAAGGCCTTGCTGACCTGCACCCAAATGGGGTCCACACACCTTGCACGAGCAGAGCCCTTCCATGCTGCATCCCTGGTCTTTCCACTGGATCATTGATAGGTGTTCTGTTAGCTTTTGCTACATCTAAATCATATTTATTTATTTGTTTATTGGATTAATATGCCACCTGCAGCCCATTGGCTACTATAATAATCACATAGAGAGCAAGGGTGGGGAACCTTCATCAGGTTCAATAGATCACCCATGCCCCTGAAATCTTCCAGAGGCTGCATAGACTCAAAAATTGGCAGGGGGGGGGAATCCCCAAACGGGAACTCCCATTTCCATTTTTCAAAAGGGGGCATTCTGCGGATATTCCATTAAAATGGGTGGTGGACCACGGGCTGATTGAAAGTTGCTGCTCATGGGAGCCTGAACTTAAAACTGGAAAAGATGGATTTGTCCAAGGCAGTTATGACTGAGTTAGGTTTACTGCTCTCCCTTAGCAAATATTGTTTCATGTAAACATGAGATCAAGACCCAGGTTTGCACACTGTATACATGAGTCGTTGGAAAATTTCTAATTCCACATTTGAGTGCTTCCTGGGATTAAGGACGGCTGATTCTCACATTAAGACTTTGTCTGGAAGTTGCGTCATGGCTACTGGACTTCTTTTTTGAGATAGAAACGTTTCGCTGTTCATCCAAACAGCTTCATCGGTCTCGATGAGCATCGATGAAGCTCTTTGGATGAACAGCGAAACGTTTCTATCTCTCAAAAAAGAAGTCCAGTAGCCATGACTCAACTTCCAGATAAACTCACCTGGATGACTGAGAATCTTCACAGACATTAAGACTGTGTGTAGCTATTCCATCTTTTTTCCCCTTAAGACATTTTACTCTGATGGGGGAAAGGATACGTAAACTGACAAGGAAAAACATAAGAGGGCTGTCAGTTGTAGACAATATCCATCCCTAACAATCCAGTGAATGGGGCATTTGGAGGTCCTGATAGAAGTACAGGCTAGAAAGAGACTCAAACAAGGTGAGTTGCCTGAAGTTATGCTGGCTTTGATTCCCATGGAATTGGACTCAATCCTTTCAGATTTTGTGATTCACAAGAGTTGGCATTGCTTTTGTGTGGCACTGACATGCTCACCTGATTGTGGGTTTTTTTTTTTTTTTTGGAGGGGGGTGCAAATCTTACCATGGGCGGTGGAGGGGGAAGTTGCCCACTTTCCATTAAGTACAGCTTGAATGGGGGTCGGGGAATGTGTCACATGAGCAGGAAATGTTGCATTGTGAAACTTTTTTTCCTGTTGGAAGAATGATACTATAGCGGGAGACTTGCGTTTTTGCATTTGTAGCATGCTGCCATTAGAAAAATCATCTGTGAAATGTGTACACAGTGTGATTAAGTCAAATTACATTTTCACTAAATCCCCCCCACCAAAAAAACCAAAATTGGGCTAATGGCGAGAGCATGAGCTTTTTTTTTGTTTTCCCTTGATCCACTGGCAGAAGGTAGCAACTGATCTGTTGCTGTTTGTGAATGTTTCTCTTTACTGTATTTCTTCTCAAAAACACAAACACACTGATCCGTTTCATTCCCAGAAAAAAATGGCAAACACAATCGCTAGGAGGTTTTTTAGAATTCCAGAATGCAAAGTGACTGGTGTGGATTTCTGGTACAGTACTTGTAAATCTGGACCATCCGTTTTCAGGCCTTGATATCACAGCATTCAATAAATGGAAGTAGTGCATTTTCACCTGCTTACAAAGAAGCATTACTTCTCAAGTCTATATTTAGAGCCCTGCTACTTTATAAAACAGAAGTGTTCCCCTTTTCTATGTGATCCAGTAGCTGACTGCCACTAGTGAGATTGGTTTTACAGGTATTTGAAGTTCTGAATGTGCAACCAGCACCTGCTTTATGTGCTGATACGGACTGTTACGCTTAAAGTGTTCTGCTTATACACTGCCCTATATCACTTCAAGTAGTCTGTGGGCAGTTTGCAGTTTAATTACAGCATGCAGGCTACACATTGCCCACCCACCCCCAGCAAGCTGGGTACTCACTGTACCGACTTCAGAAGGATGGAAGGCTGAGACAACCATGAGCCTGCTACCTGGGATTGAACCCCAGGTCATGAGCAGTTTTGCCTGCAGAAGAGGCATTTAACCACTGCGCCACAAAGCTCAATATATCTCAACTTCAGCAAAGCTTTGACAAAGTTTTGAACTTGACAAGGTTCTCCATGATATCCTGATTAGCAAGATAACTAGGTGTGGACTGGATAGATCAAGTACAAGGTGGATACACAGTTGGCTATAGAATCATACTCGGAGGATGATGATTAATGGTTCCTGTAAAAGAATAATGTAATTACAGCCACTGAAGCTTTATTAGGGTTCAAGAATTATGAATCCACATCCTCTACCTTAGAATGCTATGCAACAATTCTTTGGCAAGGAAAGACATTATTTTGGAAAAAACAACAAAGTGGGGAGAATGGTCTGTAACCTTCCTTAGGTTTAGGCTATGTTGGCCAGTGCTGATGTAAGTTGTACACAGGCAAGATGTGGAGGACCACAGGGGTCAACCCTGGCCCTATGGGGTGGTAGGCTTGGAAAAAGAAACTACCCCAGTTCATCACGGATACTTTGGTAAGAATTCAGTTATGTTTAACTAATTTCCACAAGGCTGGCTGGCTGGTCAACCAGCTGTTAGCTATCACTAGAGTTGAATTTTCTTTCATTACGATACTGTAGTAACAAAGCATATCCATTCACATTCTTGAAGCCTCTTAAAAAATCCCAACAGCTCAAGATACTGGAGCCGATACTGAAGAAGACTTTTGAGATCTAATACTGCTGCATTGAACCGTGTAAAAAAGGAGTCGGAAACATGGCCACCCGATGCAGCTGGATTGCAACTCCAATATTGGCCTGTACTAGTTTAGGACAGAGGAAGCTGTAGCCCTAATAACATCTAGAGACCCCACAATAGTCAAGGAAACCATGATCCAATAACTTGTCCTCTTAACCAGAGATGGCCAACCTACTGGTACAGCTGGATCTATGACCTTTCCATTTTGGTCACTTTTTCCATATTCCAACGTCAACATGATAAACAAGTTCTAATTACAAGCCATTTCCAGACTGATAACAATTAGTGCAAACTTTGCTATTGTTTGTACAGCTAAGCATAATACAGTGAAACCTTGACTTGCGTCATTAATCCGTTCCAGAGGTCTAGACATAAACCAAACATGACTTAAGTCAAACAAACTTTTCCCATAGAAAGTAATGGGAAAGTGGATTAATCTGTTCCAGATGATGAAAAAGACCCCCGAAAACAGCAATTTAACACAAATTTGACTGGGATAGGAGATTCCTTCCAGGGTTGTAAATGAAATGTCTCTTCAAAGAAAGGAGGAGGCAGTGGAATTATAGTCCACAAGTTATATGCCTCCACTTTTTAATGGTCATAGCAACAATGTCTAACATTTAAGTTTTACTGATTTTTTAACCTGACATTCCAAGTTCGGAACAACCCTATGCTTACCATTAGAGTCCCACAACTGTACAGCTCCCCAACTAAAATGCTTCCATTGTGGACCAGAATTCTGCAGCCAGATTTTTTACAAGACCGAGCCGACTGTCTAACCAGCGAGACCAGCCCCGAGCTCCCGGCCCTTCTTTTCCTCCGGCAGCAGCGGCGGCTTCGGTGAGGCCGAGGACCAGCTCCAGGTGCTCGGAGCTGGCCTCGCCGAAGCCGCCACTGCCGGAGGAGAGGAAGAAAGCAGGAGCAGTTAGGAGGTGGTAGCCGCGATGCTGGGTTGTGGCTGCCGCCCAATTCCGGTGCCTTGCGCCGGGGCTCCGAGATGTAAGTCAAAGCCTGCGACTCAAGTCAAACAGGCCCCTTCTTGCTGCAAGTCAAATATGCTGCAAGTCAAGCAGCATGTAAGTCAAGGTTCCACTGTAAAAGGAATCGGTGAGATCAGTTTCTTAACTCCCTTATTTTGTCTTTTCTCCCAGAAGAAAAGCTTTTCTCCTTGATATCAAATCTTTCACACAGAAATAGTGGTTCCTGAAAACCAATGGTCAATCTTGACGTAATCTTGAACTGTATAAAAAGCATACATAAACTTCCTTCAAACTCAAACCTGCCTTTCTAGCAATAATTCCAGCAAAGACGCCATATTTTTTCAAGGATTTCTGTTAGATTAGACAGCACGTCACCAAGGACACACACCTGACCATGTTCCTTGACAACACAGGACCACGAGGCACTTTTATTTACATTTGTATAACTTACTAGAAGCCAATTAAATAATAAGCAAAGAATCCAAAAATATCTTCAAAATGGCAGGATCAAAGGCAGCCAGCGTAGACTCTTTCGCACAGAGCCTGTTGTGAGAAACAGCAATTCCTGGCACACTTAAATCATTGATGCAGCCTCCGGAGAGAACAGGAGCACAAGGCCGCCATTGGTCTCCAGTCAACAAAGCAGTATGAGTCTTGCAGTATGTACAAACAAGCCCTGGGTCTGGTGCATTCTCTCTCCAGCCCTCTTTTCCAAGGGGAGATCGGAGCAAGTGGGGCTCAAATGTGTCCAAAAGGCAAGACGTTCCAAGTAGTAGGTAAAAGGAGTGAACCATCAGAAGGGCAGGAGCACAAACCCCCTCAGGGAGCGCGCGGCTTTTGGCGAACACAAGAAAGAACTCAGTGATGACAACAGTTGTAGAAGTAGGTAGTAGTGTTCTTTTGGCTCAGATCAAGTCCTTTCTCCTCTGAAAGCACAAAACACAAAAGGGTGGAACAAGTGGTACAGATGGCTAGCGGCAACAAGCATCCTTGTGGTTCTCTTAAGACGCTTTGAATGGAAAAGCCTTCCCTGGCTCGGTCTCCAGAATACGCACAAGGGATGAGGACCATCGTTCCCAACCTTCATGTGACTGACAAGCCAACGCAGGAGATTTGGAAACGAAACTCATGGACTCTCTGCTACCACCTTGTCTACAAAACACCAGCACTCTTACTCTCTTTATTGAGAATGTACCCCCCCCCCATCCCCAAGACCCACATTCACTGAAAGGACTATTTACTGGTGCCATCCTAGTCCAGGAATACATTTAGCTAGCTAATGTAATAAAGACATAGGGATGTCTAGATGATCTTGGTCAGAAGCTTACCTGTCATCTCAAAGGCAGAAAACTGCACATAATCCTCGGCCACCTTCTGGAAGAGCTCATCTTAAAAAAAAAAAAAAGAGTCACCGTAAGTTCATGTCTCATTGGCTGCTGTCTTCAGTAGGAACACCTTAAGGGAAGATGGTAGTAAATTTCCAACACAAACAGGATGCATTTTACCTACATAAACTGTAGCCAAATTATGCTGTTTTATGAACGTATTTTGCAAACCCAACCCACTTGTCTACTGGCCAACTACACCTATCTTCCTGACCTCAGTGGGACCTACCCCTGAAGAAGAATATTCAGAAAGGCAAGGCAGTTCTGCCAGCAAGGGCAGCTCCTCAGTCCTTGAAGTGCTTCCTCGCCAGGAAGTGAAGGCTCCATAATCAGCTTCCCCGCTCTCAGCAGGCAAGGGCAGGGGAAATGGAGGGAGCAGTGAACTGAAAAGCCAGAGGAAGAGGAGAGGCAATACGGTGACCCCCCCGCCTATCGCGGGGGTTAGGGACCCACCCGACCCGCGATGACTGAAATTCTGCGATATACGGATGCGGGTCGTGTGGGGCCTGGGGGGCACCGGCGCGCACCGGCCCGAGAACTCTTGGGGTGGCGCGCACCAGTGGCGTGGGATCTGACCTCCCGCCACCGCCGCCCCGAGACTTCTGGTCCGGGGCCATCTCCATTGAAATACATTGGTTCAATGCATTTCAAAGGAGAAAAATTTCCCCATTGGAATACATTGGCTCAATGCATTCCAATGGGGAAAAATTTCTCCATTGAAATGCATTGAGCCAATGCATTTCAATGGAGATTGTGGGGCAGCGTCCAGCGCCGCCGGCCTGCAGTCCGCTGAGAAGACTTGGGCAGCGCGGGCGGGGAATGGGGGGGATGTGATTGCCCCCGCCACGTGGCCCCGAGGCGTCTTGGAGGAGCACAGGCTGGCTGCGTGGGGCAATGCGATCGCCCCCACGCAGGCTGGCAGCGATGGGAGATCGGATCTGGAGCTTGGGGAAGGTTTTAAAAGCCTGGGCTTTTAAACCTTCCCCCCTTCCCCAAACTCCAGCTCATTGGCACTGGGGTGAGGAAATAAAGGTTTTTCTCCCCCACCCCAGCGCTAATCAGCTGGAGCCAGGGCAGGTACTGCGATCCCGCAATATAGTGGGACCGCACTACCTGAACCACGAAATGGCGGAGGGTGACTGTATAAACCATGTTACGCCAGGCACCTACTCACTCCAGAGAGCCCAATGGTCCAAATTTGCTATTCATGCTTTAGGTTTCATGTACTAGTCATATTTCTTTTTCCTCTCAAGACTTGGAATTGGTTTGGTTGCTCTCATCCTTCATATTATCTCCTCATGCTTTTCTGTTCTGAGGAAAATCAGATCTAAGGTAATCCATTGACCTCTCTTGGCTGAGCAGGGACTTGAACCTGGATCTGCCAAATCCTAACCCTACACACAAAGCAAAAGCTACTCACCCACATTCTGTCCAGTTTTACTGGAGGTCTCAAACAGCTCAGCTTTGATCTCTGGAATTATAGCACAGGATGTCAAGAGGGACAGGAGGTTTACTACTGCAACAGATCCCCACCCAACAAGCATCAGTAACATGGTAACACCACTGCTTCTCCAGGACACCCACCTACAGACCATCATGCTCAGCTGTTCCACAGAGCTGGGCCCTCATGTGGGACTATAACCCCTCTAAGTTCTAACAAGTTTAGGTGATGAGACAAACGGGCAGTGGTGTTCCTACCATGTCTGGAGGATCACACCTCCCACAGCACCATTTTTGAAGCGCTGTGCTCAACATGCTCTTTGCCTAATCTGAAGAGAAAGCTCTCTCTCTCTCTCCCTCTGAAGGCCATGAACACTTTGAGTCCAAGAACCGTCCTTCTCTAAAAACAAGTGTTCTCTAAAGGCCTAGTGGTGACTGTTTGCTCACAATGCTTTCAGAAATTTTAATCTTGCCTTCTCAGGCCCTCCCATAGCTAAGTTTCAAGAGGCACATTGTCCAATGGTACAACATTGCCATGTCTCCAAGGACAGGCTCAACTTAAAAGAAACTGGGAAATGAAGGTGGAGAGCAAGGTGTCCACAAATGGCTCCTGAGAGGAATCATCACGAATTCCAACAATGGTGCATTTTCCAAGCCCCCTCCCTTTTTTCCTTCCAATGACCTAAGAAGAAGGCACACCATCTGCGTAATCCTGCACGTCGTGGAAGTCAATTTCTCGCCGTCTTCTGTCTTCATCCAACAAGTCACTCTTGGTGCCACACAAATAGATCCGGCAGTTCTGAAGAGAAAGAATAGCAAGCCAAGGACTTCCATGCCAAGTCAGCCTTGAAAAGAAGTGAACTAGGCCCTCCCCTGGTAACTAGAACCTGTTACCATCCAAAACAGATTCCCCTTCAAAAGCAAGCCCGTCAAAACGTTCAAACAATGTCTTGCTGCATCCAAAATACAGAAGGGACTCAAAGAATGATCAGAAAGTAAGCTCGGTCTACTTGGGACTTGGCTGGGAGACCCACATATGTTACTTTGACCTTTCCAAAGGGCAGGATACAAATGAAAGAGACACATTGAACTAATCAATACCCCCCTGATGCTCCTCTCCAGTACTCCAGTTGCCTCACATCGCAATCATAGAATCATAGAATAGTGAAGTTGGAAGCGGCCTCTAAGCCCATGAAGTCCAACCCCCTGCTCCATGCTGGGATACATCGAGATGGCCCATCTCCTCCATGTTATTCTCCCAGGAAAGCAAGCATTCTCTTTTTCCCCTGTCTGGAAAGGAAGGTCGACTTACCTGCTCAAAGTTCTGCAGCTCATTCACCCAGAATTTTGCCCTCTGGAAACTGCTGCTATCAGTAAGATCTGTGAAAGTGGGGTAGGTGTCAAGGCTAAATCCCTCCCCAAAAGTCATAAAGCAAATCCACTCTGTGCAGTCAAAGAGTAAGACAGTCGAGAAAGGGTTATTCTCAGTGGCTTGTAACAGAACCCTTGTCAAGTTTGCTGGGCATTTTGGAAGTTGTGTTATTTCATGTGCGTTTTTTTTTTAAATAAGCAAGCAGGCAAGCAAACAAACCAGCTCCCTTTTAAAACTCCATTCTAAAGACATGGCAACTGGGACCTGCCCAGCTCCCTTCATTCGTGCTCCTCCTCAGAGCCTCGTGGCCCAGTGGTTAAACGGCTGTTCTGCAGCTATAACTGTGCTCAAGACCTGGAGTTCAAACCCCAGACAGCCAGCTTGTGGTTGACTCAGCCTTCTATCCTTCTGAGGTTGGAAAAATGAGTACCCAGCTCAAGAGGAGAGGGCGGGGAATGTGTAGCCTGCATAAATAAATTGTAAGCCTCCCAGAGAGTGCTTTAAGCACTATGTAGTGGTATATAAGCAGAAGACTTTGCTTTTGCTTATAAAAGAATTTGGTGTGACTGTTACAAGTCCATGAAGCCACAGTAAACCCAGCCAGGGTGAGGGGTTTCACTCCTGTTAAGGCTCAGTTCTGAGGCATGCTATTTTGTTGTTCATGCCTTCAGCTCAGATCTTTTACAATATTTTTCTCTGTATAAGACCACATTTTTGTCTAAAATTGTTAGACTAAAAATTGAGGGTTGTCGTACACACGTAAGTAAGCCAAGGAGAGCACTGTGGGGTTGCAAAACTGTAATTTTGATTTATAAGAATGGGGGTTGTCTTATACATGGGGGCGTCTTACAGATGGAAAAATATGGCAAATTGGCCTTTGCCTGTGTTTACTGAATTAACTATTACCTTCAAACTATTCCCACCAGCCATGAGGCAAAACAAGCCTCACAACTGGTGGGAATGGGGGGGGGGGACATAGCATAGACACAGGCAGCACCACATGCAGTGCTGGAGGAAGCAGTACAGGGCAAACGGAGCAAAAGGTTAAGAGGTGAGCCCCTGAGGAGCTATGGCCACACATGTTCTCAACTGGAAAGCATGGCTATTGGTATGAGGAAGGCTCACACTTGCCTAGAAGGGAGGGCAGCCTGTCACGGTCAGAATGTAGCAGCCGCTGAGGGACAGGAAGCCCTCAAAATAAACCCAATGACAGAGAAGTCTGATTATGCACTCCACCATAAATTCCATCTAACACAAACACCAGTAATACTGATAGTTGTTGGGAGTTTTTCGGGTTGTTTGGCCGTGTTCTGGAGGTTTTTCTTCCTGACGTTTTGCCAGACTCTGTGGCCGGCATCTTCAGAGGGCAAGGAGCTTAGGCAACCAGTAATACTCTCTATGTGCTGACATGCAAACATCATTCAGAGTAATAGTTTGGCTGGTTTGGTCTTCTCCAAGTTACAGTAAACCCCCACCTATTGCAGGGGTTAGGGACCCAACCCAACCCGCAATAATTGAAAAACCGCAATATGCGGATGCTGGGTCAGATCGGGACTGGGCGGGCTCTCTGGGGGCTCTTGTACTTACCCCAGGCCTGGCGCTGCCCCAAACGGGCCTGCGAGGGGCTTTCCAGTCCTCCAGAGGCCCCAAAAGTGCTTTCTGGTGATCTGGAGGTCACTTCCAGTTTACCCGAAGTCACTTCTGGTTTGTGGGGAAGCACTTTTGGGGCCTCCAACGGGCCTGGGAAGGCCTTTACTCCTTACCCCAGGGGGCCTTTTTTTCATAAACTGCAGACCTGCGATATACTGGGACCGCAGTATATGAACTGCAAAAGGGCGGGGGACAACTGTAGTAAGATCAGCTGACCCTCTCCTGACAAGGTGGGCTCTCAGAAGTAACATGCTCCCCTGGAACTCCAGGCACAAATGCTTTGGCCCGTAAGCGGACTCTTACCATAACATACAATGGCTGCTTTCGCCCCACGGTAGTATATTCGGCTCATGGCCTCATATCGCTCCGAGCCCGCTGTGTCCTACAGAACAGCAATGGGAAACAGATTTAGTACCAAGCAAGAGACAATTCTACAGCGTTGCATACAGCCCTCTTCCAAGTAATTCAGAAACAGGCTGGCTAGAGAAAAAGAATCAAAATAAAGGGCTAAATCCAAGGCCAATTGTATCTGGAGATCTACTGAAACTGACTGGATTTTAACTTAGTCCTGTTCATTTCAAGAGCTCTGTTCTTAGGTATCCCTGATGTGGGATTTAGCAAACATACTGTCAGTCTCAAGATCATGAGTTAAAAAGTCTAGAATTAAGACAGTCAAAATTTCTCCTCACAAAAGTTACTTCTTGGTTATGGCTGGCTTATTACTCAGAGGGAACACTTCCATTTCAGCTCAGACTTACCCAGATTCCCAAGGTCACCGTTTGGCCTCCCACTGACATCACTTTGGCCACAAATGCCGCACCTATTGTCTAAAACAAAAGACCAGATATGCAAAAAGGGAGAGGCCAGATATGAAACACTCTCCTATTAGCCCTTTGTACACAGGAACTAGTTGCAAGTAATTAGCATTTCCAAGGGGACATGGTTAAACAATGAGTGAACTCTTTTTTAAAAAATGAGTAAAATTACCACCCCTCTATTCAGGGCATGTGTCACCACCAATGATTAACAGGTATGTATCAGCAGGCAAGCTAGTAAATATTTCCACAGATTAGAAATTTAGCTGAATCTGTTTGCAAATTTGTGTTAAACCCATGGCACATATTAGTAGCACTTTTTTTCTCCTCCAGCCAATATGTCCCCTTCTAGTGAAGTAATTTCACATTCTCTTCCAGATTACTTTATAGCCTTGCACTATTTCATAATCTCTGTTTTTTAAAAGCCCAGAATAGGAAGCAAACTACATGCATCTGGCAACTAGGAGCTGGGCGAGGGATCTGGGTGGTGGTGTGGCTGAATTCAAAGGTCTTTTGCAAAGCAATCCACACTCACATTTTGGTAAGGTCCCACGAGGAAGCGGTTGTGCACGTATCTCTCCACCAAGCTGGTCTTGCCCACGTACTCTTTGCCCAGCATCACCACTTTGGCGTCCACGCGCTGCCCGCTCATTCTCCCGCCCTGGCCAACGAGGGTTCCCCTCCGGAGGGATCCTCTTGGCCTCAGCACTGGAGCAGCCCAAGGGAAGGGTCTTACCTGCGGCGAGAAGAGGGGTGGTGGGGGAGGGCCGTGACATCAGAAGCAGGGGGGACTTCTTCCCCCCCCCAAAAAAAAAAAGCAGGCCGGCGCCCAAGAGAAAGCACATGCACGTCCATGAAGTTAGTGGCACCGACGGACGGGTGGCGGCTTGCGGCGAGAGCGCAGCCCACGGAGGCGGCCCGGGATCAGAAGGGGAAGAGCACCACCAGGCTCCCCAACACACACGCACACGCGCACTCCCGAGAAATGCTGGAAGAGGGGCGATCGGACTCCCTGCTGCCTTTCCTGAGAAGGGCACAATAATAAGCCCTGGCATTGGCCCGGCTCCTTCGTGGCTCCTGTGCCCACGCTTCCCATGAAGGGAGCCCCCCCCCAACCAAGCCCGGCCTCAGCCCTCCCCCCCCCCGCCCGCATGCAGGCAGGCAGCGCATCGGGGCAGGGCATCCGAAACGTGTGGGGCCCCCGAGCGCCCCCCCCGGGCACGGGCTGGTACCCTGCGAGGGCTACCCGCCGCAGCAGCCCCTCGCTCGCCCACCACGCGGAGGGAGGGGGAGACAGGAGGGGGGCGGCGCTGGCTCACCTCGGCCGCATCCTGGCGCTGGAGGGAGAGAGCGAGAGGACGGCCTGCTGCGGGGGAGGCGGGCCCTGGACGAGGCCGAGCACCAAGAAGGCAGGCAGGCAGGCAGGCAGGTAGGCAGGCGGGCGGGCGGGGAGGCGAGACCCCCGGCGGCGCCCCCACCCCCAACGCGCGCGCTCCTTTCCCCACCTCGGAGCCTCTCCCGGGGCGGGAGGGCGCGAGCAGCTTCCCAGGGAAAGGAGGGGGCGGGGCGTCCTGGGGGCGGGGCTTGGGGAGGCCGGAAGCGCGTCCCATCGGGGCGAGGGCGGGGCTTGGGCCGCCAGCTGGAGGGAGGAAGAGGAGCCGCCCCTGCCGCCAAAGAAGAAGAAGAAGAAGAAGAGCGGAAGTCGTCGCTGCTTCCCTCTCCCCGCATGGCGGCGGCTGCTGCTGCTGCTGCTGCTGCTGCTCTTACTGGGCGCCTCCTGCCCGGGCCTTCCTGACGCTGCCGGTCCGGCTGTGCCGGGCCAAGGGCTCCTCCCGGGGTGGGGTGGGGTGGGGTGGGGGGGCAGCATCAGCCGAAGGCTCGCCGCCTCCCTTTCCTTCCCTCCCTCCCTGGATCTCCGTCTCCCGCGGGATCGGCGATGGGGAAGTACTTCCTGACCCTGAGCGTCCTCAAGGGGCCCTGGGACCAAGTCTTCGCCGCTTTCTGGCAGCGCTACCCGAACCCGTACAGGTGAGCGGGAGGAGGGGAGAGCCCCGGCGCACCCCTTTCCCTCCCTTTTTGGGGAGGCGGGGGTCGGGGCTGGGGTTGGGGGCTCGCCCGGGACTCTCGGTGGCCGCTTGCACCGCAGAAGGACCCCCTTTTGCCAAGCGCCTTTCTGAATTCGCGCTTTTGATTTTTCGCGATGGCTCCTTTTTTCGACCAGTTTATGACTAGCCCGCTTCGGTCGGTCTCCGGTGTCCTTCCTCTGGGGCTGGCCGCCGCCCAGGTTGGAGGAGTGTGAAATCTCAACGCGGAGGCGGCCCTGGGCTCCCCCCACAAACACACACACACACACACACACACACACACACACACACACAC
>JAHTLZ010000010.1:71071307-71093110 GCA_023846285.1 Phrynocephalus versicolor
AAAACCCACTTTGCGAAATGGAAGATAGAGAAATGGAAAACACAAGGAGTACTAAAAACCCAATCAAAGTAGTAATGCATAAAAATCTCCAGGTTTATAATGTCTAGAAAGATTTACTACCAGTAAAGAAGGAATGAGGTACATATCAAAGTTAGAGGCAAATCACACAAATCTGTGTATTAAAAAAGCACACACACACACCGCCAACACCCCAAATTGGTTACAATCAAAGGTACCTAAGATAGATTCCAGAAAAGGAAGTATCGGAATGCAGTGTTTAATCCACACAGGTATGCTGCCAAGGTCTTCCTTCTCACCACTTTCCTAGACAGAGGTTTCTATCCATGTGTTCACAAGGATCAACGCACCTCTGAAAACACCTCTAGGAGGGAGCAGCTGGAGTGGCAGTTTGCATGGAGATGAAGAAAGAGGTCAGCACACCCTCCTGCCATTCACCACTTCTCTGCTAAAAGTTACTCACGCCCAAAGCAATTGTAGCTCAACATAGAAGCTGCTAGGATTTTAATGCAGCCTTTTGAGCCAAATAATTCATACACAATATACTTATTCTTTGGAAGACAAGATATGGAATATTGGAACTATGCTTCTGGGACTATTCTTTGGAAGACAAGATTATTCCCATTGCTGTGAGACTCTTCAACTCTACAGTTTAACATATTCATATGGAGTATACTGTAGCTTCTCTTTATATATATTTATTTTTATATGCAAACTTTTAGTGTAATAGTTGTATATTGGGTTTCTTATTTTATTTAATCTCTATTAGCTATTTTTTTTCTCTCACACACTTTACACTTTTTGTGCACCTAGCTATCTTTACTTGTTTTTTATATTGGGAGCTGTGTAACAAGTAAATTTCCCCAGATGTGGGATCAATAAAGATTTCTCTTCTCTTCTCTTCTCTTCTCTTCTCTTCTCTTCTCTTCTTATGGAGGTGGAGATTCATTTCAAGCACTTAGAGGGCATGGTGCCATTCCTATCAACACGGGCTTCCCAGCTTTCAAAACCTGGCCAAGTTTTGAGTTCATCAACATCACTGGCAAGTTGGCTGGGAAAAAACCCAGAGTGCACCTGCTGCCTTCTTACAATTTTCATTGCCAAGGCGAGTGTCACAAATGGAACTGGGCTTGCAATTCCAGCGGTAGCCACCGTGATCTTTGTTTGCTGAAAATGCTAAGGAAACTATAATGATCAAGAACAGATTCCAAGAAAGGAAACAAAAACAATTGAATGCACCCACACTTTCCTTTATATGGGTTTACCTGTGTTTCTCCAGCTCATTATGTACAGATCTGGGGAGAAAAAAACACATAAAAGAAAATGATTAACGGGCCATATTCAGATTTCTCGCAATTGTCACTTTTCCCAGTGAACCAAAGACACAGTAAGATACTATCCAGTCTCAGCAAAACCTTTCTTGGCCACATGGCAAATGTGCAAACCAGCCAAATGGACTACCCAAGTTCTCTTTGCTACATCTCCAGAATCCCAAATCCAAACATGAAACTTTACAATTAAGAACCTGCAAAACCTCAGAGGTTCATAGGATAAAGGTCACATGAAGTTGCTGCGGTGTTTAACCCTCTTGTGAAGAATAATTTATGAGATGTGTCTATGTTGATTGGTTGTTTGTGGACCAATGAGAGAGTTTGGGGGAGGAGCCTGAGGGGATTTAAGGCTCAGCCCAGCACTGAATAGATCAGATAGGGACTTAAACTGAGAGAAGGTCAGATAGAGACCTACACTGACTGAGACTGATAGCATCTGAGAGAGAGAGTCAGATAGGGTCTGACTGAGAGACAGTTAAGGACTAGAGAGAGAAGAGATAGGATTTTAGAACTCATGTGAGGAAAACTAAGTGTTGAGTGTGTATAACCTTAAGAACAGGGTGTGCAAATGATCAGCTTCATCTGTAACCTAACTTTAGTGTGTTTGAGCTATATATTCTTCCTTTTGTCTGTACCTAAACACTTTACCCTTTATGCTTCAATTCTACTTTGTAGAGAAGCTAGTTAGTGGCAGCGAAAGAACAACATTAGAGGCAGTGCTTGTCAATAGCCTGTGCATATTGAAAACTGAGGTTGGAAACCTTTGATGCTCCTGACTCTCAGTTCCAATCAGTCACAGGCAGTATGGTCAGTTGCCTGGGATGATGGGAACTACAGACCAGTAGATACTGGTGGCAAGGCCACTGGTTCCATGCTCCCATGTAAGCAATTACCATGAGCATGGAAACAGTCATAGTGCAGGCCATAGTCCGGGGCACAACCAGGTAACACAAGGATAGACACCCACCTGAAACTATGAAAATCCCAAACTCATCAGGTTAGATTAGACAATTCTGGGCTACACGGAGTAATGGTTTGACTTGGTATATGACAGAGTCCTGAGCTTGTCTCTGCAGCAGTGGCAAAACTGATTTTGAAGAACTCAGCACCACAAATTTTCCAAACTGCTGACCTAAGCGTTCAGGACTCACATCTTCATGCCTTGGAGAATTTCATGGGAAATTTACAGATACGAGTACTAGCATATAGATTTCTGAAACTGAGGGTTCTGTCTCCAATTACATTTTGACTACATAACACATGGTCACTGTCTTGAAATACAAACCATTCTGCAGAAGAAAACAGAAGACCAATGTAAGATATCTAATTCTAGTCTAATTACAGAATATGTCAGGTTCCAGAGAGATGTTAAAAATCACAAAGCCAAATTGCAACACCAAATGATTACTGATTAAAGAAAAGCAAAGTGTACTGCTTATATACCACCCCACAGCACTTAATGTACTCTCTATGGGAGGTTTACAAATTAATTGTGCAGACTGCCCCTCCTCCAGCAATCTCGGTACTCATTTTATCAACCTTGAAGGATGGAAGGTTGAGTCAGCCTTCAGGCAGCTACCTGGGACTGAACCCCATGTTTTGGGCTGCAGTACCACAGTTTATCCACTGTGCCACAAGGCCAATATCTAATATTCTATTCTTGGGCAAAGTGCTAGAGTGAACCATGGTTTTTTCCAGCTCCAGTGGTTCCTGTCTAGAACCATTTCAACCTGGCTTCAGGACCAGTTATGGGATGCAGACTGCTTTGATCACCTATGCCACGAACTGGACAGGAGGAGTGTGACCCTGTTGGTTCTGCTGGACCTCTATGTGGCTTTCAATACCATTAACCATGCTATCCAGGCCTGTCTCACTGGGATGGAACTTGGATGCACTGGTTGACAGTAGCTCCAGTCCTTCCTGAAGGAGAGAACTCAGAAGGTGATACTGGGAGATTCCTGATTGACACTCTAGTCACTGGCATGCGGGGGGGGCTCAGGGTGCTATTTCGTCTCTTCTTCTATTTAATATCTTCATGAAACCTTACGAATTTGGTGTCACCAATATGTGGAAGACACCCACTTCTAGCTATCCTTACCATCTAAATTTGAGGAAGTTGTTTTGGCTCTAGAGATCAATGTCTGGCATCAGTTATGAGCTGGAAGAGGCTGAACTGAAAGGTGACCCATACAAGACCAAGGTGCTCCTGATTAACTGAAAGGCAAATCAAGGAATAGGGATACAGCTTGTGCTGGATGGGGTTACACTCCCTCTGAAAACACAGCTGTGCAGCTTGGAAGTACTTCTGGGTCCACTTCTGATCCTAGATATCCAGGGTTCGCTGGTGCCTGGAGGGCATTTGCACAATTAAAACCAATGTTCCAGCTGCACCTGTTTCTGGAGGGGTCTGATCTGGGCACAGTGACACAAGCTTTGGTTATCTCCTCGCTGGGTTACTGTAACATGCTCTACCTGGCACTGCCTATAGAAAGTGTCGGGAAACTTCAGCTGGTCTAAAATGCAGCAACCAGATTACTAAGTGGGACTGGTTTCAGGGATCACATAACTCCTCCCCTGTCACAGCACTTCCACTGGCTGCCAATCCATTTCCAGGTATAATTCAAAAGTGCTAGTTCTAGCATATAAAGCCCTAAATGGCTTGGGTACAAGCTCTCTCAGAAACCACATCTCCCGGTATGAGCCTGCTGAAATGTCAAGATAATTGGCGAGGCCTTTCTCTCGATTCCACTACCCCCAAATGTGGTGGTGCCTGGTGCATACATAGGACAGGGCCTTCTCTTATTTATCTAAAACACATTTTACTCAGCCTTTCTCCTGAAAAACACCCAAGGTGCCTTACAACAATTAAAAGGACAATTATCTATGTCCTTATTCTGGAAGTCCCTCCCATAGGAGGCCAGGGGTTGCTATCTTTCCACAAGCAGGTGAATAGCTTTCTCTTGAGGCAAACCTTCCCTCAGTGACTGGCTGACAGAGTGAGATTTTTAAATGATTATGCCTTACTCACTGCTTTGAATGTGCTTTCAGTATTGCTTTTGTTTGCCATTTCTCAAGAGTGATATTTCTTTGATCCTTTTTAGTATTGGTATACTCATTATTGTTAATTTTAAATACTGTCTTTTAAGGATTTGTTTGTTTATTTATTTATTTATTTACATACCGCAATCCGATTTTCCTCAGCCGCCTGAGGCTGGTTAAAATATTTTAAACGAACAAATAAAATAAACCTCTTCTGTAACAGAAAAGAAAAATTAATTAATTAATTAATTAAAAGATTTTATTTCTTTTGAAAGTCCTTAAATTTCACAGGAATGCTTTAAGCAAAGCTAATGAACTATCATTCTCTCCCTACTTCTTTCTTAGCCACCTAATTCTCCCATTTTCCTGCCAGAGAAGGATTATTTTCCACACTTGCATTTAGCTTGGATCGATGTGAATCCATTCACAGGGCAGAACACTTGCCTTGGCTTTTCCACTCACTCCCAACGGAGTCCAGTCTCAAAACTAAAAATCCAGAACAGCATGGAGAATTGAGCCTCCTAGAACAAATTAAACGTTTTCCCCCATCAAGCCTTTCCTTTTTTCCGCCCACAGCCGAATCGACAAGGCCAGTCATAAGGTCAAAGGAGGGTGGAAAAACGGGCCCTAAATTGAGGAAGAACTCTCACCTGAGGTCTTTCAAGGCCTTCCGAGGTCGAGGCCTTGGCCGCCTCCTCCTGTGCGCCTCTAATGGGCTTTGCCCGCGGGAAGGCGAAAGAGAAGCGTAGCCATGTTCGGCGTCTAAGAGGAAAACCGTCATCATCACTACCATCATCCCCAGCGCTTCCAATTAAGGCTTCAAGCTAGAACCGTGCCCCCTCCAGTCACACACACCAACCCATCGCCTTCGCCGGACGACAACCACTTCAAGCCTTCCACCGACCACAGGCGCATCCCGCAAAGGCCGAGCGTCTCTTTCTCCCTGATCCAGGCATGTCATCCCCGAGAGCCGACGGCAGGTACCTCTCTCGCGGCGCTCCAAATACTCGGCCGCCTGCAGCAGCACCTGAATGTTGCTCGCGACGAGCTCCATAGCACAGGGATTATAACACTGTAACCGACCCCACCGCTTTGGAGCGGCCCACCCGGGTCTGACCCCGCCCCTTCGAACGCACCGAAGCTCTCACCCCGCCCCTTCGAACGCCCCGACTAGGTTCTGGCCCCGCCCCCTTCGAACCCCTACAAAAGGAGCTGCAGGTAGCGGGCTCCTCCTGGGCGTCTTTCGCTGGGGGCGCAGAAGAAGGCCCGGAGCTTCGTTCAAGGCAAGGCGTCGACGCCCTCGCCGTGGCTCCGAAGCGCGAGCATCCCCGCGGGACTGCTTTGAATCCCAACCTGTGCTGGGCGTGGCTAAGGAGACCGGCGTGGTCATTGGTTGAAGACGCGAGCAAGGCATCTGGGCGTCAGTGCATGTTCAAAACAAATTCGGGCGGGAAAACGGAGGCTTCCGATTTGAATTCGCCGGCGGGGGTTGGCGCTCTCCGGGGCGTGGACCTGCGCTTCTGAAGAGCCACTGTAGTTACTCCTGCAGTTTCGTTCTTGGCCTTGTCCATATAGAAAACTCGGGCTTCATGGCCATGTGTGAGAAGTGTGTGAGAGAAAAATTCCCCTCCTCACATCCACCCCTGTGCTCTGGAGCTTGTCTATCATGTTGCTTTTCTAACAGACTACTTAAAACAATGATAAAAAATCGATTGTGCCACTCAAGGAAAGACGACAAACAAAATAATTACAATCTGCTTTTCTCACTACTATAGAGGGGAAATAATTCAAAAGTGAAAATGCAGGACAAGCAAAGGAACACCAGCCTGCTCCTGTATTAAAAATTAAATATACAGTATTGACCCTCACAATATCAGTAATTCAGTACATATCACTTTGCCGAGCAAATTATATTGTATTACATCTATAAATTACCTGCACACAATTTTGCCTCTTTATCTGCTGCCAAGCTGCTTCTGTCTTAACAGGTGTGTAAGCCATTCAGTACAGGTTTAGCTTTGACATCCTTCAGTCAATTTCTATGGCCAAGTAGAGACTTTGAAGTCAGATGTCCAGAGTCCTCATCCAATACATACAGTACTCAGTCTACTGCACCAAGTGCCCCCCCACACAATTACTTCATTAGGAATAAGTATTTGAAAATTAAGGATGCACATATATAGCAGGAAAATTGCAAATGGGGCAGCTGTGAAGCTACAAAAAAGCTGGGTGAATTTGCTTTAACTGACCACACAGCCATGGCAGAGATATAGAGGAAACTAGCAAATAGCCTTGCTTGCATCTTGTTATGGTAGGTCTGCTGTGGTAGCCCAAAGGCAGGGTTCCTGCATACCTCTGCTGCAATGTGCAGAAGGCATGGTTAAAGCAGAACTACACAATTCCCTCTTCTGCCTCCTTATTTATTTTAATGTATTTTTTTAATTTCATTTTTAACCACCCATCTGGCCAAAGGCCACTCTGGGCAGTTTACAAGATATAAAAACCACATCACTAAAATACAATCAACAGGACAACAAATAAAAATTAAATCCAAATAAATAATACAATTGAAACATAAACATAAATTAGCATAAAACAATCAGAATATTTAAGATAGCAGATGTGATCAGGCAACTAGCTAAACTCAGCTGTGTTCCACTTCTGCTAATGACAGAGAAGGAAGGACAAAAACAAACTGACTCAAGCACTAAGTCTGGGAAGGAGACGATTCAAATAGCAGCCGTTTTCCCCACTACTCTGCCACTCTTACTGGCTTCAAGATAAATCAGCCAGAAACCCCTCAAAGGAAGATACTGTAATATTAATTTGACAGTCCTGGTCTCAGAGCATTTCCGACATTATTTGTCTACTTGTGTACAGCCTAATAGAAGTGTGTTGCCAGTTTTGGGAAGCTAAATTAGTTGCTCTGTTTTCTAGATTTTCTGTTTTTGAGCTTTTGGGAGCCCCATGGCACAGTGGTTCAACTGCTATGCTGCTGCCAAAATGGTGCTCGTGATCCAGGATTCAGTCCCAGATAGACTCAGCCTTCTTTCTTCCTGTTGAGACCAGGAATTAATAAAAACTAACATATTAAAGTGAATCAAAGTGATGTCATGTTGATTCCTCTGTATGCCTTGTATCTGTACCTTATTGTGCTTTGTAAGCTGAAACTGTTTCAACTTTACTGGAATGTTTGTGCCTTGGCAAGAGAGAAAGAAGAGCCTGTGTTATATGTTCAAAGACTTCAATGGTGTGTGTGTGCAAGAATGGGATAGGATGTTTCTAACAAAGAGTTACAGCTTGCCTAAAGAATGTTGTTGATTGGGGAAGGGCATCTAATGCTTTCTGTACTTCAATGTGTACCCTGCTTTTGTTAATTGCGATATTTTTCCTTCTGCTTCAGGGGGAAAGGTCGCCCCTTCCTTTCTCCAGCTGAATAAATGAATGGTGATTTGGATCTCTGCCTGTCTCAGAAGTTTTTGGCTAAGACATTCTGATACAAGAAAAGTTTGGGATTAGCTTGAACTCAGCATTCCAAGGTGAATAAAATGAGCACCAAGCTCTTGGTGGGGGGATGGCAATGTTTAGTTTGTATAATTAACCTGTAAACTGCCCACATACTGTTTAAGTGCTATGGGGAAATATACAGTATTTTTCTGTGCATAAGACTATATTTTTTACTAAAACTGTTAGACTGAAAATTGAGGGTCGTCTTATATATGGAAGTAAGCTGAGAACCTGTAATTCTGTGTTGGAAAAGTGGAAGTCATATTATACATAGGGGCATCTTATAGACGGGAAAATATGGTATAAGCAGCACACTTTACTTTTGCATCTACTGGGTTTCCTTCCTTTTACAAATTCCAATGCATTCCTCCATACATTCCATTGATTGAATGGGTCCACTCTAGTGCAACATGGTACACTCAGCAACAGGATTTCACCCAGTATCTGTTAACATCTTTCTTGTTTATCCTTTGAAGTTATTATTTTATAATTCCACTTAAGATGTGTTTTCCTCCCAGTCCTTGTCTTATTTCGCATGAAAAGAAACACCTTCTGTCTGGCTCATGAAGTCTTTCTTCATGAGCCAGATTAACCTGAACTCAGTTTGAGGCTCACGTGCTATTATATTTAACAAAATTGCCTGCTAAGTGCAGTTGTGTCCTTAGAGAGAGGAAAGATTCAAGCTTAGTTTAGCTCCAAGCAGAGACTGATCAAGCTCTCAGGCACAGTCAATTAGAGACAGGTGTAGGATGTGGGAGCTTGAGGCTGGAGAACAGTAGAAGGGTAGGATTCTGGCCTATCCTATTGGGGGCCAGCAGGTTGTTTAAACTGTCTTTATGGCCTGCCACGGGCAAATCCTGGTAGTGTATATAAACTGGCCCTTGGGCCATTTTAGCTGGTTTTTATCTCCATGTAATCTGTGCGAGTGTGATGGAATAAATAGCTGAATAATCACTTTTGGGTGTTGACTGGTTCCATCAAACCCACTACATCACAACAGTATTCAGTTGTTTTCCCTTTTGCTTTTAGTTGTTTCCCTTTCTTTTTCCTTACTAAAAGCAAAACTGTACCAGTATTCTCTCCTATGGTACAAGGCTCCCACCTCTCTCTTTTCCTGCCCCCCTTCACTGTTTACACCAACAGAGCCCCCTACCTCGAACTTGTGCTTCAGATGCTAAAAATGAGCCTCTCTTGGATGTGTTTGTGAGCTGTGCAGTGAGTGGTTGCACCAGTCCAACTTTCTAACCTTTCCCTCTTTTCCTTCTGCCACTGTATATGATTTCCCCTAACGCTCAAGTGAAGGAGGGCTGATCTTGACTCTAATTTCGCATCCTAGCCCTTGTTTTTGGGGTGCCTGGAAGAAGGGCACACAGGACTGCTCAAGGTAGCGGTACTTTCCAATGGTAGTGTTTGGTAGGGGAAAAAAATAGAAGCCTCAGATCTGGGCTTTCTCTGAAGCAGTGAAACTAGAGCCTAGTTGTCCCTTCCATACACGTGCTGGCAAATCTTCCATCCACCAGTGCATGCTGTCTTGCTGAAGTTAAGCTAGCCTGAGATGTTGGCTTACCTTGTACTTGCAAAGTGGCATTATTATTATTAATATCCATTACTGCTCATGGCCACCAGTTTTCTACCACCAGCTTTTAAAACCATCTCACTGGCTCCTCCATGAGTTCTCAGTCCAGCCCTTTTTCTATGGCTGGTGAGGTTGCCAGTTCCAAAACCCTTTTGGTCTCCTAAAGAGCTGCATGGTACACCAAGATGCTCTGTCACCCTCCAGCATTCAAGAGCATCCCAACGGTTGCCTATAGATAAACAGATAGACAGACTGATAGATTTAAATGCTTAAATAATCTCTTGAATTATTATATGTTAAGTGGTGTTTTATTTAATTTGTAATTCATTGTGTTTTTAGCCTAACATGTTTCCATCATTATGAGTCTCCTCATCGGGGGGAAAGCCACCTAGAAATGAAACAAACTAACAAAAATAATAAGTAAATTTGATAGCAGGGAAGCCTTCAGTGGGTTCTAGAGGCAAGCTACCAACCTCACCTTAATGTGTGACTGAAATATCACTGTTTATGGAGTAGTTCTCTTGATCTCAGCATGAACAATGCTCTGGGAGGAGAAGCATAATGTTTGCCTAAGAATAAGAGACAGCAGAAGCATTAAGCTTCACTGCATTGGAGGTGGATACTTGGACTTTGGTATGTACACATTTGTCTCTGTGCAATGGATGAACAAAAGAAAACCAGCATATATTCAGTGCAGCCCCCTGCTGCTCAATATATATCAAAGCAATGAAGACAGTTGCTGCAGACTATCACACCAGCCTCAGGACTTGAAGAGAAAGGAGATTAAAAATAAGGTGTAAAGTCTGTACTTGAATTTCCCTGACGGAACCGTATAGCAGCAGACTTGATCTGTCTGCCTCCAGCACAACTCAAAAAACTAAATCCATCAAGAGCAGTTACTGTGAACCAAGAGATGACAACTCAGCAATAGTAACAGATTGCATTTATTCAAGTATTCAGGAAAATGACAAGCTACAACAAGTTTTGTGAAGAAGGAGCTGCAAGTCTCCCAGAGAGATTTCCAAACAGTCATGTGGTAGGAAAGTTTTATAGAAAGTGCACTGCATATGAAAATTTTTGTAGCCCTTAGCTATATCGGAAGCTGGTGGTCAAAGACCTATGGCTGTCTTCCCCATGGCTGCTCTTGCTGGACTCTTCCCTTCTTTCCAAAGTGTCCCAAAACCTTTATTGCACTTACATACATAACTGGTAATACAGCCTCCCAAGTGTGCCAAAAAATCAAACTGTGGGTCAAAAGACAATCCTTAGTCTTCAATGGAAGCCAGGCAGCCAGCACCAGACAACCACTAAATCAACCAGAGTTTCCCTCTGACAGGAAAGACTAAAGGGGGGAAGAAGCTTCCACTGGCATTTAGAAGAGTTGGACCAAATATCATCTTAAGGCAATTTTAGCTCAAACAAAACGAGCTCCAAGAGTTCTTTAGATAAAACATGGCAGGATGAAGTCCCGGATTTTCTTACTACACCCCAACCCTTGCTCTGGCCATCAAAAGCCCTTTGAAGACCTCTCGGGAGCATCCTAATTATATGTGTGGCTTCCCCCACAGTCTTCTGAAGGTTCACAGGCTGTGATTGCCTTGCAGTGTCTGGTATATCCTCAGGCACAAATGGCATTCGATGAAGTCCCATACCAGGGTTGATCCTCACGAGCAATTGGCATTCTTGCTAGTAGAAGGCAAATGGGTGGTATAGCAGTGTGTGCAGACTCGAACCGGTTTAGGTTGCTTGAAGTGGGGCAGAGGTGCCAAGTGTGATGAGCAGCGAGAGCAGAAGATCTAGGAAAAATGGGCATCAAACAAGATCAAGAGGGCTCCATGGCCCTGTTTCACAACAGAGAAAGACATGGGCCCTGATTTTGGCACAGTACAGATGGACATTCATAAGAAGAATCACTGTAGTCCTTTCCTTGTGGTTAATAGGCTGTCCATAAGGGCTTCTTTTCTGACCTTCCTGCTAATTAAGATTTGTCCACTAGGCACGTTGCCCTCCCCTCCAGAGGCTATATCTCTAGCTGTTTATTTTGGCATAACCCTTTTTAAAATGGCTCCCAAAGTCCTGGTGCCTCTAGGACCCAGGGGAGCCATTTCATTTTGTGCAAAATTTTTAATTTTTTTTAAAGAAACGAAACAAAACAAAACAGAGGTGGGTACAAAATGAAACATTATTTTTCCATTTTGTGCCCATCCTTACAAGGCACCCTATAGCTAAAGAGGTCACTATTAATATCGTTTGTCCAGCCATTTTGCTGCTTTTGCCTCCCCCCAGAATAAAGGCATTAGCAAAGCTCAGGAAAGCTTCAAATTCCTACCTTTCCACAACTCCTGCAGTGGTGACGTCTGCGAAGGAAGGTGAAAGGCACGTGGCAAGCCATGCAACGGCTACAAGTGCTATCTGGCACCCAGTCCGGAGGTACCAAAGCATCTGAAAAGGAGCAGAAGGACAGCTGATGAGGTGGATGCACAACTTTATTCTGAAGTTATAAAAATTCTCCCCAGCTAAAAAGTGTAAAGAGACTGTTTGACTACAGCAGAGCATAACAGATTCAGTCAATACCGAGGCAGGCAGGAGATTAAGAGAGTTTCTAGGGCTCACGGGGAACTTGAGACAAAAGTTGTCTGCCCAAGGACACACTGAAAAAGTGCGAAAACCCTTGACCTGTTTACACAACACAGCACCTCAGAGGGGAAATGCCATTTCAAGGTGAAACGGGGATTCCGAGTAGGCTTTTGGGTTGACTAGAGGTCAAAGACCCACATTCCTTTTGTTGTCAAGGCCACACCAGTGTCTCTGGCTGAGCCGAACAGATCTTTGAGCCTGTGATGGATCTTCCTTGCAGGGCAGGCAGAGATCATGGACTCAATCAAGCAGATTTCCCTGA
The DNA here is from genome assembly GCA_023846285.1 of Phrynocephalus versicolor. Taxonomy (NCBI): domain Eukaryota; kingdom Metazoa; phylum Chordata; class Lepidosauria; order Squamata; family Agamidae; genus Phrynocephalus; species Phrynocephalus versicolor. The sequence goes on from JAHTLZ010000010.1 coordinate 71,083,678, forward strand.
GGCATCAGTCCTGTTCAGAGACTGGTAAATGTCCCATTTCCACACTGAGGAGGGGGCCCTCTCACCTTCTCTGCTGTGGGAGCAGAGAGCACAATCTGCCACGCGAAGGGCTGTTGCAGCCACACCGACTTCCACCTCTGCAGGGGGTGAAAAATAGAGGGCCATTGGTACTACGAATATTGCATGCACTCGTCAGCAACCCAGGCCAGTTATCCTGCTGGGATTACGTTTCTCTTTTTCTCTCTTATATCTTTCTTTTAACATGGGTCAGAGGTAAGACAAAAAAAAAAAGACATGAAAAGCAATGAAAGCACGGGAGACTTGCAAATAGAAACAGTGACAATAGAACCCCTGTAAAATGTCAGAAGTTTTGCAATCTCGCATGCAGCTTTTAGTAGATTTGGTTGGGAGGAACTTTTCTGGACTGGGGTGACTGTCAATAATCCAACACTAACCATTTCATCCCTGCTTGTAATATTTCCAAAGAGAATATACAAGCCTTTCTGAAAGATGTGTATATACAATACACACACCTCTCTGCTCTGTGTTTCTTTCCCTTCTCCGCAGTACGTTGCTGAAGGCAGTCATGTTTTTAGCTTGCTGTTTTCTGTTCACTGTAAGTAATGAAACAAAGTATTTATTCTCTTACTAATGTCTCGGAATGAGTTACTGAGACTGTACCAGATTAATGAGAAATGGACTGGGCTTGAAACTGTTCTGCTCTGCGGATCCCTGCATTTCTGCTGCATAGCTAGAGGGAATTAATAAAAAAATGCAAAACTCTGCAACATAAAATTTTGAAATGTAACCAGGGCAGCCACCTTCTCCAGAATCTTCCTAAGATTCTACAGACCCCATTTCTAGAACTTACTAAGCTATACCAACATGGACCCAGTAGTGAATAGCAGCAAATGTTTCAGGGTTCCTTCATACAATTCATTCTTGTTGGCTAGTTTAATAGACTGTATGTATTTCTGGATTCAAGGAGCTGGAATTTGTCTGGAACCAACATCTCTCAGGAATCACCCTCGTCTGATATGAAGCTGGTCAAGATTTGAAATCCCTTTCCCAACCAATGTGCTGATGAGTTCCCGTTGTTTCTGAACTGTAATTTATATATTTATATATTTTTATATATTTTTTCTCTTGCTAAGCCTTGTTCTTCATTCATTTATTCAGTTGATTTTAACAAGAGTAACGAGAGCATAACAAACACATAATCAGTGGCAACACAAGATAAATAAGTCAAATTAAATTAAAAAAAAACAAGACATTCGGAAGCATGCAAACCCTGGTCTGAAATATTAAGGTAGGGGGTAATAGGATAAATTAAGACTCAGGTCTTAATTTGTCATATTCTGAAAAGCCCAGCAAATCAAAAAATGTTTTCAAAGCTTTTAAAAGGACACTGGGGGACAAGGTGGATTTCGGACAGTAAATAACTCCAACAGCTGAGTGTGACTTTTCCTTGTTCTCTTTCTCTGGGCCTCCCTCGAGGTCCGCACCTTTAGCCAACCAGACCTACAAAATGTGTGTAGGATGGGCAGTCTTCATCGGGAGTCAGCATTCTACTATGCACTGAAGGCCAAAATCATTGAGGGCTTTGGAGGTCAGGTAGCTAGAGCAGCACAGCCAGGATTGGGGAAATATTGTGGCATTTCTTCCATTCTCTAATTCTGAACTCGGTATTCCGGGCCTGCTGAACTTGGGACTGATTTTTTTAAAAAATTATCATATTGAAAATGGAGATTCTGCAATATGCTCAAATGTACATCATACTCTTGGAATCCATTTGTATAACTCAGTGTGGTTTATAAAATCAAATGCCACAATTCATAATAAAAGACAACTGTTTAAAAACCTGACACTGTGAGAGTAGAACCAGGCTCAACACAATAGAAAATTAAATTCAAAAGCTACAAGCTGCAATGGCTATACAAAATATCCTCCTCCTCAACACAAAAGCTTGCCAAAGTAGAAAAGTCTTTACCAGCTTACAGAAATAGCAAGGGAATAGAGCAAGCAAACATCATAGTGCAAGGGCAGAGATGATGAGACCTTGAAGGTGCTATTGGATAATGACTGCCAGTGAACCAATGGTGAAGAATGATAATTTGTAGTTCAGCAAAATCTGGTGAACCACAAGCTGCTCATACCTTTCATTGGTCAAAATATTCCCTAATCTTAAAATCAGACCCAAGTGCTAGAAATTCAATTGTGGCTGCCTGAAGCATTACAGCATGATGACTCAAGATGTATCACTAAAATTACGGCATGGAAAGTTTTGACACAACCATCTTAAATGCCCTCATCATATCCAAACACCTGCCTCTTGTAACGTTCCACGTCTGAACACTAAAAAGTGGGGGGCCTACAGTGTGAGAAAAACCACTCACGGCCTGTGTCTGGCACCTCCAGGTCCTCCATCCGAGATGTCACAATTTTAAATACACTCTTCAGAATGGCACGCAGGTCTCCGGCAAAGTTTGTTTGCAGCTGGTCTGCTACTCCTGCCCAAATACAATGCAGCCATTTGAGTTATAGGAGTTGCACAGAAATGCAAGGGAAAGAGATAATAGGGATACTTTGGTCAACAAATACAACATTCCTCCTTTTGTAGTAGAAGACCGGAGGCAGCCTCAATGTGTCAGCACTAACCAAACAATTCTTTCCATTTGTATTCTGGACCAACAAGGAAACTTTTTTGCCAATGTCAACACACACAGTTGAACCGCCAACTAAGCAAGATCCAATTGGTAGGGCTCTGAAGCATTTAAAAATGCCTTTGTAACACAGAAATAATATATATATAAATAAATAATGTCTCTCAGTTCTAGGACTAATTAGGAACCTAGTTTAATATCAGAGCAGAATCTGGACAGGTCCCTCTTCAGAGCTCTATGCAAACTGCTCTCAGTCGTAGCCATGCATTGGACAGATGAGAGAAAATACTCTTCTCCTTTAACAGGCTTGATCTACAGTTTGGGCCCCATGCTTTGTGGAAGCCTGATTGATTCAACAAGGTCTTCCAGATAGCCATCTATTTCTATTGCTACCAGCCAGATCCTCCTAAAAAATAAATTTAAAAAATGGTGGAGGGAAGGAAGCAACACACGGTTTACCAGCTTGTTTTGGGACAGCTCTAATTTTTTGGACCATCTTTTTTACTTGAACGTGATATCTACTCCGCGTCCAAAGCCTTAACAAAATAGGGCTCCCCACTTCTCTTATAAATTTGGGACATGTTCCTACCATATGTAACACTTGATCACTTGTCTAGTTAGTTGAAGTCAGAAGGCTTGGAGAAGATTCTTATGCTTGCTTAAGCTCTTTGTTGTTTTGCAACCAGCTATGCACTTGGCCAGTGACAACAGCCAATAAAATATGAGGGAGATCTGAATTAACCACCTTAGCAAAAATAAGTCACCAACCAGAAATGCAGACAAACAACGTGTGGATCATGTCCTCTGTACTGCTGTAACGGGCTCGCAATTCCATCCAGCGGGTACTCTGTGGAATTCCTGCACAGACTCTTGTCTCAGTGCCACTGGACTCTTGCCCGGGATACCTGTTTAGAGGATCACAAGCAGTTAGAGTACATGTCTATTTTAGCGTCCTTTATCTCCCATTGTTTCATGAAGGTGGGGAAGAGGCTCATCAGATCATCATTTTCCCAAAGGAAATGAACGTTTTTCAAGGAAGCGCCAAAGAAAGATGATTCCTCTTCATGAGGATAAATGTATTTTGTATACCAACTGTAGACCTGATAAAACCAATGCATCCCTCTTGCCATTTCCACAATAATGAGACAATAGCTGAAATCCTATCACATAAGTTAAGCTGCATAAGACTGATGCCATCATCAATCACAGCAATAACCAATTACATTTCCAGAACTGGTTCACAATGCTTTAAGTTATGGCTCCTCCATATTAATAATATTCCACATACCTTCAGTATGCGCTGGAGGCATTCAAAAGAAAATTGGACAACCATCTGTCAGATCTGCTTTGACTTAGATTCCTGCATGGGGGAGCGGGGGGGTTGATTTGACAGCAAACAACTATTCTATGACTCTATGACTATCCCAGAAACAAAACTGGTTTCTTCCCCCAAAAGCCCCAAACCTCCTACAGAATCCCTTTCATCATTGCAAACCCATGGCAGGTTGCAAAAAGGGAAGGGGGGGGGAGTCTAATTGCTGAAAAACACCACCAGGACGACTCTCTCAGCAGTAGCAATTAGAGATGGGCACGAATTTAAAAAAAATGGCATTTCGTTTGTCGTTTGTTGTTTGGAAGGTCCGTTTCGGTTTGTTTCCGTTTTTCGTGAATTTTTGAAAAAAAAAATCGTTTTCGTTTTCGTTCATTTCGTTACCATTTCGTTACCATTTATTTCAATTTTTGTGACTTTTTAAAGGATTTTAAGCAATTCACTTGTATTGCAGTAACCGAAACGAAACGCACGACAAAATTTCCGGTGTTTCTGTTCGTTTCGTTTCATTTTAGAGACAAAATTCGTTTGTCGTTTCATTGCGTAACGAAATGAAGAAACGAAAAATTGTTCATTTCGTGCCCATCTCTAGTAGCAATGTTTTACAGTGGACCCTCGTATAACGGAGGGTCCGTATAACGAAAAACTCGTGCAACGAAAAAAAAATCCGCCCCCCCTCCTCCCCCCCCGCCCACCACCTGTGGCCGGAAGAGGACGGGGGCGGTCGGGGAAAGAGGGGAGGGGAGGGGATGGGGCAGACAGGGAAGGGGGCGAGCCAGGGAGGGGTGCCCTTACCTGGCACCTGCGCAGGGGTCCTCCGCTTGCCGCCGCCACGGATGCTGAGGTTCCTCCCGGCGGCGCCGGCGGCGCCTCCCGGGGTGGCCCCACGAGGCCGGTGACGGGAGCCGCTTCCGGCGGGGGCAGCAAGGCGGCGGCGGCTCCCGGGACGGCCCCATGAGGCCGGCGGTGGGGGCAGCAAGGCGGCGGCGGCGGCGGCTTCCCGGACAGCCCCATGAGGCCGGCGGCGGGGGCAGCAAGGCGGCGGCGGCGGCTCCCGGGACGGCCCCACGAGGCTGGCGGCGGGGGCAGCAAGGCGGCGGTGGCGGCTCCCAGGACGGCCCCGCAAGAGGTGAGCCGGCAGGGGAGAATTCCCTGGGCGGCCTGTCCAAGGCCGCCCGGGAAGAGGACGCGGGGCAGGAGGGGAGGGGAGACAGGCCGCTGTCGCCGCCGCCAGTGCGCCCTCCCGCCTCCTGCAAGAGGTGAACCGGCGGGGGAGAATTCCCCGGGTGGCCTGTCCAAGGCCGCCCGGGAAGAGGACGCAGGGCGGGAGGGGAGGGGAGACAGGCCGCCGTCGTCGCCGCCGGTGCGCCCTCCCGCCTCCCGCAAGAGGTGAGCCGGCGGGGGAGAATTCCCCAGGCGCCAGGAAGAGGTTCACAGGGGGGGAATTCCCACCCACCCACCCCTCACCCAAAAAAACCTAGCACCATTGGAATGCATTGGAACGGATTATATCCAGTTTCAATGCATTCCTATGGGAAATTAGAATGTGTATAACGAAAACCTTGTATAACGTAATTTGATTTGGACCAAATTAATTACGTTATACAAGGTACCACTGTATTTAAAACAAAAACTGCCACAGATGATCTCATTATAGGTTTTATACAGTGTTAATATATCTGCCAATAGGATTCCAGGAACTTAACTTCTCAAACATTGACAGAGATGAACCTGTTGATTCAACAACAGTGTCAGTAGCTGGGCCACTGCTTAGCCACCCTCTGTTCCCAACCCATGTTGGAAGGAGGCCACATTGGCCAAAAGCCACAAGCTCATCTTCACTACACAGTTAAGAAAAGCTTTTGGCTGGTGAACCCTGTCCACACTTTAGATGCTGCCATGAGGAACAGATTCATTACAGCCAGATTCATTACATTCATGCTGACCTTCGGAACAGCCAAGTCTTGTGCAGCCGATGAAGTGGGCTAAAGCCGGCAAAAAAATATTCCAAACAAAACTTGGCTATTTTTCAGGTTTCACACGATTTTTGAGCTGTAACATATTAATACAGTTCCTCAGTAGGTAATGACATTTTGGATGTAAAAAAAAAGGGTGCATCTTAGGCTGAAGTCCATGTCCTCTGCTCCCAATACTGTATTGAAGTTGCCAACTAAGAGGCTGACCATGTAAAGAGAAGCTAATGCTCAGGTGGAGTTGTTTGGAGAGGGGGGGGTTCTTGTTCACACCTGGGAACAGCTGGGCAGCCAGGTGGAGCTGCAAAGCTCTGAAAGTCAGGTGAGTCTGTGACAGTGAAGGGCTGTGAATCTGCAGGACTCTCGTTCAGCAGACGTTTTTCCAGCTTGTAAAGCTCTTCTTTGGACAGCACTTGTAGCAAATCCCTGGAAGGGAAAAGGCTCATGAATGAGGCAGTTAGGAAAACAAGGCAAAGTACTGCCCAATGGAGTGGAATGAGCAATTTACAGTAGCTTGCACAGTGCCCTACAAGGAAATGCAGCTCTGAAGCACCCTTACAGTCAGGACTTAGAGCACAAAAGCCTGGAACCTGCAACTGTTTGAGGTATCCTACCACATCTGTCCACAAAATAAACACAAACTCGTATCCTGCCCTGACAGCATCCCACTTCATCTCCTATGGATCACATCCATCTGCCAGAGAAAGCCATCTTCACCAACTACAGTACTTCCATACCTAAGCATTCTATTTGGATCAAACTTCAAATCGTTTTGAAAACAGAATGACAGAAAGCTTCCTTCAATAATTTATCCCCCAGAAACTGTTGGTATTAATTTTTCCTTTCTTGTTTTTCTTTTTCAATTGTATGAATTTTAGACCCATATCTGGGAACTGCTATGTACTGTTATATGGAGTCTTGTGAGATTTTAGTTTTAATCTATAAACCATCCAGAGTAGTGCTAGCACTAAAAGGGTGGCATATAAATTAAATCAAATAAATCAATATGTCTGGGGCTATACCACTTTAGACAGTAGGATGCCAGACTTTTAAAAACACGTTCCTCACCAATGAATTAAACCACCATGTCTGGGAGAAGAACAAGGTCAGAACCTCTTGCTTTCTGGTGTGCTAGATCACTACTTGCATTCAGACACACAGGCTGGATACTCAAGTCCTCTGTGATCTTGCACAATTTGCAGTTTGGCATCAGGCATATCCCCTCCTAGAAGGCGCCCAAACCCTTCCTTATCTAGCCAAATTCCTAAGCACCAATGTTCCCTCGTGGTCACTTACCTTATTTTTCTCAGCAAGACATAAAAAGGACTGAACACTCTGGATATCTCCTCAGGCCTCCGCTCCAGGTTGAGAGGTCCATCTGGATAGATCAGAAGACCGCTGTGCAAGAAAAGAAACAAATAGGTGATATGTTGCTGTTGTTGTTTTTGTCATACAGTCGTGACCGACTCTTTTTGACTCCATGTCCATGGAGTTTTCTTGGCAGGAACACTGGAGTGGTTTGCCAGTTCCTACTCCAGGCACCTAAAGAATTAGTTTTGGGGGCAGGGGTGGGGGGGCGGGGGCTCATTCCACACCTATTCCCAGATATAACTGCCATCCTATGTGAATTTGCCTTTGCTGTATATCTTCTGAACAGCTGACTGAATATTTCCATAAAGACTCTCTCAACAAAAAGCATGCAGCAACGCCACATCTCGAATCAGAAGCACACACTAGAGAACTTGATGCATGTCCTTAAAGTAAATTGCAAGACAATAATGGTAACTTTAATCACCTGCCCAACTGGCTTTCGTGGTCACTAGTCTCCTTTACAGAGGCTATCTATCCAATCATGATGTAACTCTTCCTCCCACAATCTACATTCTGTGCTACACCTACTCAAATTCTCGCTAGTACCTTGTTGCCCAAGAGGCAGAAATCACCTTAGAAATGTTCATCTACTGCCTGCAGGAAAAGCTACAACAAAGTAGTATGAGTACCTCCTTTCCAACACAGGGATAATGCTTTCAAAAACCACCACGAGTAGAAATTTGGCAAAAATAATAATAGAACAATGGATATATGCCATCTGCAAATAACTGCAGCTATTCCACAACAATTCCTAGAATCAGAATTCTGTGACTGAGAATCCATAAAATAATGAAGTTGGCAGCGGCTTAAAAGGCCACTGAGTCCAAACCCCTACTCAATGCAGGAGTACAATTCAAAGGATATTTGCCAGATGGTTGTCTAAATTTATCTTGAATCCCTTGGAGCACTCACTACCTCTCAGAGTAACTGTTCCCATTGCTGTACTACTCTAACGGTTAGGAAGTTTTCCTGATATTCAACTGAAACTGGGCTTTCTGAAATTGTCTCTGTCAAGATCAAAAAGGGTACAGAAACGACTTTTGAAAGACCAACCTGGCTAAGAAATATTATAAACTACCATCGCCACCTTCTGGGGAGATGTAAACAGATGTAATATAACGAAACGTCCCATTAAAATATGAAAGTTTGTGTTTAAGGTGCCACTTGTTTGTGTCTTTTGTTTTGTTTTGTTTTTCTTTGATTTTGCCTGAAAGCCTTTTGAACAGTGTGCCAGAAACTTGGAGCTGAACACTAACCATCCATTTATGATAGCTTGGAGATAACATGAGCTATAAACTCAGTGATAAACTACAAACCATCTACTCCCTGAAACCAAGAAGTGTAGCCTTCTGTTGTCATGATACCCATGAGAAAGACTGCAAACAGAGTGTTTAGGCAAAGAAGTATGAACAAGAGCCATGATATATGACCTTTATGGTGAATGTTGGGGCATGGAGGCTTTTACTTACACCAATAAACCCAGAGCAATTTTTAGATCTCAGACAGCAAGGGGAGGAGAGTTTAAACCATTTCATCCCTGCATGTTTAGATGTTGCCAAGGAAAACAAATGTATGTGCGTGCACATACATTCTACATATGGCTGTACCAATGAAGACTCATTGCACAGTGAGCTATGGAACCCATGATGAGTAGGGGCGCCTCTGTTTTGTGTGTAGAGAAAAGGGATTCTACACATTGAATTCTGCTTTCTACACATTGGATTCTGCTCTTTGCCAAAGGAACATATCCTAAAAACTTCAACAGAGCAGGGAGCACAAGAAAAAGTTGAAGTAGTAAAGAACTCAATGAGTACCAGCAGTGGGAAACATCTTAGAGATATGTACGTGGGAGGTATGCTGCCCCCTCCAAACCCACTGAGGGTCACATCATCCCCAATATGCCATGACTCCACATTTCAATTTAAAATGGAGTGTGGAAAAGGAATACACTTGGTTTTACAAATGAACTTGTCCTTTCAAGAGCACCATCTGGCTTACAAAAGAGGTGGTTGCTCTCTACACATTTTGTTTTCAAGTGAAGTTACGGTAGTGTGTGTGTGTGTGTGTGTGTGTGTGTGTGTGTGTGTGTGTGTGTG
>JAHTLZ010000010.1:71093684-71116444 GCA_023846285.1 Phrynocephalus versicolor
TCTTCTTCTTCTTCTTCTTCTTCTTCTTCTTCTTCTTCTTCTTCTTCATCATCATCATCATCATCATATATGAGCTAGATCAAGATTCCCATAACGAAAGGAGTTTGGGCAGGTTTGCTTCACAAAATGTGATTTTAAGCTGTCCCAGTAACAGATAGTGCTTATCAAAAAAAGAGAGGTGGGCCCTAAAAAGATCTTGACAGAATCCTTACCTGGCCACAGTTTCAGAGAATAGTACAACAATCTCTTGCTGCTTATAGATGTCTTCAGGTGTCTTCACTGAGACTAAAGATGACACATAGCTGGAAAAGAAAGAGGCTCTGAAACTCAGTTTAACCCTTCATCCAGCAACCTGCTATGCAAATAAATCCCATATTATAGCTCTGTCTATTCTTTGAGTTGCTTCTTTGCAGCCAGTACAGTAGTAGGTAGCATACACCTGCCCCAGTGCCGCCAATGCTTTTTAGAGATGCCTATCACCAAGCCCCAAAAAGCCACTTGGGCTCCAGCTAGGAGACCGCCTAATATTGTTTCCTTAAATCAAAAGAGCAGCAGTTAGAACATGTTGTCATATAGCTCCACTCTCTGCTCTGTATCTCAATTGAACATATTATCCAACAGGAGGGCAGTGACTTATAACTGTCTTGTTACGCGTTGGGCCAGAATACAAGAAATAAGAAATCAAAACCCATGTTGTATCAGAGTGAAGTCCTGCCTAGTCCCATAGGAATTACCCTAATGCTTCTGAGAAACCCAAAAGCGGGGTGGGTGGTGGGTGGGTGGGGGAATACTGATCAGTATAAACCAAGCTTAGTACATACCTTAGCTCAAACTCAGCAAAAAGCATATCAAAGCGGATTAATGCCCTGCGGACAAGGTCTGAATAGGGCCCAGCTTGATTCAGACTTTGTTCCCGGAGTACCATGCGCACCAACTCTAGGCTGCACAGCAGATCCTTGGCCAGAGGTCGCAGCCGTAATCCATCTGCTTCGTCCACATCAATATAGGTGTGTGCCATCAGACACTGAAAATAGAGAGTTTGTTGACAGCTCAGAAACACTCCCAGTCCTTTGGCAGACCACCACTCTGCAAAGTTATTTCCAGACTAGGATGGACACGTTAGCAAATTGCTGAAGCTGAATTCCAGGAACAGTCCCAGGTTACATCCCAGTAAAGAAGCAAAACAACATTCTCCAGTCGTTCAAAGTCATCCATTCAATCACAGCTTAGGATGATAAAAATAAAATAAAATAAAATAAAATAAAATAAATAATATCAATGCAAGGAGTCTATAAGAGAAATACTATGGCACCAACAGGAAAAGAATTACAGAAAGCCCCATTTCAGCCCTTCATCTGAGTGCAAGTTGATTAAGGAGCCTACATGCCTACAGTCCCATGGCTAACCTCAGCAGCAAACAGCATGTGGTTTCGGAGATTGTCGACTAGAAGGTCTTCAGGGAATTTGATTACATAATCACGACTGTGACGTTCCTTGGGGATGCACTCGTCCATGATCTTCTCGATGATGGCCAGCAGTTCAGCCTTGCAGAATGAGAAGAGAAATGAGGATTCTTGGCACAAATGCATTCCATTCTAATTCAGGGGAATTGGTAGACAGGAGTCAGTTCTTCCAAATAGATTAGAGCAGGGGAAAGGCAGATTTTGGCATGGTTTTTTTTACCAGCATCTCTTCCAAAAATGGTATTTAGCACTAAGGTTTTAGGCAGCCGTAAGAAAAAGTCGTACAGTCCTTTATTTTGTGCTAATAGGACACAGGGAAATAGAATAAAACAAAGACACCAATTTATTTATTTATTGGATTTCAATCCACCCATCTAGCTTCAAATTACACAGCTCCTTCCCACTTGCAACTGAGAGCTAGAATCTTACTCTTAAAACTGAGGGAACTAAGTTTTAATTATTTTAATCAAAATTAAATTTTAATTAAACTATCATAATTCACCAGGAGTGTATAAACACATTGTTCCTTCCATTGATGCACCAGGATCGTTGGAGATGACTGCCTACAAAAATAAACAATTTTTTCCCCGCCATCGCCATCTCCTGCAATTGTTGTTTTATCTGTTTATTTTATTAGTCTATGTAATTTGTTGTTTCCTTATTTGTTGTAAACCGCCATTCTAGCATGACACTGCCCCCACCACCCCGAGGAGAGTACCTTACCTGACTATGGTGCAACTGGTTTAGTAGTGCCAAGTATTGCTGAGGGTCTGTTTCTACATCCAAGCAGTTGATCTCTGTCACCACCTGAGTCACGCGTTCATCAGCGTAGAAAAACTGTGACAGCAACCTGGGATCGGAACGCTGAGCAGAAGGAAGGAGTCATTCAGAATTGTTTCTGGGAGGCACTGCAGCTCACAAACAAAAGATGAGTTTGCTACCATGCAACTCTGGAATGCAGGGAGGGACTGAACAGATCATGAGAAAAATAAATTCTGACCCAATCACCGCCCCCCAAAATAATGATACTCAGGAGAAATGTTCTGCCCTAAGTTTCTCCCTCGTGGACCTATAATCTACATAAATAATTACTATTTTTTTCATAGATGAATGTCCAATCATGAGAATCCCCAACTACAATCTGAAATGGTGCAGTCCAAAAATATGTTTATTGGCTCATTATACCTGTCTCACATACAACTGCAGCCATCACTTGCAAAAGGTTTTGCTTTGGGTATATTAATGAAAAATAAACATTACAAAGTTTGCAGGTGAAGAATTAGAAGCCCAAATGTCCCCTTGCTAAAATGCTTAGTCCAGAGGAAAGAATATGTATAACAGGAAGCATACACAAAGTTGGCCCAAGGACTCATTTAGTCCAGTTTACTGCTTCCAACAGAAGCTGGTCAGTTGCTTCTATGAGGTTTGTGTACAAAACACACCAAGTCTTTTCTGCTGCTTCTCCCTCCATATTGCCTCTGAGTACAGAGTTCATTTAGCTATCGTAGGTAATTCCTGTTGATAGATCTATCTTTCATCTAATCCCACTCTAAAGCCATCTGAGCCCACAGGCATCATCACATCTTGTGGCAGTAAATTCCTTAAGTTAATTATGTGTTGTGTAAAGACATCTATTATAACTTCCCAGATGACACCAGAGCTGTGTTTTAGGTATGGCAAGATAGAGCAGGGAAGAACTTTGAATATTCAGACATTGCACATATCTGAGAGCAATATCTCTTACATCAACCCATCATAGGATATATTTAGGTTGATCCTGAATTATCCTAACTAGCCAGGCAGGTGGGACTTAAGCCAAAGGTAAAATACAATATGTAATTCAAGTTCTTAAAAAAACCTGTAATGTATCCCTCAAGACCTATGCTGTGCTGTAAGGAAGAACAGGACTTCTAGGTACCAAACATCCTTTTGAAATCTGGAAAGGAGAGAGGTGGACAAGAAGTCCAAGGTAGGCAGACTGAGACCCTCTGCAGCCTAATATCCCTCACCCCTGCTATAAACACACATTTAAGCTGAATTACTTCCTGTGACTTCCAATGGGCTCTAGAGACTCATCTTATGGTGGGACATTTACATGAGTTTGTGTGTAGCACATACACACACACCCCTTAGTACAGACACTTACGTAAACACTTGTCTGATTGTCTATTATAATTTTGATAAGTATTTGTTCAGATTGCTCACTGGGGTGGGTTACAGAGATCACATTACACCCATACTAAAGCAGTTCCACTGGCTGCCAATCACCTACCGGGCACAATTCAAGGTGCCAACCTTAACCTACAAAGCACACAACGGCCTGGGTCCAAGCTACTTCAAATATCAAATCTCACAGTATGAACCAGCTCGAGTGGTAAGGTCATCAGGAGAGGCCTTTCTCTCCATCCCACCACCCTCACAGGTATGTCTCAGGAGAACACATGAAAGGGCCTTCTCTGTTGCTGCTCCCAGACTCTGGAACTTCCCTCTCGCTGGAGACCAGGGCTGCCCCGTCTCTGCTGTCTTTCCAGAAGCAGGCAAAGACCGTTCTCTTCAGGCAAGCTTCCCCTGAATGAGGGACTACCAACTATGTAACTTCATATGGATTACAATACATGATTGCATTGACTGATTTCATAAGAACACCAGTGTTTTACATGTTATTTTCCTTTTCCTTTTATTTTTGTGTGCTCTTTGTAGCTCTACTGTTACCTTTTAATGATCTAAGATGCCTCTTCTAATTCTCTATTTTTAACTTGAATATGTCTTATATGTTCTGGCCTGTATATTGTCCCCAGGGCCGGCGCTAGGTTTTTTTGCACCCTAGGCGAGGGGGGGGGCAAGCAGGGGGCGGCGGCAGGGGGCGGCAACGGGCGGGGGGGCAGACGGTGACGGGCACGGGGGTGGGTGGCGATGGGCGCGGGGGCAGATGGTGGCGGGCGGGCGGGCGGCGGTGGCCAGCGGCGGGGGGGCAGCAGGCTGGCCAGCACCCCCTCTCCATTTTGGCGCCCTAGGCAACTGCCTAGTTCGCCTTAATGGACGCGCTGGCCCTGATTGTCCCTCATTACTGTAAGCCGCCTTGGGTCCTTTTCCAAGGAGAAGGGAGGGGTAAAAATATTCAAAATAACAAACAAACAAATTCAGTCAGCCAGGCAAAGAAGCTATACAATGGCTGAGCCCTATTTTCCTTCAGATCTGAAAGGACTAACATGGGCCAAGCTAGAAGCTACTTAGGTTTGCTTAAAATGTTTTACTGCACCTTTTTTCCTTAAAAAGGATCTAGGGTGACTTATATCATTAAAACTAAAAACAACTACGTATACAAATACTAGAAAGGGTCAAATATCACATTACAACATGATAAAACAAAAACACCACCAAAACACATTCAAAGCAGTAAGGCTCAACAATCTAAGATCAATATTAAAACAAACTAGCCTGCTTGAAGAGAAAGGTCTTTGCCTGAGTAAGGAGGGCAGAGATAGGGCCAGCCTAACTTCCTGTGGGAGGGAGTTCCAGAGTCAGGGAGCAGCAAGAGAAGGCCCTCTCTCAAGTACCCGCCAAATACATTGTGAGGGTGATGGGACTGAGAGAAAGGGCTCCCCTGATTATCCTAATGCCCAGGTAGGCTCATATGAGGAGATGTGGTCATTGAGATAGCTTGGATCCAAACCATTAGGGCTTTATAGGTTAAAACCAGCATTTCAAATTGTGCCCGGAAATGAATCGGCAGCCAGTGGAGCAGCTACAACAGGGGAGCCATATGTTCCCTATACTATAGGGAACATATGACTATAGGCAGCCCCAGTTAACAATCTGGCTGCAACACTTTGGACCCTTATTTGCCTGGAAGGTGGTCGACAACTGACAAGCACTGATGTATTTACCCCTCTTTTCTAGCTGAGTTAGAAGAAAAGAGGTAGAATTCATCCCTGGGTAGACCAACATCCAACTACCTTGCTTCTGGTGGCACTGATTGAGGGGGATTGTGTGTGAGTTTCTGCGCCATCAAGTTGGAATGGATTTACAGCAACTCTAATACAGTATGATTTTCCAACTAAGTGAGGTATTTAAGGAATGGTTTTATTGCCCCTCCTCCATGGGGAGTCCCTGTGGTTGAGTAGGGATTCGAAGCCAGTCTGCCAGAGTCCTAGTCCATCACTCTATTCATTACACCAGAGTAAGAATCTGATAGGGATTACTAATCGCTATATTAAAAATGGTCCTCCAGGTGTTCTGGATATCATATTTCAAAAGCCATATATAACATAGCTAGTTATGAGGCATTATGAAAGTTGTCATCCAAAGCATCTGGAGAGTAAATGGCTCCCCACCCCTAGGATTAGTGATTCTTCATCTTTGCACCACAGAGGACGGTATCTGAACTAGAAAGAGACACAAGCAACTCGTGAGCATAGCTAGGGGTTGCTCTGTCATGAACCATTGGGTTGAGCTTGGCTTGGACCATGAGTCACCCACGCCTCTATGCATATTGGCTTCTTAACCCAGAAAATCACATATTAACAAAACAGGCCCTTGCATAATCACATTCATACAACAAAAACAACAAACCCCACAATCATGTATAAAGTTCCACAGCATGCTGCTTTTGCTGCTATAAATTAACCCAGTTAGTCCTCCAGAAATACTCATGTTTAAAAATTTACAAACATTTGTTTATTAAAATATAGACTACAAGAGCAGCCATTAACCACACGCCTTCTGACTGATCAAGAGGCAGACACAATGTCAAATACCGACAACTTCTCTGCAAAAGCCACTAATGTGAAATTCAGGAAAATGCTATAGCCAGATTTTATTTTTATTTTACTGCCTATATAAACAAAGGTCACATATACCATTGCAGAGCTGTAATGAACTCCGTTTGTGATTTTTAAAAAAAAGTGCTGGCTATATATCACCAGGCCAACTCTGTACAATGTGCTAAGAATGACACAGTGACTTCCCACCTAGTGTGGCAAAGCAGAGTTTTCCTGCTGGAAGTGTATCAGAATGAGTAATGCCAGAGGTAGACATGGGCATGGAGCGGTGAAATTCTCGTTTCCGTTTTCGGTTATCGTTATCGTTACATAACGGGTAACGGTAACGAGAATTACTCCGCTCCAGCTCGAACCCGACCCAAAAAAGGAAAATTGGCTCTGGTTTATCGTTGTCATTCATGGCATTGCCAACAAGCAGCACAGAAAAAAAGTTTTAAAAAGTTAAAAAAAAAAAAAAACCCTGATTCCCGGCCAAAAAGGCAGGTGAAAATATGCCTGCCTGAGTGAGGGCACCTACCAGAGAGGTGTTTTCTGGGGGGGGGGTGCCCAGCCTCCCCCCCTCCTTTCCTGGGCTGTCTCTATGCCATGCGGTGGTGGTGGGGATCCAAAATGGCGACCGCAATATTTATTTTTAAATCGTGGTCAAAAAACCCACTAAAGCATAACAGAAATGTTGTGAAAATTAGGTATTTTAACTGCCTGAATTTTTATAGTAGCAGCAGTGGGTTTTTCTTGCAATAAAACGTCTCCATCGATTTTATTTTATTTTATTTTTATTTTTTATTTTTTTACACCTGCGCAATGATGGGCTGGCCATGGGATGGGACCATGCAAATTTTTGGAGCCATTCCACCAACCGCATGGCCAGGTTTTGACTGAGACTTGTGGATGTGCCAAAGGGCATAAAAAGGCCACTAACCCTAACCCTAACCCATACGCTAGTACACTGTCCTTCTTAGTGGGTCAGAGGCACCCAGAGGTGCAGCCCACTAAACCACCCTAACCCTAACTGTAACCCTAAGCCTAGCCCTTACCCTAACCCCAACCCTAAGCATAACCTGTACGCCAGTACGCTTCCCTTCTTAGTGAGTCAGAGGCACCCAGAGATGTGCCTCTGCCACTTACCCCAACCCTAACATGTATTGTACGGTACGCGCTAATCGCTAAATGCTTCCCTTCTTAGTGGGTCAGACTCAGAGGCACCCAGAGAGGTGCCTCCCAGAGCCCACTTACCCCAACCCCCCAACCCCAACGCTAAACGACAAACGACAAACGGAAACGAGAAATTTTTGAAAATTATCGCGACAAACGGAAACGACCCGAAACGGACCCGGTCCGACAAACGACAACTCGAAACGTCATTTTTTCTGGTCGTGCCCATCTCAAGCCAGAGGTACAGATTAACATTGCAACTGCACTGGCAAGCTGAATTGGAGACATTCAGCTTTGCTGTGGCTTGACTCATAGCCTATTTTACACTTCTATTTGGATTAAATGATCACATGGAGATAAAGGAATGTTTTGGTGTCATTGTCTGCACTGGTTTCTCGATCTGATGTGATTCAACATGTGCCACAGCCCTTACTCCTATAATCCCGCCCTCTTCCAATCTCCAGCTCTCCTTTTATGGTTCACTGCAAAGTGCTGCACGGTGCAAGGGCAAACATTTTCCGAATTTCTCCATAATATACAAGCACATACTGTGTTGTGGAAACAGTACTCTGCTATAGATTGTTGGAATTGTTTCTATTTCATAATGTTTTTTTTTGTCTGTTTAGAAGTGATCTAGCACTACACAAGTATATCAATGTACTGATGAGGTGATCTAGTGCTTAAGTCAGTAGTTTGTTTTTAAATAAATAAATAAATACTTCCAGGTGACTAGGGAGAAAGTTACGGAGGGTGGGTGTTCTAGCTTTCCCAAATATCACACCCAGCCTAGTATATTATCAGAAAAAACACATGTACCCATCCTTATGGAGAACAAAACAATTTGTCACATGGGGAAAACAAGGCTAGGCTGGGTGATACCTTTATAGGTCACTAATACAACAAAATTTAAAAATGCAAGCTGAGCTTTCAATAGCAGGGTATCTTTATCATAGCATTGTACCAAAATACATTCTTGGCAGAAGATGTGGTCTACCAGGCACTGAGACCCTTTGCGGCAAGATGGTACTTGCCAGACAATGCTCAGATGTTGCAGGAGGCAGGGCTGGTTTTAAAACTGCATTGAACGTCTCGGATAAGGTTTCACACCCAGCTCTCCAAATACAGCTGCACAGTCCATGTCCACCCACACCCATTCCCTCAATTTGGATCTCCCGAGACCATGGTGCCTGTGGCCTGATGGGGTGTGGGGGAAGGTAATGCAAAAAACAAAAAACCACGTGTTCCATTTAGAAGTTGGGTAAAATTTAGTAGAACTCCCTAGGTGTAACGAATTGGAGACAGGTGGTTCAAAGTAGCCTTTGCAGTGTTTAAGTTTTTAAAAAGTGAATTTATCTGTTTTATACCTGCAGCCAAATCCTGCAGCTTTTGACCATATTATCACTAAATCCCAGGAAGAACTTTAAATGTCTTATTTGTATATGCAGAACGGCCTTCAAAGTTTGCCACACAGAAACATTAGTACCTTTGTTCAGTAAAAAGCTCCTTTTCTCACTCCAGTGCAAAAGCAAAGTGTTCTGCGTATATACCACCCCATACCACGTCAAGTAGTCTCTGGGTAGTTTTGGGTTTAATTACAGTATGCAAGCTACACATTGCCCCCCCCCAAGCAAGCTGGGTACTCATTTTACCGACCTCGGAAGGATGGAAGGTTGAGTCAACCATGAGCCTACTACCAGGGATTGAACCCCAGGTCATGAGCACAGTTTTAGCTACAATACAGAATACAGGCATTTAAGCACTGTGCCACAAGGCAATTCAGGGGGAAATACAAAGGAGCCAGGTGGAAAAGGCAAAAGAAGCCAGGAACCAAGATAAGGCTGGCTCACATAAACAGGAGTGACGTGGAATCATTTTCAAACTGCTGACTTTCTAGTGGTTTCGTGAGGAGTTAACAGAAGGTGAAATCATGCAGACACCTCAGGATGTGCACACCCAGACTTGCGGCATGAAGTCTGGCACCCACACCCATCTCAGGTATGCTGGGAGGGCAGGAAGCACTGGTAAACATGAATAATCTCAGAAGCACAAACACCTCACTTCCACCAGTCACACAGCTAGCCTCCTTCCCCCAGACATTAGCTGACAATGTGCCAGCTCCATGTGTAGCAATTAAAATCAGGAAAGAGAGGCACAGCATGGCCCAAAGCAGCCCCCCCCCAAATCTGGTGTACTTGGAACTTCCTGGACTACCAGGCCTTCTCGTGTCAAGTCAGAGGATGATGGGAGTTATAATCAGATACACCTGGAGGGCACTGTAGCTCCGCCTTCCAATGCAATCTCAAAAGCCTGCTCTCGCTAAGCTCTAGGTGTGATTTTTCACACACCCATTTCCTCTGGCACATAAGGATGCCTCACGTTTCCCAGCAGCGTCAAGGATAAAAGACTGAGGCGACGTGAAGATCTGCTTCGGGAAATACTGAGCTCTCTAGAGGAGATGGTGGTCACCTTTGTTCAGCCAAATCTTCCTGTCAGAGAAATTGTGGAAGTTAGAGCTATGTTCCCTTCCCCGAATGGGCAACGATGCAATGTTAAAAACCCTTGGACACTCTGCTTTCCAAAGCATTCTGAGAATAAAAGTGCTCAGTCTGGCATAGCTTGAAGGGGGATGTGTTCCAAGTCCGGTCAGATGCTGCAGTAGTTTCAGTAGCCAAGGCCAGAAAATATGAATAAGGTTCTTGGAGAAACATATCTCTATTTTACCCTATTTCTCTAATCTGGGCCATTATACTAAATTGGAATGGGTTCTGTGGTTAGATCCAGAGGGTGGTAAATTGTGAGGCAGGGGCGGGTCACTCCTGAAAAACTCTTTTTCTTGCAACCTTTGGGTGCAAGAATATTCAGCTGGTGGTAGCTGTGCAATTCCAGGCATACTTCAGTGACACTGTTTATCTGGATCCATTTCAGTTTGGTTACTGCATGGGATTAGGCTTTTGCAACATGTCTCACCAGTTTTAAATCATTTGCACTTGTTTCTAATTCATTTCAAAGAACAATGCAGAGTGCTGGTCTTGCCCTTTCCAGACTATGAAAACAAAGAGACCAACTCTAAAAATGTCAAAGGACAAATGCTTAATTCTGAGAAACTGGAATAAACCCAACACATTCTAGTCCTGTATGTACTTTGGGTTCTTCCTCAAAAGTTACAACAAAAAGTCTAGAGGATTAGCTGAAAAGAATAGTTCAAGAACATGACTGACAAGTTTACACCAATTTATCAGAATTAATAATTTGCCTTTTAGCATTTCAGGACTTGATTTTTTTTATTTTATTTTAACCTGCGGGTGGGATGCCAGCCGTCCTCCCCCCCCCCCCGCAACCCGTATATGTGTGTTTTTATTTTATTTATTTATACAACTTATATGCCGCCCACTACCCAAAGGTCTCTGGGTGGCAATTTGGTCCGCTGTCCTTCCTCTGTGTGGCAGCCTTTCAAATATTTGAAAAGCGGTATCATATTGCCCCCTCAGTTTTCTTTTCTCCTGGCTGAACATGCCCAATTATTTTAGTCTTTCTTCACAGGGCTTGGTTTCCAACCCCCTGATCATCCTTGTCACCTTCCTCTGAACTTGCTCCCATTTGTCAGCATCTTTCTTGAAGTGTGGTGGCCAGAACTGGACACAATACTCAAGGTAACACCTTAACCAGTCCTGAATAGAGGGAGACAAACACCTCACTGGATTTTGAAATTATACTTCTGTGAATGCAATCTAAAATAGCATTGGCCTTTTTTGTGACCACGTCACACTGTTGCATCTTATTCAGCTTATGATCTACAAGAATTCCACCATCCATTTCACTTGTAGTACTGCTGAATCAGGTTATCCCCATTTTATAACTGTGTACTGTAGTTGTTTTCTTTTTCTTAGGTACAGTACTTTACACTTCTCCTTGTTAAATTTCATTCTGTTGGTTTCAGACTAGTGCTCCAGCCTATTAAGATCATTTTGAATTTTGTTTCTGTCTTTCAGGGCATTAGCTAGTCCACCTAATTTTGTGCCAAACATTCCCTGCTATCCCTCGGCCAAGTCATTAATAAAAATGTTGAAGAGAACCAAAGCCAGGACTGAGCCTTGAGGTACTCCACTTGTTACTTCATCACATTCAGAGATGGAGCCATTAAACATCACCTACTGAGTAAGATTCTGTAGCCAATTGTGTATCTACTGTACACTTGGTTGATCCAGTCCACACTAGTTAGCTTGGTCATCAGGATATTATGGGGAATTTTGTCAAAAGCTTTGCAGAAGTAGAGATAAAGTTTATTACATCTACAGCAATCCCTAGGGGGGTTCCTGATCAAAAAATGAGATCAGATCAATCTGACAGGATTTATTATTGACAAATCCGTGTTGGCTTCTAGTTATTGTTGCATTTTTTTCACTATGCAAGGCTTGCATTGTGACGGGTTAATAATCTGTTCCAGGATTTTTCCTGGGATTGATGTCAAGCTGACTGGCCTGTAGTTCCCAGGTTTTTCTTTTTTGCCCCTTTTGAATATAGGGACAACCTTAGCCCTCCCTCAATCATCTTGTACCTTGCCAGTTCCCCACAATTTCAAGAAAATAATGGACAGCAGTTTTGAGAGTTCTTCAGCCAATTCCTTCAGTACTCTCAGAGACAATTCATCCAGCCCTGGAGATCTGAACATGTTCAAGGTGGACTATTTGTTTATTAATCTCGAGCTGCAATCCTGTCCCCTCCACTTGCACTTTACTTATGTCTAGTCTGGCGGTTCAAAATCTGCCTTCTGAGAAAACACTGAACTAAAATAGGAATTGAGTACCTCTGCCTATTCTTTGTCATCTGTTACCAGTGTTCCATCTCCACTGAGGAGCTGTGCCACTATTTCTTTTTTTTTTTTGTCTTTTGCTTCCCACATAGAATGCTTTTTAATTGCTTTTAGTGTTTCTAGTTAATCTCAGCTCATTCTCTGCTTTTGCTTTCCTAATGCCACCCCTGCATTTCCTTGCTACTTGTCTGTGCTCTTCCTTAGTGGTCTGACCTTTCCACTTCCTGTACATGTCTTTTTTGTTTTTAAGTTTTTCCTGAGCTATTTGTAAAATGACACTGGCCTTTTTTGCTGCTTCTCACCTTTTTTCTTATTGGTTGTAGCTGTTCTTTTAGAATTCCTTAGATACTCCCACCCTTCTTGGATTCCTTTTCTTGTTAGGATCTTGTTAGGATCATCTTTGTTCTTAAGTCACTAAAATTGGCTTTTAAAAAAATCCAGCATAAGTGTGTAGCTACTCTCTCTTTTGGTTTCCTTTGAAATCAAGAATTCTAGTAGAACACGGTCACTTTCACCCAGAATGGCCCTTACTACTGCTTCCTCCATCAAGTTAGCTGTATTGGTTAGCAACAAGGCAAGGACAGCTAGTCCCTCAGTTTCTTTCTCCGCTTTTTGGAGAAAATTATCAGCCACACAAGCCAGGAATTTCTTGGAAGGGCCATCCTAGTCTAAATTTGCATTCCAACATACAGTATATCTGAATAGCTGAAATCCCCCACCACTACTACAGTATGGTTGGTTGTTATTGTTTTTAATCCTTGCAATTTGTTTTTCAAAAGTTTCCTCTGTTTCCTCTCCTTAATTGGCGGGTTGGTAGCAGATTCCAACTGCCATGTTCCTTTTGCTTTTTTTTTTTTTTGCTTTTTTCTTTTATTTTTCTTTTATTTTTTTTTTTTGCACCAACTATATGGATCCAGATGCTCTCAATGGGAGAGCCAATCTCTACCTCCTGTATTTCTGTGCAGGAATGCATATTCTTTAAATATAATGCAACTCCACCTCCCCTTCTATTTTTTCTGTTCTTTTTGAAAATAGGTTACAGGCGATACCTTCATAGGCCACTATTAAAAATAAAAAAAGGAACATTGCAAGCTTTCGAGTACAGTCAATCACCCTTCCTCAAAGCAGGTCCCAGAAGTTCAGACATGGTGAAATATGTTCTTCACCAGGAGGTTACTTTTAAAGTCCTTAGTTACATGATGTTCTTAAAATCATGGCTAGGTGATGTTGTTTTCAGCCAGGAAAGGATTCTTGTAGGAGTCAAGCAGGGCAGTTGTAAAAGGCTGCTTCTTAAGTCACACCCTCCTTCTTCAAACAAAGAAACATGGGTCCTATACCACCCCCCTCCCTTACCCAGCCCCATTTGGCACTATGGCCGTTACTTCACGAGGCTCCTCGCTTCGGAGCGTCATTGCCTTCGATCTGAATTCGAAGGCGATCACGTGGTTTCCCTTCGCCCCCACCCCCTTTCCTATGTACTCACGCGGGCAGCTCTTCTGTTCGAATCTAGAATGACCTCACGAGCTCCATTCGCATCCAAACACTCATGTTCTTTGCCCGTTTCCCGCGATCTCCGCTTTTTAAAAAAAAAAGGAAACGGTGTATCGATGCATCGATGCTTGGCTGTCAGTTACGTCGAAGCGCTGTAAATGTGTGACTCTTTGCTTCATAATTATTACTTATATTATAATTTCCATTGGGGGGGCTCCTACAACTGCTGTTCCCCATCATGGTCACTAGGTGGGCTATCGCACAACGATTGTACTTCTTCGTTCAAAGGTCCTCCAGGACACTGGAGTAACCCCCTCCTTAGTCCCTAGAGTAGACACCAAGCCTCTTCCGCCTTCTTTCTGCTATTCTCCCGGTACCATGCCTCCATCGCGTTCTTCTGCCCGCCTGCAGAAACTCCATAGGTATACTCCATACATTATTGCTGTGTTGCACAATGTCAACTCTTTGTTGAGCACTGTAGCTTTGTTACTTCTGAGAAAGGGAAGACGCGTTTTCCGACGCAGAGTGCTATTTGGCGAGGCGTTGAGGGCATGCAACGCTTTGATATGGGTTACTTCGGCTTGGATGAGAACCTCGCCTCGAGAGGAGCTTTTCTGGTGTTACCCAGGACGTTCTCAGTGGTTTCACGACACGGTGCTTCAGCTTTGGGACGATCGCCAGTGGTTACAAAACTTCCGTATGACTAGAAGAACACTTTTTTGGGTGGCAGACAAGCTGCGTCCGTTTCTGATGCGCAGGGACACAGTTATGCGCTCAGCTGTCCCAGTGGAAGAGAGAGTGGCAATCGGCGTGTATTTTTTGGCAAGCCGTTCTTGCTACAGAACCATCGCTCTAGTATTCCAGAAAGGAAGCTCAACTGTTGCAAGCATTGCAATCGAGGTTTGCCTTGCAATGGAACACGTTCTTCTTAAGGAAGAGGTCCGCCTGCCTGACTTCAATAAGGTAACCTGCTTTCGGTCATCCCAGTCTTCACTTGTGTTCTGAACCAGCGCCTTTACGGTTTAGGGAATTAATGATTCTTTATTTTTTTTCTCTGTTTCTACAGATGACATCATCTATGAAAATCTTCGGGTTCCCACATGCTATAGGTTGTATCGACGGAACGCACATTCCGATAAGCCCCCCGAAATTGCAGGGGCCTGCTTACTTTAACAGGAAATCATTTCATTCTGTATTGCTTCAGGCTGCTTGCGACGGAGAGGGAATTTTTTTCTCTATGTTGACTGGTCATTCAGGTGTTAATCATGATGCCCATGTGTTCAGATCATCTATGCTTTTTAGTCGGATGGAGGAAGGAACCCTAATACCTGGCAGTCCTATGTTCCACTATGCAGGGGTGTCAATACCTCCCATTATATTAGGTGATGGTGCCTATCCATTGTGTAAGTGGCTAATGAAGCCCTTTGCTGTTACTAGAAATGACAGGGAGCGCCACTTCAATAAGGTTTTTAATCGCTCAAGATGCGTCGTGGAGAGAGCATTTGGGCGCTTGAAGGCCAGATTCAGACGTCTGTCTGTTAGGATAGAGGCTCACATAGAGAACGTTAATTCAATTATTGCCTCTGCTGTGATTCTACACAATATATGTGAACGAGAAAACCATGACATACTTGATGATGAACAACATTCCATACCCCCACCTGAACCACAGGAGGAGTGTGAAATAAATGACTACCACAGATCTGGAACTGCACGTGCAGAGGCTGAGGCGGTTCGTAATGCTATTGCGGAGTACCTGTTTACCCATGTGAAGTGACATGGGCGCAAAATAATAAGTTCATGTACTCTACCTCACTATTTTATGTTACACTTTCATTTGCAGTAGAATTGTGAGGCTTTACAGTATTGGTTACTCCTGTAAAAATCCTTCCGTTAATAAATGTTTCTATTTGATTTGCAGTACTTTCCTTTAACTTAAGTGCGAAACACCAGTAGGTTTGGCAAACTACTACACCGGCTATGCAAAAGAATGCCTGACAGGGGTATTTGCTTCAAGATTATACAATAAGCAGTAATAAACCTTGCAAAAAACCAAGTCACTGTACTAAATTGATAGCAGTTTCTGAACGCATACCATCGAAAAACAAATAATGCCTTGACTAAGGGTTCATCTGCCCTGTTGTATGTCACTTTAGAAAACATGCCTTTCAGAGAGGCCCCCCTTATAAAAAACATTCCGATGTTGTATTCTTGTAACACCTCCCTCTTCATATGCAGAGTACTGCTGCCAGAGTAAACTTAAGAAGGAAGTATCAAATTACAGTTCCCACTGCAAGCATTTTATGGCCTAATGGCTCTGAAGGAAAGCCAAAAATAAACTGTTTGTGTTGCCTTTAGCCACCTAAGGAAACTAATCGCATATTTTTTATCCATTGCTTTTAACTTTTAGAGGAATAAATCAGTTTATAATGCATTACAATGAATTACTTGGTTTTAAAGTGTTTTATTCTTTATACTTAACGCACAATACTACTAATTGCTTTGGGTTAACAGAACACAGTGTCATTCGCATACTTTGCTTTAATATATTAGTTCGGTACTCATTCCAAGACCACCATGATACCAAGACGGAAAAGTTTTGAAAATTAACTTGCTGTGCTATGGCAAATAAACCAGCAAGTAACAAACTTGCTTCCATTAAGTCAGCAGTACTTTGCATAGGCAAGGCAAAAAGAAAGTTAATGAAACATTTCGGCACCACATCCTAGCCAGCTGAGACACAGGACAGGGGGCCCCTTTGTAATCAATCACCCATCCCCCTTACCAAATTGAGATCACCTTTCTGTTGAAATGCTAATAAAGGGAGCCAAAAGGTGCAAGGGAAGAAAGTTAGCACTCAGGCAACTGAGTGCAGTTGCTGGTGTCCTTTCAAACAGAAGGCTTTTCCTAGAAAAATAATTTAACAAGACAGCTATAGGGATGGATTCTGAGGACAATTCAGAGAATTGCACAGCCAGTTCTGTTCAATCCAAAATTAAGAGAGGGGTTATTTGGGGAAACGAGGAGACTGCAGCCTTAATCAAGGTTTGGGGTGAGGCCGAGATAAAATATGCTTTGTCTTCCCTCAAAAGGAATATTGAAATCTATGAGGTGATTTCAAAAGAATTACGAAAGATTGGATTTTTTAGATCTGGAACGGAATGTAGAACTAAATGCAAATCGCTTCGAAAACTGTACAAACAGGCTGTAGTTCAAAACAGTACTTCTGGAGCTGGGCGTGCAAAATTTATTTGGTACGAAGAAATGGCAAACATTTTTCGGACAGACACCTCAATTCACCCATTGCGGACAACCGAGAGCGAGTCCAGCGGGAGCATTGGTAAGCATTGACAATGTACCATTTAATATATACCGTAAAATACGTCACGTTCACTGTATTTCACAGAGAAATATTATGTTATTAATTGTAACTCTATTAATATACCCAAGTACAGTAATTTGGTTTCAGAACACGTTGTGTGCTTCGATAAACCGAAACACCGAGGGAACGGGTTGACTTGTAAATCTTGCAAATATATGGAGGGATGAGTTTATTTTCCCTCTCATATATTGATTTCTTTTTTGGATAAATAAACATTGAAACACTGCATCGATGTACCGGTATTTCTTTATTATAACGGAGATTACATATGTAATTAAAAGTATCCGAATTGTAATAATATACCTAGGTACAGACATTTGTTTTCAGAACTCGTTGTGTCCTTCGATAAACCGATGCAACGAGTGAACGGGATGACTTGTAAATCTTTCAGATTTATGGACGGATGCGTTTAATTTCCCTCTTATATATTGATTTCGAATTTTGAATAACAAACATTGAAACGCTGCATCGATGTTTCGGTATTTCTTTATTATTACGGAGATTACATATGTAATTAAAAGTATCCGATTTGTAATTTACTTATGATATATTGTATCTCCGCTTCCCAGAGATATTCGATGCATCGAAAAACGGCCGAGATAAAAGCAGGAAGTAAAATAGACATGTTTCTCTTTATTATAAATGCAGTTGGCTGTGCTGTAAGATTATAAATCCATTTTGAATTGTACCGGTTCTAAACTTTCCTTGAATCGGGCAAAAAATAAGGAGGGGCGGGACATGCCTCAGAAGTAACCAATCATGTAACCTTAACAATTATGTGCTCCGGAAACTAAAAGACTGCTTCCTGTACTTTGCATTATGGTGTGTAGCAACGCGAGGGAAGTACAGCAACTTATGTTCCTCTTCTCACATGCAGCAACCACGGAGGCAATGCCTGGAGTTAGCGATAATGGCGGATCACAGTCCCTCTTCGATGAGAGTGAAGGCATGAACCAAAGCTACGTGGCTTCGGAAGCCTCAGCAATGGGTGAGGAACACTTTAAAAGTTATGATAGCAGGCCAGGCAATGTTTTCAAAACGTCTACTAGTCGGATTATCAGGAATAACATGTAAATCATATCCTTACAGACCATATAAATGTAATTTAAACAGGAACTGCCTTTTAAATAAATTATTTTAATTATTTTAATTTCAGAATACCAATCAACAGACGGTTGTGAACCATCCACATCTGGCTGTTCTTCTTCCCAGAGTCCACAAACAATATTACCTGAACGGCTTGGTAAAAAAGGTATGTTCATTTCTGATCTAGAGAATTAAAGCCTAACTAGAAATAATTACCTTTATTAACCAGATTACTATCACTGAGTGATTTTGCACACCAAAACGATTTGGTAAGTAATAAAACACTGAGCTTTTTAAACTAAATTAATTTTAATACTGGAGCAAGCAGTGGGGTTTACTCTGTAAATACTACTATTACATTCAAATACTTTAAATGCTGGAATTATTAACATCTCTAATTTAAAATAGGTTTTTTTTTATTATCATTAAATCAATTTGTTAATGGATAATTTTGTACACTGCTTAATAATTAATTTAAAATTGTCCTTATTAAATACAGACTCAGTGGAAACAACAAACTATGAAGCCACGCTTGATCCAGCAACAAGGCTTGCATTACTAAGGAAAAGGAAGCAGAGATCTACAGCAGCAGCACGCCTGGACAACACACTTACTGGTTTTGTGGACTGGGTTAAGGCTTCGGATGATAGAAAGGAATCTACACTAAATTCTTGGAACCACCAGGATATGATGTTCCAGAAACAGGTTATTGACAATCTAAGGGTGGCTACAGATTCTCTTGCTAAACTAACCCAATTTTTAACAACTCAAGGGACAAAAAAAAAGGTTAACATGGAAGTAGAATCATTCCTTAATGATCAACACACTAAGAACCAGACTGAAATCCTGCTCTCTAATGGTTCCCCAAACACTGATAATGTAGAGGACAGTGATTCTGATGGTGATACAACGGGGACCAGTGGCTCAGGATCTGCCTCTGAACAGGAGAGTGATACTGAATGCTCAGTATCACTCCTGCCCTCTAGGTCTTCAGCTTCCCTTGTTTCTTTTGGTAAACCAAAAAGTGGAGCAACAGCTCAGGGAAGCAAACCAGGGGAAAAAATGCTGCAGGGCCACAAAAAAAGACCAATGACTAGTACTCAGAAACAGGGAGCAGTTGAACCACAATTCCCTGTGTCACCGTATTTGATTCTAAAGCAGGAAAGTGGTACTGAAAGCATTGTGCCCAGAAAATTAACCACACCAAAAAGAAGGCGTATCAAGAAGAAAATATTTTCACCCTAGTTGATTACTTATTCTATTTTGAGTAAATATATGAACATGCCAAGGTTGGGAGTAGGGACAGAATACACAGATCATGAATTTTAAAGGGAAAACTGATGAACTGCTTCACATTTTAAGAAAACTCAGTTACATTTAAAAGCAATAACTGCAGTGAAACACTAATCTACCTCAGTAAGGAATGATTTTCAAGGAAATTTTAATTCACTGGGTATTCTCCCCCTCAACTCACCCATACAAAAATAACCCAGACTGCATAAGAAACAGAAACATAGACGATTATTTAAGAAACTTTTTTATTTCTATACACTGAATAGGCAAAGTATAGGTATGTTCACTGTTCTGTTATTTAGAGTACTGTAAAGTTACATTTATGACAGAAGGACCTGCCCTCTACCACTTGTACCAATGAATGCTGTTCTCCTGTGTAGGTAACACTGGACTGTGGTCTTTTACAAGACAACAAGAATAGTACTTTAACAGCACAGAAAAGCTATAAAGTACTTTTTATGTAGTGGCTATTAGCAGAAATAATGTGCATTGCTAATGAGATTGCTCAACAGATGGCAATATAAATGCAAACTATACCATAAGAGACTAGGATTTTCAGTGGTTTTCTGTTTCCAGGTTAAAGGATTTACGTGTGAGGCTTCATATTCTTCTGCCTCATACCTACAGAAACCTTTTTTAAAAAATATAACCAGAACAGCATTTTAATTGCTTCAATTACTAACGTATTGTGTATTAAAATTGCTCAAAGTGCACAAAGTAGAACAACAGAAAACTATAAGTATTCATCCCTAATATTTTCTTAGGAGATTATTTATAAATAAAACTTGTAAATATTGGTAACACAGTAACATTTAGGCAGAAAAGGATAACCCAAGGGAACGTTGCAGGGTACCACATCAGTCCTTTAACACGTGAGTCAATGGAATATTTTGGCATAGGAGAACCAGTGTACATCCCCTAAATTGTCCAATAACAACAAAAAAAGGCTTCATCGCCTTCGGCGTCTTCTCCTGGCTGGAGCTGCTCCTCTGTTTCCTGCAAGCACGATTTCTTCGAGAGCGGCTATTCTCTCTATTGCCTCTTGAAGAGCAGCAACCCAGTTCTGATGTTCTGCGCGGGTCACTGGTTGCTGCATAATGTCCAGCGGTTGATCCTCTTGTAGTTCTGAAAAGAAGTAAATGATATTTATTTTTTGTAAATTACCGGTCTAGTATGTGTACACACCTTTGTGCAGTCCACAAATGACTGTTACACACCTTCATCCTCAACCTGCTGTTCCTGAACGTTGCCTGGCACATTCTCCAATCCCTGTTCTTCGTGACCTGCACCTTGATTTGCTTGCCCTTGACCCTCTTGCACCACTGGAGGTTGGAAATCATGAGCCATTGCCTGTTCCTCTTCCTCATCTGTGTCATTGGCCTGCTGCTCCAATTCTTCCCTTCTGTTTGGCTGCCTTGGAGGCCTTACAGCACCACCCCTGTTGCCATGCCTCCTTCCTGGTCCAGCTCCTATTGAGACATAAGTGGGAAATAGTTTTATATTTCTATTGTTCACTGCAAGTCTAAGATGTCCCTGTCAGAAGTTTTATTTCAATATATCTTTTCTAAAGCTTTGGTGTACATTTTTTTTATGCAGGACATTTACTAGCGGATACCAGTTTTAAAGGAAATGGTTTTAAATGGCACTTCAGGTATTTATTGTGATCAGACCATCTTTTAATACTTTAGCTAGCTTTGTTCTATGCAGATCTAGAGTTTCAGCATAATTACATCAAAATTTGACTGTAAACCAAATTATATTTGCCCTTAGTACTTCTCAGATTAGAGTTTTAGGTATTATAACATGTCATACTTTAGTCAAAAGTAGTACTGTTTTTTAAAAGAAAGATTTTATTACTTACCCAAAGGAAAAAGATGCTGAGGGTCAGGCCTTCCAGCTTGAATCCACAGTTCCAACAATTGAGGCCAAAAAGCTGTTTGTTGTTCCTCTTGAGCATTCTCTCCAAAATGAAACAATGCCCTATTAAAATTTTGTCTTAAAATCTTAAATTTCGATCTAATTTGCGTGGCATTCCGGGCATAGTTTAGCCTTGCTAGCTCTCTTGCAGCCTGTCTGAAAGCCTGCTGGTTTCCTCTGGGGTGGAGATGAAACAGAACTGGGCCCATTTCATTCTCAATAAAAAAATCCAGCAGACTGGACACCTCTGCCTCCGTCCAGAACCGGCCCCTCCCTCCCTCCATCTCCACAGCAAAGGCCTTGTTATCTTCTGACAAGAAAAATAATTTTTTCACTGCACAACTGCTCTCTAAGTAACTCCTAACTCTCCACGGGTGGCTGGGTAAACTTGTGGGGTTTTTATAAGGTTTGGCCTAGGGATCCTGCACATTTCTCTGGAAAATGAAACTAATTGTAACCAATAGGATTAAGGGTCAACGTAGAGTTCACTTGCCAGGTGCCTAGCAGTATGTTTATCTGGCCCTTTACATTGGTAACTTAAATTACTGCAATAATGTACCTGGGGTTGTGTTTTAAAAAGATGCATTTGTCCTATTGCAAGGAATATTAATAGATTTTACAATGCATTTGTTTAAGAATACTTTCATTTAGCAGGAACAGTTAACTGTGCTATTTTGCAGAGCTCATGCAAAACACCTACAAATTGATCAGTTCAACCCAGCAACGTTGGTTGAAGGTCAGGAATGGAAACATTTTCTAGCTAGTGCTAAGAGTTGGCCATTGTTCCTGGAGGAAAATGGGTGGAGTTTGTAATTGGAAGGCTCCAAGAAGGCCAGCACCTGCCTGCAGATAGCGAGACTCTTTTGTTTGGAGCCTGATGGCCAGAGAAAGGTGAAAAGTTCATGGCTCAGGACTGACCATCACGAACAATCTTGGAATGTACCACTTCTAATGTTGATCACTATTGGGGATGTTTATTTGTTGTTATAGTTCGGTGTTACTGTTATAATTTGTATTATTGCATTAAATGGTTATCACAATAAAGTTACAACATTCAGGAATTGATAAACACATGGACTGTTTGTTGGAAAAGTTTTAGCAGTAGCTGCTGTTATAATCAGCACTATGGAATATTCCTGATCTGCTGAAAGGGAAGCATACTCATATCAGCTTTTCGATACAGCACTTTCAAAATGTCCGCATAAAAAATGATTACCTGTACCGAACAAGGACATTGGCATAACCTTTGAGTCCTACAATAGTGTTTAAAAATATTATTTTGCCACCAAGAATCTCAACAGCAATAAATTCTTCGGCTGAAGCCTTAACTGCCATTCCGGTGGGGGGGTTATTCGGGGTGAGAGGAGTGGGGGGAGATCCAGCAA
>JAHTLZ010000010.1:71117944-71163839 GCA_023846285.1 Phrynocephalus versicolor
ATTCCAACTGCCATGTTCCTTTTGCTTTTTTTTTTTTTTGCTTTTTTGCTTTTCTTTCTTTCTTTCTTTTTTTCTTTCTTTCTTTTTTTTTTTTTTGCACCAACTATATGGATCCAGATGCTCTCAATGGGAGAGCCAATCTCTGCCTCCTGTATTTCTGTGCAGGAATGCATATTCTTTAAATATAATGCAACTCCACCTCCCCTTCTATTTTCTCTGTTCTTTTTGAAAATAGGTTACAGGCAATACCTTCATAGGCCACTATTAAAAATAAAAAAGGAACATTGCAAGCTTTCGAGTACAGTCAATCACCCTTCCTCAAAGCAGGTCCCAGAAGTTCAGACATGGTGAAATATGTTCTTCACCAGGAGGTTACTTTTAAAGTCCTTAGTTACATGATGTTCTTAAAATCATGGCTAGGTGATGTTGTTTTCAGCCAGGAAAGGATTCTTGTAGGAGTCAAGCAGGGCAGTTGTAAAAGGCTGCTTCTTAAGTCACACACCCCTTCTTCAAACAAAGAAACATGGGTCCTATACCACCCCCCTCCCTTACCCAGCCCCATTTGGCACTATGAGACATACAAATCCCTTTTGGCCTGGGGGAGGGAAAGAAAAGGGTTGATACAAAGGACCCATGTGCTTCATTCTGGGTTGGGGGGGGAAACGTTTTGTAAGTCCACTAGGTTTGTCAATTGTTCTTTTTGAGCAATTTATATCCTTGAGCTGCTGACTAATGGCCAGTTCCTGGGTTTTTATTGTTGTTGTTGATTTAAATATCTACTCGGAATCCATAACAACCGCAAGGCTCACACTATACACCCATAGTGTTCATTATTAACACCTGTGTTGCAATGACCTGTACAACCAGACCGTCATTTTCAGCCAACACACCTTCTTACCAATTATCCAGATAGCCTGTTCTTTCTTAGCACACTGAATGACACATACCCATTCCCGTGACTGCCACAGGAAACAAGGCTGATGGTTTTATAGCTGAACGACTCAAGTTTCCATCAGTTGTATTCATCAGTTCTCTCTTTATGCCTTACCTCTGGGCAAACAAAAGAGAGAATCTAAAAATAATAAAGATTTAGGAATGAGGAAAGTTTGTCCTCCCTGGTGTCAGGAACACAGAAAGCCACCTTCTCCAAAGTCAGATCTTTGTCCCGCCTAGCCCAGTACTTCCAATTCTAAGTACTGTACTATGTTTTGGGCTGCAGCTCTCACTGTCTCTCACCACTGGTTCACATGAGCTGATATTATTTTATGTATTTGTCTCATTTCTAGGGCATCTTTCTTCCAAATGGACTGGTAAATGGTGGAATTGCAAGTAGTGCAGGTGTTATGTACTCCCTATAATTCTAAGAATAGAGAATCTTTGGTCCCCCAGGTTCAAAACATCGGGAGAGCCAAACATTCCCCATTCCTGACTTCCCATGTAACAGTGGCCGTTTATCACCCATAAAGCTCAGTGACAATCAAGGGAAAAGAGAACAATGGACAAAGCTCCTAACCTGGGAGTTTGGAAGGCTGGTTCCAGTGTCCAGTACCAAGTTAGATGAAGTGAGGGCCTGCTTCATAAAAGGTAGCTTCTGACTACCTAAAACCCAGTGAATCTACATGCCTGTGGACAGGTCTGAAGCCACACACAACCTGCTACAAGAATAATTATGCAGGAAGATCACAGAGCTGCAGCTGTTTTACTCCATACTGTATCAGCTGACACAACGCACAAGACAGTGACCCCCCACACACACACCTATCGTGGGGGTTAGGGACCCAACCTGACCCGCGATAATTGAAAATCCGTGATATGCGGATGCAGGTCGGGTCAGGCCTTGGGGATCTAGCTGGGGGCTCTTGTACTTACCCCCAGTCTGGCGCTGCCCCAAATGGGCCTCCCTATGAACCGGAAGTGACTTCCGGAAAACTGGAAGTCACTTCCGGGTCACCAAAAATCATTTCTGAGGCCTCCGAGGGGCTTTCCCCCCTTACCCCAGAGGGTCTTTTTTCATGTACTGTGGTGGGGGACCACTTTGTTAGAAAGGTATGGTTAAATAGCAAGCACATAAACAGGAAAGCATGCTTAGCACATCATGATGATGTTGTGTCGTTACAGTCGTGACCGACTCTTCATGACCCCATGTCCATGGAGCTTTCTTGGCAGGAATACTGGAGTGGATTGCCAGTTCCTACTCCAGGTGCCTACAGCACCTGGTATTCCCTGGTGGTCTCTGATCCAAGTACTAACCAGGGCCAAACCTGCTTAGCTTCCAAAATCAGGCGAGATTGGATGTGCTTAGGGCATCTAGGCAGCTGGGGTTCAGTAACATAGCCTACTACTAATTCAAAGGAAAAAGCTCTTGAGGAAGCCTAATGTTCTAGAGGAGAAATGAAAGATTAGATCAATATTTTGAAATGCAGTAATTTTTTTATCATTTAATTTATATGAACACTTTGTACAATAATTCAGTACAACCTCTGGAAATTACTGACTCCCAACCTTGTTGCTGAGCCCCTGCCACGTAAAATGCGACTCTTCTCTGAAAAGGACTTGCAGTCCCTACCTGGAACTAAATGTGTAGGCCTCTCAGTAACCACGTCCAATGGGCCACTTTCTTGTTGTCCCCAGTGAACTACTTCAAAGGCATCAAGCTTTAAAACAGGCCAAAAACTTTCCCGATCACAAATCTGTCGAGCTGGAGTTTATGGAGGATACGGGATCTTTACATTCCAGCTGATTTCAAATCAAAACTTTGAAATCCCCTCCTGGATGTTTCTTGGAATGCTCATAAATTTTAAAGTGTGTTGGAGGAAACAAGCTCCTCTACAACGCCTAGTAACTCAACGTTCATTTCCATATGATTTGGGGGAAAGGAGGACTTCTGGTGACACACAACACTTTGGGCTACTAAATACCACCAGTATTTCTAGACTCCTGTAAATAAACAGGACTCCCCCCACCCCACCCCACCCGACACAGCATTCCCAATATGCACTGGCAATAGACAATGATCCACAAGATGGGAAAAACAAAAGAAAATGAGTTTAGTTCACTGTTTTCAAACGATAATAGTTCAGAGGGCGTAAAAAAAAAAAATCCAGTTCCATGATCTATATAAGTTGAGGTACAATAAGTCTCTATGTCTATGGATCAATAAGACGCCCTTCCTCCAACAAAGAAAGACCCTTGGTCTGTACAAACATTCATGACATCTCTTAAATGGACACTCTAATGCTGTCAATCCCATTCTGTCTTTGCACGAAGCTCAAATTTAACTCTGGTTAAAGGTACTCCCAGTAGCTGGCTATTAGAGATGGGCACGACCAGAAAAAATGACGTTTCGAGTTGTCGTTTGTTGGGACAGGTCCGTTTCGGGTCGTTTCTGTTTGTCGTGATAATTTTCAAAAATTTGTTGTTCCGTTTGTCGTTTGGTCGTTTGTGGGTTGGGGTTGGGGTTGGGGTAAGTGGGCTCTGGGAGGCACCTCTCTGGGTGCCTCTGACGTCTGACCCACTAAGAAGGGAAGGGAAGCGTTTCGCGGAGCCGCCGCATATTTATTTTTTACATATGTTGGGGAGGGGTAAGTGGCAGAGGCACCTCTCTCTCTGGGTGCCTCTGACTCACTATGAAGGGAAGCATACTAGCGTACCGGCGGACAGGTTAGGGAATGGGATAGTGAGTGGGCTCTGCGAGGCACCTCTCTGGGTGCCTCACTTTGACTCACTAAGAAGGGAAGTGTACTAGCGTACAGATCTGGGTTAGGGTTGGTGGGGTTAGGGTAAAGGCTAGGCTTAGGGTTACGGTTAAGGTTAGGGTGGGTTATTGGGCTGCACCTCTGGGTGCCTCTGACCCACTAAGAAGGACAGCGTACTGGCGTATGGGTTAGGGTTCGGGTTCGGGTTAGTGTTTGGGTTTGGGTTAGTGGGCTTTTAATGCCCTCTCTGGCAAACCCAGAAGTCTCAGTCAAAACCTGGCCATGCGATTGGTGGAACGGCTCCAAAAATTTGCATGGTCCCATCCCATGGCCAGCCCATCATTGCACATGCGCAGGTGTAAAAAAATAAAAATAAAAATAAAATAAAATAAAATCACTGGAGACGTTTTATTGCAAGAAAAACCCACTGCTGCTACTATAAAAATTCCGACAGTTAAAATACCTAATTTTCACATGTTTCTGTGGTGCTTTGGTGGGTTTTTGGACCACGATTTAAAAATAAATATTGTGGTCGCCATTTTGGATCCCCCCCACCGCATGGCAAATGGAGATGATGAGGATGCCCCCCCCCCCAGCCTGGTACCAGCAGCCCAGGACAGGAGAGGGGGGGAAGGCTGGGGACCCCCCCACACACAGAAACCACCCCTCTCTGGTAGGTGCCCTCACTGAGGCAGGCATATTTTCGCCTGCTTTTTGTCAAGATATGTAAAAGTTGATAAAACATATGTTATGTATATTTAACAGAATGTGTAAAGTGAATTGTAAAATGGAGGCAGTTAGATTCTGCTGTGTCATGATGGTAATCCACAAGTGTTAGAGATAAGTAATCACAGGCATGTTAAGTGATGAAGTGCAGGTGGAACTGATTGTAACATCATGATTTGTAATGGTTAGATCAGATTGCATCAGATTGTTAATTAGTGATTGCATCAGATCTTATGAGTGCTGATTTGTATAAATAGCACTAGCTTGCCATTTGTATTTGGGGACTGTTATGGTGAGAACAGTTCACCCCACTCTGTTTGTCTGTTTGCTATATTGTATATAATGCTTGGTTGTTATGCTGTGTATATTTTGCTGTATATATGAATATATGAGTTTTTACTCTATTCATTGTCATTGTCTTTCTGTTAGCCTAACTCTGCAACCCTTTATATCAATACTGACATTTTATCTACGTTACTGCTGCACTGCTCAGTGGCAAACATATTTAATATATATTATATGTAACTGCCCATTTAGTATATAGTCTGGTTGACACTTTTATGGCCGGGAATCGGTTTTTTTTTTAATTTTTAAAACTTTTTTTCTGTGCTGTGCCGCTTGGCATCGCGCGATCGCCGGTGGCGCGATGCCATAAACGACAACGACAAATCAGACCCAATTTATCTTTATCGGGTCGGGTTCGAGCTGGAGCGGAGTAATTGTCGTTCTCGTTCCCCGTTACGTAACGAGAACGAAGAATGAGAACGGAAATGAGGATTTTGCAGAGTTGTGCCCATGTCTAGTTACAGGTATTCAATAATTCTACACTGTGTTTTGCCTGCATACCTTATTCTACTTGCGCTAGTAACAAAAAAAGGAGAAACACAGTGTCATTAAATTCTTTTAAAAACAAGGAATCCTGCTGAGCTCTTCTG
The DNA here is from genome assembly GCA_023846285.1 of Phrynocephalus versicolor. Taxonomy (NCBI): domain Eukaryota; kingdom Metazoa; phylum Chordata; class Lepidosauria; order Squamata; family Agamidae; genus Phrynocephalus; species Phrynocephalus versicolor. Next base: position 71,123,301 of record JAHTLZ010000010.1, read on the forward strand.
GGTTATTTTACCAAAGAAAAGGGAAATAGAAGAAAACTGAAACATTCAGGATGGGCAGTGTCATATTCTGCAGCAACATGTAATTATGAAAAGAAGATCAAGGAATGGGGATGCACCCTGTGCTGGATGGGGTGTGCATCTTGGGATGTGGGGGGGGGTGTTCATCCCTGATCTTGGACTCCCAGGTTTTGGCAGTGGCCAGGAGTGCACATGCAGAGTCAAAACTAGTACACCAGTTGCATCCATGAGAGGTCTGATCTGGCCATAATGACACGTGCCTTAAATTACATCTCAGCTGGATTAACGTAACACAATCTACATGGGCCTGCCTTTGGAAAATGTTTGGAAACTTCGGTGGACCCAAAATACTGTGGCCAGATTGCTGACTGGGGCTCTTACAGCAGCTCCAATTGTTTTGCCAAACCATTTCCAAGCACAATACAAAGCACCAGTTTTAACCTATACAGTACATCCCTAAATAGCTTAGGTCCAAGCTACCTCAAGGGTCACGTCTCCCTTTTTGAGCCTGCCTGGGCATTACGTTCATCAGGGGAGGCCTTCCTCTCTATCCCACCGTCCTCATAGGCGTGCATGGTATTTGGTGTTTTTATTGCTTCTAATATAATATTTGTTTAATTTTTTAAAAAACACTTGTACATGATTAGTGTCTTTAGCTTCTAAAATCTGTTTTTTAATTATGTAAGTCACGGGTCCTTATAAATAAATAAATAAATAAATAAATAAATAAATAAATGAAATACAGTGGACCCCTGTATAACAAACAACTTGTACAACATAAAAATTCTGGAGATAGGGGAAATTTGCTTAACACAATCGCCTATGGGGAGAATCCGTACAACATAAAAATGGGATCACTCCGTTTTCAATACATTCCTATGGGAATTTGTATAACGGAAAATTTGCTTAACATAATTTCAATTGGAATGAATTAATTCCTTTATACAGGGTACCACTGTAAATAGAAGTTCAATTAATAAACAATTGGTTGACAAAGAAAGAATACTGATATTATTTTTGGAAAAAATCACGCTAAAATAAAGTGCTTCTGAAATATCAAACAAGCAGTGGCTCAAGGTCAGGTTTCTATTAATTTAATCCCTGCCCCACAATAATCCAACATAATAACAAGATAGAAACCATATTAAGGAAATCATTAGAGATCATCATAATCACTAGTGGTCCTAAGCACAGATGTCTTACTGTATTCCAAGGGGACTGATTATTGGGAAGCACGCAAATGATTGCAGTTTTATTTCCATAGGTCACATCCTTATCTTATAATAATGTTTTATATTTGTTTACATTACTCACAGCACTTTTGAGTCACCTGCTTATTCTGGGGTGCCTGTATTAAAAGTACATCTTGCATTAGTATGGAGTGGGTCATTACAAGCCAGCCAAACTGTCGTTTGAAATATATAGATTTACTTTTCAACAATAATCCTACAACTATTTATTTGACTATAAAGGCACAAAGTAGCTGTTTCCCCTTAATTTTTATTCACTGGTGGTACCCCTCACAAAATCAGCAACTAATTTCATGTCTCCCTTTTTGAGCCTACCTGGGCATTAAGTTAATCAGGGGAGGCCTGGTGTTTTTATTACTTCTAATATAATATTTGTTTAATTTTTTTAAACACTACATGATTAGTGTCTTTAGCTTCTAAATTTTGTTTTTTAATTATGTAAGTCACCTTGGGTCCTTATCAATCAATCAATCAATCAACTAAATGAATAGAAGTTCAGTTAATGAACAATTGGTTGTTTATTAGTCACCAATTTTTTTAAAGTGGGGGAGGGGCTTTGGTCCAATTATAAAATATAGTCAGTATGTGTTCCCTTGTTCCATAATAACATAAACTTTAGTTTATGCCTTTGCTCTGCGCCACTCATTGGCTCTGGGGAATTGCTATGGGTAAGGGAAAAAGATGGGGGCACAGTTTTTTGTTTTTGTTTTTTTTGCTGAAGGCCTTTTTTAAAGCACAAAAAAATTAGCCTAAAGGAAGGTGTCCTCTAATCAGTTTTTAAAATCTCTGAAGATAAGTGGTGCTAGGCTTCTCCTTCCTAACCAATTATTATGAGTGGTAAATTGAGAAGAGCTATTTTTGGTTCTTTCAATCCAAAACAACAACAAGAACTGGATTTTCAGGAGTTCATAACACCTTGCTGCCATGTGACCACCTGTATTTTCACACTCAGGCGTTGATCTTGAAAATGCTTTCACAGTAATTATAGCTGGAAATGTAACCACACCACATAGTTAAAGTAGTTTGGTCCTACTTCAGCTACTAAGGTTCCATCTTATATGATTGTATAAATTAATTATTTAAAGCTACCTTTAATAACTGAATCTCCATGAAGTAAGTTTTAAACTTGTGTCATCCACCCCGTGCAGTGCATATGCTAATGGGGTGGTACACAGTGGTACCTCAACTTATGAGTTTAATCTGTTCTGAATGCATACTCATAAGTCAAAATCGTAAGTAGAGCAGCCATATAAAAAAAAATTAAATAATTAAGTAAATCAATTTGAAAAATGTTAAGTAGAGCAGATCGCATCTAAAATTTGTAAGGCAGCAGTTAAAACGGCAAACGTTTTCCGCTCTTAAGTCGAATTGCTCGTAAGCAGAGGCACCACTATAAAACTTAATGAATTATTGAATTAGTACTTTGGGCAGGATCTTAGAACTTTCTAACACAATCATGGTGAACCTTTTAGAGACCAAGTGCCCAAAGTGCAATTCACAACCCACTTATTTTTCACAAAGTACCAATACAGCATTTTAACCTGAATACAGTAGTACCCCAGGTTACAAATGCTTCGGGTGCTACCCTTTGGGAAAGCAAGGACCAAAGAGCTGGCTTTTGAATTGCTGTGGACACAGGAAATTTGAAAACTGCTCTTTGATTCTTGCTTTCCCAAAGAGTAGCATCCCATCCACTCCCCACTGACCCCATTACAAAGTCAGTGGGGAGTGACAGCAGCTTGTGGACTCATTTGTAGCCCCATTCTACTTTCCAGCCACGGCGCATTGGGCATCCAAAACGTGGCATGGCTGGAGAGTAAACGGGCTACAAACGAGCCAACAAACCACTGCCTCCCCTTTGCCCGGCACTCTGCACAGAGCTGTTTAGAGACCTTTGTAGTTCCAGTTTAATCTCCAGCCAAGCTGCTTTTGGGATGCCCAGAACGGCGTGGCTGGAGCGTAAACTGGGGCTACAAACCAGCCTACAAGCCGCTGCCTCCCCTTCACCCGGCTCTCTGCATGGAACACAGTGGCATGTTCCGAGTGAAGGGGGAAGTGCCATGGCTGTGAGAAGGTGATGTCACATGCCCACAGAGAGGGCTCTTGTGCCACCTTTGGCACCCATGCCATAGATTCGCCAACACTGATCTTACAGATAGACAGGAATACTTCATTCCATAGCGCAGAGTACTAGAGGCAAGCAGCAGAGAATTTTAAATATCTTACAGACTGTACATTCCAAGAGTCTGTAGGATGGCACCATGGTAGTTAAAATAGTACAAAATCTCAATAAATGTACAAATACACTTCATTGCACTGGCATGACCAGTGCAATAGTTGTCATCCATGTCAGAAATAAAAATCTGGGCATACCAAATGGCTACCTGCCTTCTGGGAAAAGTGACTTTCTGGGTGAGCTTTCTGCCTGTACTCCTGTACGTATATGTATCTACCTATTTAATGGAGGAAGATGTAGTTATGCAAGCTCCCAGCTATGCAAATCATAGCACTGATCAATGCTATAGATATACTAATTTATCAACAAAATCATAATGTTTTGATATATCTCAAAGTAATAAAATGACTTCCATTCTTTTTTCAGACAGAAAAAGATTAGGCAGCACTGAAACAAACGCCACTGATATCTGTGTAAAATGATGACAATACTATAAATATAAATTAGACATTTCCCTCAAATTATATAGCTGTTATAATTAGCAGACTAGAAAACGTCAAAAGGTTTGAGACTCTTAACTTTTATGTATGTTAAGAGGAAAAATGAAAAGTCACATTGCTCCAGAGCATAATGAGACATTTAGTAACACAGAATTACGATGAACTAAATGAATTTAAAGAAACTCTGAAGAAGTGCGGATGGACCCCCAATAGTTCAGCTGCACTGGCAGAGCACATGATTCATGCTCCGAAATTCCCCGATACAGTTCTTGCCATCTTCAGAAGGCTTCCCATTGCCCACAAACGTTAACAATATTAGGTGGGATGGACCAGTGATCTGCCCCGGTTGAAGGCAGCTTCCTATGCTCCCATCAAGCTGTGCCTATTCATGTCAGAAAATATGAAAAATAAAATAAAATAAAAGTTTTTAACCATGCAGAGGAAAGGAAAAACCACCAATCCTGCCACCATTTGCACCCGCCAGAGCTGGCTGCTAATTTTAAAATAGTCAAAATTATCCATAAATTACATTGAAGTGACTGATGCAGGACCTAATTTATTAAATTTAAATCACCCAGTGAACGAACCACATTCCCGTATGGGGGCAGGAAAAAGAAAAATAATTTATAATAACTAATAGCGAGGGTCATGAAAGGACAGCAAATTGTTGGGGATTGTTGCTGTACTTTTCTTTTCAGTACAGGGAAGAGGCACTTAAGGCTGGGAAGGGGATGTGTGCCAGTAGCCATATTAGTGCTGGAACTCAGGACGAAAGCCCCAGGTCCCCCGTACAAGATACAAGTGACTTGCTGAGAGCAGCAGACGATGTGACTGGCATCAAATTGGCTTGGCATCACCAGCCCCTGAGCTGCCACTGATCGTAACTGCATCCTTCCTTTCTCCTGCTATCTGCTTTTTCTTAAACATGACAGTTAGCGAGTGGATAGCCAAATACTCATTTTCTTATTTTACTTTTAAAACCCATTATCCCTTTCTACAAAATATGGTGCTTACTTCAAGGGAAAAGGTTTGTACCATAATAGAAGAAAACTGTTTCAAAACTACACATTGTAGGCCCAGGGTATTTCTTTTTCAAAAAGCATTATCCAGTACCGTGTTAAGCTTCTTGGAAGTGGAATGTCCTGCCAGTAATAGTTACTTGGGATAATGTCATTGTTATATAGTACATTGTTGTACACTGTTGTGCCAGCAGAAAGATCTATGGTTGTGCAACGGCAACGCTTGTGCAAGTCGCACAATACCACATTCCTCACCTAAATTTCTGCTCAGTAGAAGCAGAGTAACATACAGGCCTTCAGGCTTTTTTGTTCCGATGATCAAAATGGTATTAATCATGGTCTCCCAGCATAATGAATACAGTGCTCATACAGATTCATATATCCATAATTTCACAGCACATCCATAAAAACCATATTTGTATGATAATTACTTAAGTCATTTGATGTCCCCAATAAGATGTAATGTTGTAATTGTAATTCTTTTTATGTTATACAGTATATCCCTCGAAGAAGGCTGATAGGCTGAAATGCATCAGGCTTTCTATATTCTAGGACTACTATCCCCCCCCCTCATTTTAACCTAATATTTCACTGAATGTACCGGTTCCTTTCATTATTATCTGCCAGCATAATTTAAACTTGATCTAGACAAGACAGAGGCATGCCTGATCATTCGAAAGGCAGAACAAGTCATAGGGAGAGATGGGGTTACACTCCCTCTGAAAGTCCAGGTGTGCAGCTTTTGAGGGTGCTCCCAGATTTGTTTTTGAGCCTGGATGCCCAGGTCTCAGCAGGGGTGAGGAGTACATCTGTATAGTTGAAACTAGTGTTTGCCAGCTCTATCAGCTTATGGAGAGGTCTGCTCTGCTCTGCTCTGCACTGACACTTGCCTTAGTTACATCCCAGCTGGGTTTCTGGAACATTGGTCTACATGGGCCTGCCTTTAGAAAACGTTTTGACAACTTCAGCAGATCCAAAATGTTGTATCCAAATTGTTAACTACAGCTGGATATATAGGGATCACATAACCCCACTGTTACAGCAGCTCCACTGACTACCTGTCCATTTCTGGGTACAAGTCCAAGTACTATATTGGATTTAACCTATAAAGCCCTCAAAAGCTTGGGTCCAAGCTCTCTCATGGACCATGGCTGCCTTTATAAGCCTGCCTGAGTGTTAGAATTGCCAGGGGAGGCCTTTCCTTTGGTCCCACCATCCTCATACTCGTGGCGCAGTGGTTAAATGCCTGTACTGCAGGTGAAACTGTGCTCACGACCTGGGGTTCAATCCTAGGTAGCAGGCTCAAGGTTCACTCGGCCTTCCATCCTTCCAAGGTCGGTAAAATGAGTACTCAGCTTGCTGGAGGGGGGCAATGTGTTGCCTGCACACTGTAATTAAAAATTGTAAACCGCCCAGAGACTACTTAAAGTGGTATGGGGCGGTATATAAGCAGAACACTTTGCTTTTGCTTTTTGGCGGGGACATGGGAGAGGGCCTTATCTGGAGCTGTCCACAGTCTCTGGAACTCTCTCCCACAACAGGCCAACCTGGTCCCATCTGCCACAGGTAGATGATGACCTTTCTTTTCAGGCAGGCTTTCCCTTAGTGACTAAGCTATCTGAGAGTGGTTTTGAAATGGGTTGTTGTGCCTGGTTCCTTTTAAATGTGTTTTAGCATCAGTTTTATTTACTAATTTTATTAAAATATTTGTTTAAATCAGGGTGGATAAAAATAAATGATTTTAATACATTTTAATTGATTTCAATCATAATTTAAATCATCCTGGTTTAATTATCGCTAAATATTTATATAATTGTTTTTAGCTTTTAAATATAGTCTTCTTACGATGTGAACCACCTTGACTCCCTTTTAAGGAGAAAAGGAGGGTAAAAAAAATCTTTTAAATAAATAATGCAACTGGCGTAATTCTCATTGGCAAATTGCTGCATGGTAAAGTCCACACAGGCATGTGTCGTTGCATGGCAAGTCAGCATATGCAGAAATAACTAAAAAACTCAAAAAAGGGTAGGACAGAAATAATAGTTGCTTGCCATCTGTGACAATTCAGTTGAGAAGCAATCCCCCTCTCTCAGTTTATCCTACTTCATAAAGGTAGGAGGATAAAATTGGAGAAACATAGCTAGCACTTTTCACTCTTTGGATAAAACTCTGGATATAAGCATAACAAATAAATAAAGAATGTTTGGAAGAATCAGTTGTCTGTCATGTTAAGTATCCAATCATTGACAATTTTTGCTTTGTGTTTGTTTTTAATTGTCCATTGCCTTTTTAATGTTTTACCTGTTAATTTTAATTGTAAGCTGCCCATAGAGCTCTGGGTAGTGGGTGACATATAAATTGTATGTATGAATGTATAAATAAATGTATAAATAAATAAATAAATAAATAAATAAATAAATAAAGTGTTACAGTAGATTACAAGACTCATTGAAGACTATAAATGACCAATATCGTTCCCCCCCATCAATCAATCCTCTCTCATTAAAGGTCAATTTCATTCCTAAAGCAGAGTTGATATCCCATTATTCAACAACAGCCTTGAGGGGGCCACAATCTGCCTCAGGCTTGCACTTTGCCAGACCCAGCCTAGCCTTTACTACTCAAGAGGATGAATTGTCCAAAAGTACACTGGGATTTACTGTAAATCTCTGGGCATGAGAACAGTTAAAGACAGACAGACAGACAGAAGAGAGAAAGTGTAAAATAACCTGTGTCTTTGGTTCTTATGCTGTTCGTAAATTCCTTATCTGAGCATGTGTTCAAAGGCACCCTGCTTCTTGATTCTTTGCAAAACCTAATCCCCCACCCTACCACCCCAGACTCCTGACTCTCCAGCTGATGGGTTTGAAGGTTCGGGAAAAAGAAAGCCAATAACACCGAAATAGGCTGCACAATCCACCCCTTTTCTAGGGTATGTCTACAAACCCCAGATCTGTTTACCGACATGCTATTCTCTCTGAGTTGCACCTCAGAAGACTTGGCTGAGTAGAAGATGAGTAAGAAACAGAACAGCAGGAAATCAACTTCCTCCCAGCCAATAAACCACATGGTTCCCTGAAGAGCCAGTTGTGTTCACCCACACCTTCAGTGTCAATCTTCTTAAGCAGTGATGGCATAAAACCAATTTTGTTACACTTCGAAACTCTCAGCTCCACCCATGGTTTGCCAAGATTTCCCGGTTCTTAAACAGCTGGTATATGACAAGTGCCTTCCCCAGCTATAAAGTCAGGGCTACAAGGCCTCTTTTTCCTTCCACAATAATTTACACTTAGCTGGCTTCTCAAATTACTGTGGACTGGAGTGGAACTATATTATTGTTCCATTGCTTTTACACAACTATATGTCTGGTTCCCAATGGGACTGTTGCCCACTTTATAATATAAACACACAAAGGAGAGTATTTTTACAGATATCAACCTGGAATTTGTAACCCTTGTTTTTGTTTTCTTTGTTTTTGTTTTTCGTAGCAGGAAGAGCACAATATATCCTAGCCTCAAAGCTAAAAGGCTCTCAAAGCAAAAAGTCTGGACTGACTTTGGAGTGAACTCTTGACTTACAGGCTTGCTTCCGGCGTTGATAGATAACACGACAATGGACCATGACAACAAGCCCACTTGCTTGCCCTGCGGCCAAGACACAGCCTTTCACCCGCAGCCTTCCTCATCATCGCTTAGGAAACAGCCAGACACCCACCACCATCCTGGACCCAGCCAAGATCGTGACTGCTGGAGGGCGCGCACGCCCAGCCGCCCTTGTTGTGTATATAAGCACAACTCCAGAACTACCGCCCCGACCTAGATCGGAAGGATCCAAGTTTACAAACACGGCGGAGAAACTCAGGAAAGAGGGAGGAGAGAGAGAACAAAGGGGGTGGGAGGCTGAGAAACAACAACAACAAACACACAAGTCACGTACGCAATGCCGGCGTTTCCTCGGGACAGCTGCTACACCCTGGTTTCTAGGCGGGGAAGTCATTATTAACAGCCAGGGAGAGATAATCATTTGCAGTTCGCACTCCTAAGTAGGGAGCGGGAAGAAAGCCCTTCCTCAAAGGTTCGCCGGCACATCTGGGAGGGCAGAGGGGGGAGGAGAGCCACAGCTGGAGTGGCGGCGGCGGGAGGGGGACAATTACATGACGCCCAGCTCTCCGGACTCAGCATCCTCGAAGAGGCGAGCAGGATCGCGCCCCGCGTGGCAGCAGCAGAGGCCAAGTTCCCAACCACCCGTTCCGGCGGAGAACCCGAGGAAGCGCCGCCGACTCGCCGAGAGAAGCAGCAGCAGCCCTTCCAGATCCCTAGTGGCGGCTGGGAAGAAGGCCTAGCCTGGAGGAGGAGGAGGAGGAGGAGGAAGGGGACTTGCTGTTGGGGGGGGGGAATGGCAAGGGACGCCCGCTCGCCCTCCCGCCCTCCCGCCCGGGCTTCGTGAGGAGCCCCGGTGGGCAGAGAGCGAGCCGTGTCCCGCCTCACCTTGGGCCGGTGCAGCCACCTCCGGACAGCCGCGGGCAACATGGCTCTGGCCGCGGGAGCTGCTTCGCCCGCCAGGAATCACCGCCGAGACTCCGAGGCTCCTCTCTCCGCACACCTGAGCCTTGCACGCCCTGGGTCGGGTGGAGGTGGAGGGAAGGGGGGGGGGGAAGGACCGGCGCCGGGCCCCGCCTCGAAAGCGGACCGAGGGCTTCCCATTAGCCGGCGCTGGAGCCAGGCGGCGAGCGCCGGGCACCGCCTCCATCCGAGGCGGGCCCCCTTTTTATTTATTTATTTATTTTTTTGGTCCACCCTGCCTGGGAATTCCCGGGCTCCGGCCAGCTAGCTGGTGGGGCGGCTGGAGAAGCCGAGGCGGCTCGCCTTCAGACGTGCGGCGAACGAGTCCCGGCGGGAGTCGAATGGCGGGATTTGTAACGGGGGGGAGTGAAAGGAATGGGCCCGGGGACGCGCTCCACTTCCCCGCAGGCTTTGCTGTGACTTCAGGAAGCGAAGAAAAGGCGTCGCTACACTCGGCCTCGTGGGGCTCAAGTCACGACGGACCCCCCCCCCACGCACGGGCATCCTCTGCATTTCCTGGTGGGGTGGGGGTCCTGTCCGCTCCAGACTCCAGCGGGGTGGCCGAGCTCTTGGCGGGCTATACTGGACTTTACATCTAAGAAATAACTCCGGGCAACTCCATTTTTTTGCTGTTTTAACCTTTTGGTACCGCTCTGAAGGAAGAGAGTTTCAGACCGATGAAGCTGTTTGGATGAACAGCGAAACGTTTCTATCTCTCTCTCAAAAAAAGAAGTCCAGTAGCCATGACTCAACTTCCAGATAAACTCACCTGGATGACTGAGAATATTCACAGACCTCGAAATATAATACCAATTTATTTTGTTATTTTTCCAGTAGCCTAAAGGTATAACCTGTTCTATTTTTATTAATTTAGCCTTTTTATTGATAAAGTTCTTCAATTATGCATATTCATCTTCTCTAAATTTTACATTTCCCCCTTCTTATCACTCCCTCCCCCCAGTCTATTATTTTCAGTCTTTTTATCCCAGACACCGGCACAAAGTTTGAAGCTTCCACTGAACGTCTTCATTTTCTTCTTCTTCCATCCATCTTTGATACTCAGTCCATTTTTCCTTGATTTTCTCTATTCTCTCTTCCCAAGGCATATCTTGATCAATAGTAAAAATTACATCTGATTGAATAATTTCAAACATATAGTTGTGTCATTTCTTTTCTGTCCATTTACTCTTATCCTTCAAGCCTGCCACTATGACTGCTTTACCTGCTAACACCATTGCTTTTAATAATTCTGAATGCTTCTTCTCTACTGTATCTATTCTGATTGTACTAATACACATTAATTCAGCATCTATTTTATATTTACTGGGAATAATTTATTTATTTATTTAACAATATTTTCCCAAATGTTTTTAACTTCAGAGCATTCCCACCACATATGAGAGTACCACCCTTTTGTTTTCTTACACCTGCTCTAGTTTTGTATCTGGGATATTGGAGAGGAAGCGCTGTTGATTTATTATATACTCTGTGTGTGTGTGTTGCCTCCGGGGTTAGATGTGCTCATTTCATTTTAAGGAGAGCTTTGAGCAGAACTGCATAACCAAGGGTGATGAAGCAGACAGTGTTAGGAGCAGGATGCAAAGACCTAGGTTCGAGTCCTTGCTCAGGCACAGAAACCTAATGAGAGAGAGAGTGGCACTGGTAACACCAAGAAAATGGACCAAGAGCCTTTGGAATGTGCCTCCCTAACCCAAGAGAAACACACAGACCCTCACCAACCACTCCAAATATCAGCTCTATGCTTGCCATGAAAGCCTAGCAATGTGGAAAGCTGCAGCTGTTGGATTTACAGGGGAATGGGGCACCTCATTCATTGCAGAAATGGAATGGGCACAAAGGGGACACAGCCACGGGGATAAGCCAAGAGGGTGCTTGCCTGCGAGTGGCCTGTGTTTCCTTGAACTCCTCAAATCCTAATCCCTACTCTGACCTGTGGGGTCTCTTAGGATTCTGTTTTGTCTCCCGTGTTATTTAACAGCTACATGAAACTACTGGGAGAGGTTGTCCTGAAACCCAACTCTTACCTCTTCTTGCCATCTAAATCCAATGATGCTGTTTCTGTTCTAGATCAGTATTTGGTATCAGTAATGGACTGGATGAGGATGGATAAAGGGAAACTTAATCCAGACAAGACAGAGGTGCTCCAGGTAAATCGAAAGGGAGGTCAGAGAATAGGGATTCATCTTGTACTGGATGGGGCTATGGTCGCACTGAAAACACGGGTGCATAGTTTGGATGTTCTGGCCAGGAATGCATTTGCACAATTAAAAGTATCGTGCTAGCTATATTCATGTCTTGAGAGAGCTGATCTGGCTACTGTGACAATGTCCTAGTTCAGTGTTGGTGAACCTATGACACGGGTGCCAAAGTGGCACTCAGAGCCCTTTCTGTGGGCACCCAATATTGCCCCTTCACAGCCACCTGTATTCAGGATGAATTGCTATATCAGCACCTTGCAAAAAATTAGTGGGTTTTGAATTGCAGTTTGGGTACTTGGTCTTTAAAAGGTTCGGCATCACTGTCCTGGTTACTTCCCCACTGTAACGTGCTCTGTGTGAGGCTGCTGATGGAAAGTGTCAGGATACTTCAGTGGGCCCAAACTGCTGCAGCCGGACTGCTGACTGGAACTGGTTGAAGGGATCACATAACCTTCTTGTTACAGCAGCTCCACTGGGTGCCAATCCATTTCTGGGCACAATTCAAAGTGCTGGTTTTAACAAACAAGCACTAAATGGCCTGGGTCCAAGCTATCTCAAAGATTGTATCTCCCATTATGAACCAGGTCAGGTGATAAGATCATCAGGAGAGTCCTTTCCTTCAGTCCTGCCAACTTCACAGGTGCATCTGATGGAGACATAAGTGAGGGCCTTCTCTGTTGCCGTTCCCAGACTTTGGAACTCCAAACAGCAAACTTCTGCAAGCAAGCAAAGACCTTTCTCTTTAGGCAAGCTCCCCCATTGACAGGCTGTCTGAGTTTAATTGGTAAACAAAAGCAGTAATGAAATAACAATATATCTGTTTGTGTTTACCATTTCTCAAAATAGTATTTATTCCATTTAAATATTTATACACTTGCTGTTTTCAGCTTTACTATTGCCTTTTAAGGATGTAAGCTGCCTCTTTATACTAATTGCTGTTAGCTTTAAATATTGACTTTTAATGATGCCAACCCACCATTGTATACCCACTGTTTTGAGCTATAACTATTGTCTTGCAATGATCTAAGCCACTTTAGGTCCTTTTTAAGGAGAAAGTTGGGGGTAAATATGTTTTTAAATAAATAAATAAATACACTGTGGAGAATGCTGTAGGTAGACACAGTCTCAAGAAAACATCTGTATTGCTCTGAAGCACTGTTGATTTACTGTGCTTTGGTCTTCAACCATTTATTATGTGACTTAACATCTCCCTTTCATCCCCATACATGGACTCAAGCGCTCTTATCAATGGTTAGAGAACAAGTACGGCTACAGAAAGAATAAAATGTGATATCAAAACCAATTTGATATTGTCATATCAAAGCAACCACCGAATACAAACATTCCAGAATACAGTGGTACCTTGTATAAAGGAATTAATTCGTTCCAAATGAAATTATGTTAAGAAAATTTTCCTTTATACAAATTCCCATAGGAATGCATTGAAAACGGAGTGATCCCATTTTTATGTTGTACGGATTTTCCCCATAGGCGATTATGTGAAGCAAATTTCCCCTATCTCCAAAAATTTTTACGTTGTACAAATTTTATGTTATACAAGCTGTCTGTTATACAAGGGTCCACTGTAATTAGTAAGCTTCTGCTAAACAATAAAGCCAATACCCTGTGGTGAAAAATTGCCTGCCATGAAAGCCTAGCAACCTTCATCCACTTGGCCATATATCCAGTTTTGCAAGGAGCACATGTTCAGTTACGCATAGAGCATTCTGCTGGAGGAGGAAACCACCTGTGCAGTTGCCTTTGCACCCCATATTTAGCAAACAGGATTCTGGCCTAAATGATCCTGCCACGTCCACTACTTTATAACCAGTTTTGAAAAACTTTCCTGACATTATTGTGCAATTTCTGCATATTTTCTGCAGATGTAACTTATTGTCCAACTGGACGTTTCACAGATAGGGGCAGATAAAGAGAATGATGCTCTTATCACCAACCTGTCATGGGATAAACATTGTTACTTCCTGTTGGAAATGTCACGGCGCCCTCGACTCTCAGAGTGTCATAACAGAGACTGAACATAAAAAGCATGGATAGTAGAAGGCAAGTAATGAAACTTGGAGATTTTAAGGTTTTTAATTTAAACTATATGCTACATTTTTTATAAACTGGATTATAAAATGGCATCTAAAATATGTCTTAAAATACAATAACTTTTCTAAAATATTTGTTTTTTTATAATATTTTTTATTTTTAAAACTAACACAGTAAAAACAGATACATTGCTTATCTCTTGCCATGTTACATATATCAGAAGTTTTTCCCAATAAATCGGCCTAGTTGTCTCATAATTCTCTTCTCATCTTAAACAACATTATTATCATATTTCCATATTTATTAAATATTTTCCATTAATGTTGTTCTAATATTTTCCCATCAATATTATGTTTGTCTTTGTTTAAATATTTTCTAAAATATTTCTATAAACTATGCTAAAAGTATGTTTAAAATTCATATATTACTGGTTTCTGTCCCATACGAACTGCTGCATAGCTCAGTGGTTTAGGTATCTGTCTGTAGAGCAAAGTGTTCTGCTTATATACCGCCCCATACCACTTTAAGTAGTCTCTGGGCGGTTTACAGTTTCATTACAGTATGCAGGCTACACATTGCCCCCCTCCAGCAAGCTGGGTACTCATTTTACCGACCTCGGAAGGATGGAAGGCTGAGTGAACCTTAAGCCTGCTACCTGGGATTGAACCCCAGGTCGTGAGCACAGTTTTACCTGCAGTACAGGCATTTAACCACTGCGCCACAAGGCTCATAAGCCAGAGGTTAGGAATTTCATTCTCCATTGTGCCTCCTTGACAGGGGCTGGCCTTGATCACTCGGGCCCCTTCCAGCTCTTCAGTTTTCTCATTATATATTCAAGGTGATAAAGGGCTAAGAAAAACAAACCACACACACACCTGCACAACCTCTTTGGACACCAGCTGGAGCAAAGGACCCAGGAGATCAAACTGGCTGTAAACATACATTCTCTGTGCCGATGAATTAATTAGAACCTGGCGAAAATATTTTTTCCACAAGTTAAATCTGAGTGTTTCTTTCCCTTGCCAGGTACTCTACTACTGCTGTTTGGAAAGCTGATGATTGTATCGATATTTCAATGAAGCTATTGTGTTAGCATTAAAAAGTTATTTTGTGTTCAAATGAAATGTTAGCATTTTTAGTGTTAACATTAAAAAGCTGTTAATCTACAACTTTATTTTAGAACTGCCCCATCTTTGGGAAACAGTTTCTGGGCTAAGTCACTGAAAGGAAGGAAGGAAGGCTCTTTTTCCTAAGTGTTTTTCCCCTTTCCTTTTCTTTCAACAAAGGTTTCCATTTTAGTAAGCCAGAAGCTTAAGAGATTCTACTTTTTGGGTTTTTTTTTAAATTTTTATTAAGAATTATAAAACTACAATACAAAAAAAACCACATACAACAACAAAATAAATAAAAGATGCTACCTTTGTAAATAATTATACCTTGCATGATACTACAGTGAGGACCAAAGATGGCTTGCTAATGAAGACATACTGTACTTAAAACCTGACAAAGGCATTACATACCAAAGTATGTAATGCTTTTTCCCTAGAAACAGCACGCAAAGCAAGGGTGAGGAATGTGTGGCCCTCCAGAAGGACTTGGATTCCAGCTCCCATCAGCCCCAGCCAGCAGGACAGGTATTAAAAGGCAACTGGAGGTTGCAGTGTAGCAACACCTGGCAGCATATTCTTCATGTCTAATGGAAAGGATACAAATATTGACCGTACCTCATTGCCTTGAGGGTGTACTGGCTAATCAAGAGATTAAGCTGGGTTCTGGGGGGAAATGCCATCAGCTCTTCCTTGTCTCATAGCGCAGCTGGACAACTATGCAGCTCTTGGGGAAGAAGGAACAAGCTGTCTAATGGGTGGCTACACCTTCAGGTATCTTTTTTTGAAATACATTCTCTTCTTTTTCGACTCTCAACCACTCATCCGTGTAAATCCTGCTTTGTTCTCAGCCTTATTAGACGGCAGCCTCAGCAGACATGGTTTTAAATCAAGGAACCTATAGATGCACTTGAAACGTGGCTGAAATCAACAGGGCTGTAAATAATGTTTCTGTCTTTCGAATTCCAGATGTCCAATGACCAAAATTGCAGCTGTGTTTTAAAATCCCCAGCGGATAACTCTGAGGTAAACAACTGGTGCAGCTACAATTAAATTGTGTGATAACACTGATAAAGAGACAGATTTCCACTGTTTCATACTCTTGATGTGCAAGAGCAGCCTTCTGCCACCTGGTACCCTTCAGATGTTTTGGACCACAGCCCCCAGACATCATGGGTCATGCTGGCTGAGACCACCGGGACCAGCAGACCAGCCTATGAGAAGCTTTCTCTTTCCACGTTTAAATGTCTCTAAGAACAGAAGAAGCCAAGGTGTCAGACAAGGATGTATTTTACCTCCCCATATGTTCCATCTATATATGGAAGGTGTAACACAGAAAGCTCGATTAGAGTCAGATGAAGTGAAAACCAGTGGAAGAAACAAACGGTAAGATATGCAAATAACATTGCTTTACTGTCAGAAAGAAAGCAGTGGCTTGAAAGGTGAAAGAAGAAAAAGCAGGATGACAACTGAATATTAAAAAGACAAAAACATGAAGAATTAATATTACTTTAATGTTGACAATGGAGAAATTGTTAAAGGACATGTCCCTAGAGGCCAAGAAAATCCATATTATTGGATTTCCCCCTACTCTGTCTGTAACCCCTTGAATCTACATTCCTTCCTCACACACTGTTATTCCCACCACCACCCAGTACCAGTTCCCCCATTCTCAACTGGCACAATACGAATGCGCCTGGCCATCCCTCTTAATCATGGCCCCATTTCAAAAAACCAACAAAATAGAACCGGAGTCCTCCTCTTCCATTATCCCTAGTTGGAGTATTCCGGCAAACTCTTGCCTTCCTCCCAGGACTGATACCCTGCCTGCATGTTATGGGTCTGAAAGACCCATTTATTTCTAAGACCTGCCTTGTTCTTCTTGATGATGCCAGGGAGATCCACACTCTCCCTTCATACCTGAGTGTCTGAAATGGCCCATAATGTTTGTAAGGGCTGCCTTGGACATAGAAGTGTCTTTTATAATTGTACATTCAAGGGAGTTCCACTCACACTCTCGCTTCATACCTGAAGGTCATATGGCCCAAGTTTAAGTCTTGCCTGCCTGCCTGCCTGCCTGGTGGAGTACAATTCTGATACAGCCCGATGTGCCTTGGTGGGCTTAAAGGGAAGAGCTTGAGGAAGCATCAGTGTAATTTCCATGCTGCTAGATGCCTGGGATCAGTATTTTCAAATACAGTACAGTACTTTAAATTACAAATGTTTTTTTCTTATGGGCATCCCCTTTAGAGGTGAATAATTTGGCCCCCTGTACCCCAAACCTCTTCAAATTGGGGGTGCTTAAAGGGGAGAGCTTAAGGAAGCTCCACCGCAGTCTCAATGCTGCTAGATGCCTTGGATCAGTATGTTCAAATACTTTTAAATTGCAAATTATTTTTCCCCCTGGGAGCACCCTCACAGAGTTGAATAACTTGGCCCCTGTACCCCAAACTTCTCCAAATTGGGGGTGTATAAAAAGAGCTTGAGGAAGCTCTACTGTAATTTCTACACTGTTAGCTTCCTGGGATCACCATTTTCAAGCATATAACATTGCAATTAGAAATGTTTTTTTTCTAGGGGGGTCACCCACTTTGAAGTTGAATAACTTATCCCCTGAACCCAAAATCTCACCATATTTGGAGGGCTTAAGGGGGAGAGTCCAAGGAAGGTTCACAACAAATTTGGTGCTTCAAGGACCCAGTGAAACAAATCAGTTCATTTTAAACAAAAAAAATGCCGTTTTGTTTCGTTACTAACGAAACGCTGCTTCCATGTTTTGTTTCATTTAATTAGCTAATGAAATGATGAAACAGAGTTTTATTTTTCATTTGGTGCCCATCCTTAGTCACATCTGATGTATGGTGTCCCTAATAGAGTTTTCAATGTATGTGAAATGTATTTATTTTATTTATTTTAGGGTATTTTTACCCCACCGTTCTCTTTGAAAAGGACCCTTGAAAATACCATTGCATTTCCCTAGTGGAAAAGAGAATTGAAGCCAAGTCTCCCAAGCCTTAACTCTGACAATCTCCACTATACCACACTACCTTTCACTGTCTCATCTCCACCCTCTATATCAGGGGTCCTCAAAGTTTTCAAACAGTGGGCCGGTCCACCACCACCCAGACACCACTGGGGGCCGGATCGCAGTCCAAAAGCAGCTGCGGAGGCTGGCTTGCTCACAAAACAGGGGGTAGGTGGGGGGGATGCAACTGGTCCCAGGAGCTGGATTCAGGACCTTCCGGCCCCGGGGCCTTAGGTTGAGGACCCCTGCTCTATATCATCATAAATGAGAAATCTGAAAAAGGAATGCCTTTAAAAATGAATGTTGTTCTCAGAAAAAAAGTGGGTATTTTGTTTCTATTATCATTGGCGGGAGGGAGGAACAGGTTCTCAAAAGAGTGGCTAGCGGACAATAAGTTACCAAAGGTTGAGAACCTCTAGTCTAAGTCAGCAATAAGACACAGCCACCAAGAACAGTGGAAATCTTTGTTCATTTGTGAAGAGTGGTATGAGATGAGAAATGTCCATCAAGAAAAGTCGTATTTAAATAATAAACAACACAGGGCAAACTAAACCACTAGAACAGACACAGTATTAGTTGAAGTTGTAATTAACTGCGCCCGTGAAACACATCTTTATATGGAGACATATTCAAATTTCTATTCAAAGGTCCCAGTGCCTTCTTCCCCACCCCACCCCTTGTATCATGTAGATTTTAAGAGAGATTACGGTATTGTATATCTTTATATGCTTTCCAATGAAATATTTAAATATAATTAGCCAAGGTAAAGTCAAGAGGGGAGCTTGCACACAAGAGTCCTTTGCACAGCTGACCCCATTTTGGAGTACCTTTGTCAAAGAGGCTTTTCTAGTGCTTAGACTGTGGCCTTTACTAGGTCTCAGACACACCTTTTAATTATTTCAGACATTAATGCCTCAGAGTCTGCATTGTTCTATTTTTTGCTGCTAGTCTTTTTACTTTGGTAATATTTGCTGTGCAGTTTCTTTCTCCTTCTCCTCCAATTTTTTTTGCTATACACTGAGCTCTTTTATTGCAATTATTAATTGGCTGTTTTAATTAACTCCTTTAACCTTAGTGATTTTGCTTAATTTTAAGTGCAACAAACAATAAATAAATAAATAACCTTTGTCACAAACCTAGAAACAGAGTCCATATACAGTGGACCCTTGTATAACAAGCGGTTTGTTTAACAGAAAATCTGCTTAAAGGAAAAAATTTCCGGAAATGGGGGGAAATGCCTATGGGGCAAATTTGTACAACAGAAAAACGGCTGCAATTAGGGATAAATCAGTTTTCAATTCATTCTTATGGGAAATTTGTACAAAGGAAATTTGCTTAACAGAATTTCATTTGGAACGAATCAATTCCTTTATACAAGGTACCACTTATTAAGCCAGACAAAACTAGGCCAGACATTCTCTTTATAGCTCTCAGCCCCACTGCCTTTATCTACAGGATTTACATAAAGTGTGCATTCAGATACATTTCCTCCCTGGATATAATGGCCTCAGGAAGGTGATAATACGTATTACTCCACTTGTTTCAAAATGTGGCCAATTAGTGCTGCTGCCCTGGGTGGGTGTGTGCTATGGGTCACTCTATGCAGCATAGCCTTGGACATCTGCCTCTTAAGTTCTACCACAGTGCCACCCTCCAGGATGTCTTCTGCCTTCAACCTGGCCAGCAATGTCTTCCTACTGTGTTGTTAATAATAATACCTTTATTGTCAATGTACAACATGTGCACAATGAAATTAGCTGAGTCTCCCATGCCCAGCCCCACCACCATCCCGCCCCCATCTCACTGGCAACCGACAAACAAGACAACATTTTTTTGCAGAAGAATGGCACAAATCTAATATCAGTAGGGTAATATTCAGAAATCAGCAGTGAGTGGTTTTCATCTCCCAGGACATTCTGCTGGGTGTGTAACAGTTACCAGTATTGGTCGGGTAACCTAACGGGTAGATGGTGCAAATGCTGTCGATATATTTTAACTTCAGCAAAGCCTCTGACAAAGTACCCCATGATATTCTGATCAGCAAGGTAACTAGGTGTGAGCTGGATAGCACAAGTGTCAGGTGGATACACAGTGGGTTACAGAATCATACTCAGGGAGGACTTATCAATGGTTCTTTCTCAGAATCAGAGGCAACAATTGAGGAACCAAAAGGCTCGGTCCAGGCCCTGGTGCTCTTTGACATTTTTACGAATTACTTAGAAGAGGAAGTATAGGGAATGCCTATTAGATTTGCCGATGACACAAAATTGGGTGGAACCGCTAAAACCTCAAAGTTGGTACCCTCAAATGCCCTGCCTGGGACAAGTGGGTGATCTGGGCAGTTCTTTGTGAGAGACCCTTCCCAAAAACATTAAGGGAAAAAAAGGTCCTAACATAGATGTCATCAGGTAGGTTATCAGGTAAGTGTGCATTCTTGTAGTAATTCGCTCCTATTCATATGACTGGCCTAATCTTTTTAGCCCAGTTTCAGATAAGTACTGGAAGGAAGAAAAGATACTTAATTTCATTTAAATTAAGAGGAAAAAAGCAAAAGCCCAAGTCTCTAAGGAGACAAGGATTGTTATACAGGGGGAAAGAATTAAAGGAATTACTGCACAAGAGCTTCTGAAACCATAACCCCTGGAAACTAATGATTTATTAAGGAGAAGAGGATCTAAGGCTTGAAGAAGGTGAGCTCAGAAAAAGAGAAATGAAATGACAGTCACTTATCTGTAAAAATAGTTAATTGGGAAATTAGGGAAAAAATAAGACACCCCATCCAGGGGTGGGGGTGGGGACATAAAATGCAGTTCAATAGAGAGTAAACTCCGATCTAACAGGCTTTTAGAGATACCTAGTTTGGGAAAGCAAGCCACTTCCTGTTAGGTTAGGGCATGAATAGATCTCGTCTGCCTCAATCCTCACTTTGGGACAGAGAGAGAGTGTGTGTGTGTGTGTGACTCCATGTCCATGGAGTTTTCTTTGCCAGTTCCTACTCCAGGTGCCTACAGCACCTGGTATTCCCTGGTGGTCTCCCATCCAAGTATTAACCCAGTCCGACCCTGCTTAGCTTCCAAAATCAGGCGAGATCGGATGTGAATGACCACCAAATAAATGCAGGATGGATGGTTTTCTGGCAGGACGTTATATTAATTTTGCCTGAAATGAAAAGACAGCTCCCTCTAGTGTAAACTAGAAAAAGAGCAATATATCTTTCTACAAAGACTGGAAGTCAGATCCAATGTTGAAGTTCTACAGGACTAGGTCTTTATTTATTTACTGTATTTATTTTTATATTTATATACCGTGCCAATTTCCCAAGGGGGAACTCTGGGTGGTTCACATAAAAACACACAAAATCCACAAAATAATAATAATAAATGAAATAATAATAATAATAAAATAAAGGGGGGAAAGCCCGACAACAATTAAATAATAGGCAAGAGGCATAGGACAACTGATGACAGACACAAACGTCAAGACAGGGAAAAGTAATACAGACCCTTTAATCATACAAGACACCCTCCCTCCACATGAAAAGACTCCAGACCAGGCTCTTACACTAATTGTGCAGATAATACCACCACTATCCTATCCTATTGAGATATAGTATATGTTAATCAGCACATGAGGGTGATTTCTAAAATTTGAGCAGGCAAGGGATTTTCAGATACAGTAGTGCCTCTACTTATGAGTTTAATCCATTCTGAATGCATGCTCATAAGTCAAACAACTCATGAGTAGAGCAGCTGTATTTAAAAATTACACACACACACACACACACACACACAGTGGTACCTTGTATACAGGAATTAATTTGTTCCAAATGAAATTTTGTTAAGCAAATTCTCCTTTATACAAATTTCCCATAGGAATGCATTGAAAATGGAGAACTGTAATCCCTAATCGCGACCATTTTTATGTTGTACAGATTCACCCCATACGATTCTGTTAAGCAAATTTCCCCTATCTCCGGATATTTTTATGTTGTACAGATTTTTTGTTATACAAACTGTTTGTTATACGAAGGTCCACTGTATATATAATTTTTTTTTAAATGTACGGTTAAGTAGAGCAGACCGCATCTAAAATTTGTAAGGCAGCAGTTAAAACACCAATGGTTTTCCACTCTTAAGTCAAATTGTTCATAAGCAGAGTCACTTGTAAGTAGAGGTACCACTGTATATTGCTTCCCCCTCCTTGCTCTGAATATAAGTCCAGCTCTTCTGTTTCTAACAGAAGGAGAGCCAGCCCTGCTGCGGGGAAGAGGCTCAGGTCCACCATTCCATTTCCCCTGGGAGGCCAGTAGGGCAGAGCAGGAGTGGAGGAGCAGGTACCCTATCTCACTCGCTCCCCAGCAACTGATACAGAGGGAATTTCTGCCCATCAAGACTAGCAGGTACCGAGAACCTTATCAATGAACATTTACAGTCTCCTCTGAAGCCCAGTCAAGCTCGCATGTGCCACCACTCCACTCCACAGTCAATGTTACACTTTAACTATGAAGAGGCACTTATTGCCTTTCCTAATTTGCTTCTGCAGCAGATTCAGCAGGTCGCCCTCAGTTCGAATATTATTTGTTTGGGCTGCCCCCCCCCATTTTTGAATTGCCTTGTGAAATGCAGATTTGCTGTGCTGCACAATAACATCACTCTCATGCAATGATAAAGAAAGGGGAGCTTTCTTATCTACCCCCTATCCCCACATCATACGAAACTGTATGCAGTACTCTGTCATGTCTCTGCTATACTTTTTTCTATACTAAAAGGTCTTAGACATTGTAAGGTAAAGGTTCCCCCTGCACATGCGTGCTAGTCATGTCCGACTCTAGGGGCAGTGCTCATCTCCGTATTCAAGCCGAAGAGCCAGCGTTGTGCAAGTCCATGGCCACGTGGCTGGCATGGCTGCAAGGAAACACTGTTTTACCTTCTCATTTTTTATGGCAGTACCTATTTATCTACTTCCATTTACATGCTTTCAAACTGCTAGGTTGGCAGGAGCTGGGGTTATCAGCTGGAGCTCGCTCTGCTGCATGGCACCTGGGATTCGAACTGCCGAGCTGACGACTTTGCAGCCGACAGTTTTGGAGCCTTAGTCCGTTGAACCACCATTGTAGCCTTCCCTTAACAGCCCCTCAGTTATTTTGGCTATCATTTTCTGCAGCTTTCTCTGCAACATCCTTACCAAGCCCAATAACCAGAACCATACACATTATTCTAAGTATGGTCACAACACAGATTTAACTAAGAGCAATATAATGGCAGCATTTTTTTCTATGCTTTTTCTGCTTATGTCCAACAGGAAATGTACCTTCTCTAACAGCATCCAAATACTGACATCCAGCCTTATGCCAAGATCCCTCTTCTTAGTTGATGTGTCCTCCTTCCCCACTCCTGTACAATTTAGTGTTGTAGCAGAATATAGAAGGGAATGGTTATAAGGAACTGTTAATTTAAAAAAAACAGTTTTTAGACAAGTACAGTACTTATAAAACTACAGTAAAGGTAATCTGACAAATGGCTACAATGTTGCATTTAGGTATAAGAAAATGTTTCCTAGTTACTTCCTATATTTACATTTTAAGGGCATTTTAAAGTACAGTATTTAGAATGTGTTCTGATAGGAATATTTTAAGTTTTAGGACATTTGCTTATCCACCCCAAAGGGTGAAGGAAGAATTATTTTGTTTTGTCATTATTGACTTATGGCAATGCTATGAAAAAGCCCCCTCCAAAATGTCCTGTCCTCAACAGCCCCTGTTCTACTTTTGCAAACAAGCCTATTGGCTTCCTTTAGGAAATCAATTCACCTAAGAGCTGCTCTTCCTCTTTTCTGCTGCCTTCAAACCTTTCCTAGTGTTCTGATCTTTTCCAAAGAATATTGAGTTCTCGTGGTGTACCTAAAGTAGGATGACCTCAGTTTCAATATTTTTGCCTTCGGAGATAGTTCAGGCTTGGTTGGCTCATTTGTTAATATTTCTGGCAGTCCAGGGTATCTGCAAAGCTCGCCCCCAGCACTGGATTTTTTTTAAAAAAACCCAACAACACAGTTTTATTCCTGGTACTGTAGCTTTCTTTACCATCCAGCGTTCACAACCATGCGTCGTGATTGGAAATACAGTGGTACCTCTACTTATGAGTTTAATCCATTCCAAATGCATGGTCTTAAGTCAAACTCTTCAGTAGAGCAGTCCTATCTAATAAATAAATAAATAAATAAATAAATAAATAAATAAATAAATAAATGGTAAGTAGAGCCGACCACATCTAAAATTTGTAAGGCAGCCGTTAAAACGGCAATGGTTTTTTTGCTCTTAAGTCGAATTGGTCCTAAGTCAAGATGCTCGTAAGTACAGGTACCACTGTACAAGAGTACGGATGATCTCGACCTTGGCCTCCAGTGGTACATCCTGAAAATTAAAAATTAAACGTTCTAATTCCTTCATTGCTGCCCTTCCTAGTCACAGTCTTCTGTGCCTTCCCCATTTGGATTGATGATTGAACCAAGGTATACCAAATCTTTCACTGTTTCAGTATCTTCATTTTCACCATTAACGTTGTGCAGTTCCTCTGTACTCATGATTTTGTCTTCTTAACACTCAACATCAGTCCTGCTTTGGCACTTTCTTCATTTACATTCACTAAAAGTTGCTTCAAGTTGTTGCTGCTTTCTACCCGTAAGATGGTGTCATCTGCATGTCTCAAATTATTGATCTGTCTTCCACTGTGTCACACCTTCATCTAGTCCAGCTTTCCATATAATCTATGCTGTGTAGATTAAACAAAATACGGAGATAAAATCCAACCTGTATCTGACATCTTTGACTCTAAGTAACTGTTCTGTCTCTCTATATATTGTTTTAATGGAAGCTTCTTGTCTAAAAATACAGATTATGTATCAGAGAATTAAGTCTGAGACAACTTATTGCTTTCAGAAGAACACCTAGCCTCTCAAGATCTGTATAGTCAAAGTATTTGCTGTACACTATAAAACATAGACTGGTCTTCTGAAACTCTTTGGTGCACTCCAGTACCCTGTGGATATTTGCAAAAGAGCTCAAGTGCCTGTTCCTTTTAGAATCCAGCTTAAACATTTCTTACTCTATATGAGGTTGCCTTTGTTGCAACATTTTGAGCATCAGTTTGTTTGCATGAGAAATTAGACCATTAGTCCCTAATGATTTCAATCCTTGTCACCTCCTTTCTTTGGGGACTGGAACGTCTCCAGTTTGTGGGCCATTGTTTTGTTTTCCATATTTGTTGACATATTCTTTTTTTAATAATAAGTTTATTAATATTCCTTCATCTTAATATTTCACATTTCTAAGTTAATTTCTACAAACAGTTCAAGTTGTCATTCATCATATTGTCTGGGTGCGCTTAATATTAATTACATCATGTCTTAGTTCCACCAAATGCATTGTTTGTTCTCTCCAACCATTCATAAAATCTATTCCATGTTGAGTAATACACAAAGTCCTCTTTTTTTTTTAATTCTCAGTGTCATGCTGTCCATCTCAGCACAGTCTAAGATTTTTTGTACAATTGTTTCCTCCTTAGGTATGTTTCAATTTTTCCACATTTGGGCCCAAGCTATTCTAGCAGCAGTCAAGATATGTAGTATAATATATTTATCCTGTATATTAATATTTTCTGGCATAGTAGAAACATTTCTGGTTTAAATTCTATATTCAGCTTAGTTATTTCTTTAAGCCACATGTGTATTTTAACACAAAATTTCTTTGCCCTCACACAAGACTACCATGCATGATAATACGCCCCATCATGATTTTTACGTTTCCAACATTTGTTAGACAAGTTTGTAAACATTTTTGCTAATCTAGTTGGTGGTAGGTGCCATTTGTTGACATGTTCTTGTTAGGACTATAACAGGTTCTGTTTCTGTGGTTTGTTCTGTTAATATTCCATCTATCCCTGGTGATTTGTTCCTTCTCAGTGCTTTCAGAATAGCTTTCACTTCACTTTCTAGAATTGCAATTTCTTCATCATAGGACTCCCCTTTAAAGGAATCTGACATCTTTTTATCTCTTCTGTATAGGTTTTCAGTTTACCATTTCCACCTTCTCTTTATTTTCTCCCAGTTTGCTTCCATGTTTGTCTTTCAGCATTCCTAATCTAGGATTAAATTTCTCTTTGATGTCTTGGATCTTCTGAAATAGATTTTCCTCTTTTGTTGTTCTCTTCCATTTCCTTGCATTTGCCATTATACTAGAACAGTTCTGTTTGTCTTGACTTGTCATGTACTTTTGTAATATGGAGATGCAGCATCAAAACTGACCTCTAGAGAGAACCAAATACTGTAGTATCTTCTGTAGTCTCTCTGGACAACACCAGGGGTTAGATTACACGCCTAATTTAAAAAATGACATACTGTAGTTGACAGCCACCTGGCTACTGAAAAGCAGTGATTTGCACAAGGATCTCCTTTTAAAACTAACTTCCTAAAATGTGTTTTGTACTAAAACCTTCCTTACTGACCTTTGGATTTTCTACAATGGTCTGGATGAGTGCTGAAGGCTGTGGCATAGCCTTCTTCTCTCATCCCTTCTTTTATGGTGGTTTTGGCAACCAACCACTGCCACTATTAACACCACAATGTTTAAAAAGTCTGTAAGATGCTTATAAACAAACACCAACAATCAGGTGGCATTTGTGAACTGTTTCCATTGGTGCCTCCTGCCTGCTTCTTCTTCGTTGGTGTCAAAAGCAATGCAGTGATGCTTCCGGAGTGGAAGGATCAGCGGCCAGGGCGCTGTTGTTGTTGCCCAGGGGACGCCCGGATTGTGTCCACACTGTCCTCACATTCTTTTCGGGGAGGCTCTTTCCTTGTGTCCCCCTGCGAACACCTCTCCCTGGGGTGTTCTGTTCTCTCTTTCAACCAGGACCCATCGCCGGATGGATGTACCGACTTCACCAGAGGAGCACGATCTGCTGAACTCATGAAATCCCAAGAGGTAGCAAGGAGAGCATGCTGTGGCTGTATACAACAACACATGGCAATGCTAATGGGGAAATAAATTCATCGGGGAACGGACGGGACACGAAGTCGAGATCTACGGGCTGGGGGGAGCCGGCAGGCACCCCGGGGTTTAGGTTTGCACTGGAAAGAAAAGCAAATGCTCACTTCCTAGCTAGACCTTGGGAGGCGGCGTGCAGCAATGCATGCCAACCAGGGGCTCCTCCGGCTTACCCGCCGTGCCTTTTTTCCTCCAGGAGGGAGGCTTTCTCCACTCGCGGGCCGGACGGGGGGGCATCCCGAGACGCCGCCACGCGTTAACCAGGAGGATCCTTCCGCTCCGCCTTCAAAGACAGCCTGCCTGCCTGCCAGCCTCCCGAGGCCTCGCCGCGCCGGGGACCCCGCGCGCTCCGCCCGCTCTCATCACACGCCGCCCGCCGCTTGCCCGGGAAAATGGCGTCTCCTCCTCCAGCCGCTGGGGGGCGCCCTACCCAGGCGCTGCCCGCTCCGGCGATGGCGGCGAAGGCTTCCCCCCGCGGGCAGGGGCCGGACGGGCCGCGCCGCCATATTGGCTGTTGTCCTGTCTGAAAGCAGCAGCGGCGGCGACGGCGGCGGCGGCGGCAGCAACGGCGGCGGGGAGCGACAGCGGTCTCGGGTGGCGGCGGCGGGAGCGGCGGGAGCGGGAGCGCGGCATTGCGGGGCGAAGGGCCGGCATGACTCGCAGGCGGAACAAGGCGGCGGTGGGCGCGGCCGGGGCGCGGCGGGAGCGGGCGGGGGGAGCACCAGCCGCCCCTCCAGAGCCGCCCGCGCCCCCCGCCCGGCCCGGCCTTCCCGAGACTCCCGAGGCGGCGGCGGCGGCGGCAACGAGCAGCGCGGAGCAAAGCAGAGCCTCCCAGGTATCCGGGGGTGGGTGCCGGGGGGTGGGACACGACCGCGCGAGCTCCATCCCGCCCTGCGCCCCCCGATCCGCGCCTGCATCCACACCCCGCTTCTCCCCCCCCATCCTTTACTCTGCGCATCCGTTCGTGGCGCGATCCTACCCTTTTTTTGCCCAGATTCCGTGCCGCCCTCGCCCGCCCGCTCGCCTGCCCCTCGGATCACCCGCATCCCATCCACCCGAGGTGCCCTTCCATCCACTCCCTTTCCTTGCCTGCGGGAATCGCCCTCCTGGATGCGGTGGCTGCAGCACATTGCTTGGTCGCCCTCCCTCCCTTCCCTTCCTCGCTCGCTCTTATGCCACCACCATGCATCTTAGTTCAGCACCCACTCGACTGCGCCTTGCAGTCAGTTCAAGATCCACCTTGAATCCTGGCTGTCTAGATCACGACCCAAGCACAGCCTCTGTAGCTTTCTCTCCCCCCCACCTCCTTTCCTCCATCCCGCTTCCGTGCAAGCCACCTGCTTCTCCTACATCTCCGGACTGTCAAGGCCCAGATCCTCACCTCTCATTCATCTCCAACGCCAATGCAACATATAACCAACATCCTTCAACCATATACACACACTGTACTTAACTGTCATTTCAGCATGCAGTGGACACCCATTTCAGAATGTTGCCTGTTCATTTTGGGGGGTTTTTTTTTGGGGGGGGCATATCCCCTTTTAGTTCATTTAGGGAGGGACTCTTCCATATGTTGGTTGCACCTTACTGCAGCCATTATCAAACCACTAGATGTATCGACCCTTTCTTTCTTTCTTTTAAAAACATTTTCATCTATTCAGGATCCTCCTCTGGTCTTCCACACCAGCCACCAGTGCTCAGAATCAATAACCTAGCCTTCTATCTGTGTTGGATTTCTTTTCATCTCACCTGTTCTTTAGTGGGGCTGAAGGTAGAGTGGGCCTAGGATTATTGTGTGTCTTGTCTGACTGTTACATCCCTTCCTGGTAGATAGTGAAAGAAACAGTTTGGTGCAGGACAGCAGAGGAGGAGGTGGAGGTGGAGGTGGAGGTCAGGGCTGCCTGCAGGACCAATGTTCCCTGCAAGAAGACTGCCTTGCAGGAGGAGATGGATAGACAGAGAACTCATGAGGCTGACAGCAGAGGTTGGTACTCACCCAGAAGGTCATCATGTAAATGAAGTTACGGCCTCCATGAGGAATGGAGTTCTCCATTAGGGTGGATTTGCAGAGCTATGCTGTCATCAGGATAGGAACTGTGTTGCAAATAAGACTGCCACTTGAACTAAGGAAAGAGCTAGAACCTGGCGCAGACAAAGAAGGATGTTCAGAACGCAGGCCTGCCTACCATTTGAGCCTGGTTCTGGAGAGATGCTGGCTACCCTGTTGGCACTGGGCAGTCGGATCCATTTCTGTGCTGTTAACCAAGCCTGTTGAGGTGGTAAATCCCCAGGACAGCTTTGTGTTAACTATGGATTGTAGAATTAGTCTTCTGGGAACCAGGCTGCTCTTGGCAGGCCGCAGACCAACAGGAGGCAGAGCCAGAGTTGTAGAGTATGTGGCAGCCAGGCCTTGTCTACATACCATGCAAGGCAAGCAGGACATTTGCAGTCTTGTGCGGGACCTAACTGCTGTTCTAAGATTTACACGTGTTTTTAGTGCAGCTCACAAGGGTGACTGGATGAATCTTTCAAGTAAAACAGGCACAAAGACACTTTTATGCATTGATAGGATACAGTTCACATAAACTTGACATTAGCTTGGCCAAGGTGAAGAATTCCATCACATAATGCTGTATGGAAGCAATCCGTCTCTGCACCTAGAGACCAGTGAAACTTTTTCAGCCACCTCGGTGCCCTTGCCTGTACCTGCTGCAGACCTGTCGATGAATTGCATTTGTACAGTTTCTGATCAGACACCCCAATTGTTAGTGAAAATGGAGATGGGTAAGGATGTTCATTAATAAAATATAGATACCTACAACAGTGACTCCCTCAGTTGATCCTCCCCTCTTTCTTCTGAGGAACAGCAGTAAAAATAAAGAGTTGATCCCCCACTGGATTAATCTTGCAGTTCAAGCACTGAGCTGACTCCTTTCAGGAAATTTGCTCCTTGCTAGGCTGTGTGATAGCCAGCTTGGGAAGGGGCTGGGGTTGCATGCTTTGCTGTTTAATCTGTTCCAAACTGGCTACTGAGTGTAGAGACTGACAGTGCAGTCTTGTATGCGCCTACTCAGAAACTAGATCCCATTGATTCCGATGGGACCTACTTCTAGGTAAATGGATACTAAATTGCACCCTGAGATTATTCAGATTTGCACAACGGCACAAGTTATCTAGGTTCCAACAGAGAAATTCTGTGAGCTGGGATGGAGGATTGGCACTGACCTGTCATTTTTA
Source organism: Phrynocephalus versicolor (assembly GCA_023846285.1). NCBI lineage: Eukaryota > Metazoa > Chordata > Lepidosauria > Squamata > Agamidae > Phrynocephalus > Phrynocephalus versicolor. The sequence continues at coordinate 71,153,502 of JAHTLZ010000010.1, forward strand.
TAGCAATAATTAGCAATGTCCCCCATGCCTTTTCTCCAATATACCATATTAGAAATCTAAAATCTGAGTTCTTGCCTGTTGATAAAGAGAATGCTGTGCTGCATGCTTCGCTCCCCATCTAGACACTGGAGGGTGAGGGCAATTTTTCTTGGGGAATGAAATATGTCACCTTGAAGAGACAGCTTTCTTGCCCCGATTTTCCACTTTGCACACACCCATACCTGTCAAGCTCTTGACTGGGGCGTGGATTGGATAGAGGAACAGAGGTTACTGCTCAAGCTGCTAGAATGAGAGACAATTAGGTCCTGTAATGTTTCCAGAGAAGTTATCCACCCCATATTAAGAAGCTGGTCATCCTGGACCTAGATTTTAAATGGTTGTATATTTCAGCTTAATATATGATTTATCTATGTCATTAGTTCTGCTGGCAATTCATAATGGTTCATCCTTTGGATGAGCAGGTGTTCCCTGCCTCCCCCAGTGGACACCCACTCAAAGGCAGCAGCCGGGGCTTCCCAGACACTCCTCTTCCTCCTCCTCCTCCTCTGAGTGGCACCCACCAGAGGAGATGGGAGAGGAAAGCTGGTGTGCCCACCTGTTCATCCAAAGGACGAAGCATTATGAATTGCCAAACTAGCAAGAAGGTAGGTGTAACTGGAAGGAATACTTGTGCAAGGTGAAAAAGATGGTGGAAAGCTTCATCCAAGAGAAAATTTTAAAAAACATAGAAGAACAAACTTTGCTGAGGGGAAATCAGCTTGGCTTTTTAAAGGGCAAATCTTGCCTGACAAACCTTTTAGAATTCTTTGAAAAGGTCAGCAGGCATGTGGATTTGGGTGAGCCGGTGGATATTGTCTATCTGGATTTTCAGAAGGCTTTTGACACAGTCCCTCACCAAAGGCTGCTGAGAAAATTGCACAGTCATGGGATAAGAGGGAAGACCCTCTTATGGATTGAGAACCATTTGAGTAGATGTCAATGGGCAATTTTCACAATGGAGAGAAGTGAAAAGTGATGTGTCCCAAACTGGGGAAATGGGCTGTGAAATGGCAAATGTGTTTCAATGTAGGAAAATGTAAAGTAATAAAACAGCCAATAAATATAAATATAAATCCTAGTGGAAGCTGACAGCACAGAATAAGCTTCCCAGTCAGCATAGGTCAGGAGGGCTAGTTTGGAAATAAAAAGTACAAGACCCGTATAAATGGAGCATCTGGACATCCTCTGCATTGAAGATAATTTGCAGAACATTTTTGATCAAGGGAAGAGAAAGCAGTGGGACCTCAGCTATAAGAAAAGAGAAAAATGTTTTTACTGTTAGACTTAGCTGGCCTGTCCCTAATTTAGGCATGGAGGTGGGGCAGAGAGGGAAAAGAAACAATTCAATTCCTCATTTTTCCGTTTTGGATCATTGTCTCATATCCAACGGTTAAGATATGGCCCATTTATAAAAAGGTAAAAAGATAAAGGTTCCCCTCGCACATGTGTGCTAGTTGTGTCTGACTCTAGGACCGGTGCTCATCTCTGTATTCAAGCCGAAGAGCCAGTGTTGTGGCCGTGTGGCCAGCATGGCTGCAAGGAAACACTGTTTTACCTTCCTGCTTTTTACGGCGGCGCCTATTTATCTACTTGCGTTTACATGCTTTCAAACTGATAGGTTGGCTGGAGCTGGGGTTAACAGCAGGAGCTCACTCTGCTGCGTGGCACCTGGGATTCGAACTGCTGAGCTGCCGGCTTTATAGCTGACAGTTTTCCGTGCTCTAGCCCGCTGAGCCACCATGCCCATTTTGCCATTACGCCCTTTTAAAAAATTCGATTACTGTATCCACTTATAAGATACAGTAATTTGTGACAGCTGCTTTCATGGACATTTTAAACCTTTTGCTGATGCATCTTTATTTTCCAGTGAAGAACAAGAGTTCTAGAAAGGAAGGCTGAGGTGCCACATGCATCAGTATAGATGTGTTGTTTTTGCCTGGTGTCAGTCACAGAGTTCCTCCTCTGAACATAAAATGGGATATCCTAATACATCCAGCTAAGTGGTACACAAGTACAATCACTATGAATAAAATGGAGTATTTAACATTCATATAGTCATAGAATCATAGAATCATAGAGCTGGAAGAGACCTCAAGGGCCATCTAGTCTGACCCCCTGCCATGCAGGAACCCCATCACAATATTTCCAACAGATGGCCATCCAGCCTCTGCTTAAAAACCTCCAAAGAAGGAGACTCCACCACCCTTTATGGCAGCATATTCCACTGCTGAACAGCTCTGTCATGAAGTTCTTCCAAATGTTCAAATGGAATCTGTTTTCCTATAGTTTGAAACCATTGCCCCGAGTCCTAGTCTCTAAAGCCATGGAAAACAAACCTGTTCCCTCTTCAATATGACATCCTTTCAAATATTTAAACATAGCTATCATATCCCCTCTCAGACTTCTTTTTGAAAAGCTAAACATTCCCAGTTCCCTAAGCCATTCCTCATGAGACATTTCCTCCAGACCCTCAACCATCCTGGTCACCCTCCTCTGCACCCGCTCGAGGTTGTCTACCTCCTTTTTAAATTGAGGCGCACAGAACTGGACACAGTACTCCAGGTGGGGTACAGGTTCAGTGCTTACAGGTATTCAAAGTATTTTACATCCTGTTTCATTTCCACTGGCCTACTGCTTCTTCATTTAATCAAGGAGCTCAGATTCAGCAGAGCAAAGTGCATTGAGTTTCAGATGGGTCACCAGAAAGGTGGTTTTGGCTGAAGGATACTACAGGTGGTCAGCAAAAGGGAGAGGCCAGCTCTACGCACAGTGGCTAGTGAGATTTTAGGCCCTTTCTCCACCCTCTCTTTCTGAAGCACAGCTAACTTTTTATACACACAGAGAGAAATATAAGCTGCATACATACAGTTCTACATGTGCAATGGCGCATCTCTTCCCTTTGCAGTTTACAGGATTCTGCAGAAAACTAGAAGCTGGCAAGCCACAAACTGGAAGGTGATCCTTGCCGTGCACCACCAGTGCAAGACACAGCTCAGGGGATTGAAAAGCTGGGAAACAAGGATGGCCTGCAGGTGTCTCAGCTGCTCCCACTTAGACCAACATCACCCACTGGTTGCCTGCCTTCATTCTGCTTTTAAAGGCCCAGGAGCCTGGAGCTAAACTAATGACAGTCCCCCGCTCTCAGGACACCGAGGCAAGTTCTCCCTTGTCCACTTATTTCTAGCCAATTAAGTGCGTAATGGCAGAGCTGACCTTTACAATTCTTGTTAGTGAGTTGTATGGCGAGTAACTTACAATGGTCTAATTAAAGTAATTAAAAAAGAAAGTTATTCCTCCAAGCAGAAGAGCCTGGGCTATTGCCAGAGAGTGCAAGGCAAGGGCTATACGCGTTCTCTAAAAGAGACAGGTTACCTACAGATTCACCAAGTGAGACTCTGCCTTGCCATACAGCTCAAGGCAGGAAGGCTTCCTGAAAGACTTGGGCAGAGCTGAATGCTGCAACCAGATCCTTTGGCTTTAATATTCAGGGTGCATTGATGAGACATTTCCTGATTTTGTGTGCCTTCTCATGGAGCAGTCAGTGGCTGGGCGTCTTAAGCATAACGGATTGCCTGTGTAATTACAGCAGTGTATAAGCCTCCTTGTGGAGTGCTGCTTTAGCAGGACTACCTTTTTATTTCCAGTGAGCTGCCTGCAGTCACATTTATGTATTTCTGACTGTTGCACTATGTGGGCCCATCTCCTGCTTCCACTTCCCCACATCATACCAGGTCTCCTCTGGTCCATTGGGGAAGCCAGAGAGGTAGGGAATTAATTAACAGCAGGTTAACGAGTGTCCTGTCCCTGATTACTGTACCACTGACAATCTTTCTGCCTAGGGCCATGATCCAGAGGTGCATTAGTGAGAGTTATTTTTGCATGTTTCTTTTTCAGCAGCTGTCACACTAAGTCAGTCTTGCTGTTGGCAACTGCTTCTGGGTGAGCACAAAAGGGACCAACTGTTGGCCAGCAATAGTGTGTGGCAGGGGGCTACCACCATGCCATAGTTATGAAAAAGCCACTGAAGGATCGTGCCTGTCTGCCCTTTAAAAGCCTAATGCCAACAATGCTAATGCTAGTGGGAAGAGCACATGTTTGTCTACAGTGAAGCAAACCTCTGTATTTTGATGTTTCATTTTGCTTTATCAAGGTGTAAATGAGGTGCCACTCTATTTCCCCTTCTCATTTATAAGAGGGTACACAGTTTCCATCTTTCAGTCCCAACAAGAATCCATCACAGCAGTTAGTTTTCTAAGCAGTGGAAGCTGCTGAACTGAAACTTAATCCAAATAAGACAGAGGTGCACCTGGTCAATCGGAAGACAGCTGAGCAAATAGGAACACGGCTTGTGCTGGATGGAGTTTCACTCCCATGAAAACTCAGGTTTGCTTCTTGGATGTACCCCTGGATATATCCCTGAGTCTGGATGCCCACATTTCAGAGGCGGCCAGAAGGACATTTGCATACCATATTTTTTGCTCTATAAGGCACTTTCCCCTCCCTCAAAAGTAAGGGGAAATGTCTGTGCATCTTATAGAGCTAATACAGTAGTCCCCACTACATATATATGACAGATTTTAATTTAGAGATAAATTACCTGCACAGAGCCTCTCCCATCCCCTGATGCAGCTGGGATTCCACAGTTCTAATCACCTCATTTGCAAGGAGGTCTCCTCCATGGAGCCTCTGCCCCTCCATGGAGCCCCTCCCCTTTTGCAGTCAGGATTCCCCCGCCATGAAAACTTAGGATAATATTTTCTTGTTTTCCCCTCTAAAAGCTAGGTGCATCTTAGCTTGGTCAGGTGTGTCTTATAGAGCAAAAAATGTGGTAATTAAAATTGGTGTGCCAGCTGTGCCCATTCCTTGACATGTCCAATTTGGCTACAGTGATGCATGCCTTAGTTATAACTCACTGGGATTACTGTAGTGCACTCTGTGTGGGGCTGCCCTTGAAGATAGTTTGGAAACTTCAGCTTGTTCAAAATGGAACACTTAGACCAGTTGTAGCGAACCTTAGGCACTCCAGAGGTTTTGGACTACAACTCCCAGAATTCCAAGCCAGTATTGCCAATGACAAAGGACTGTGGGAGTGGTGGTCGAAAACCTCTGGAGTGCCAAAGGTTCGTCACCACTGACCTAGACTATTGACTGGGGCCTGCTATTGGGAGCATGTAATGCTCCTGTTACAGCTACTGCACTACCAGTCCATTTCTAGGCCCAGTTCAAAGTGCTGGTCATTACCTCTAAAATCCTATATAGAGGAAACTAGCTGTCTCTCTTAACACTTAGTGGGAAAAGATATCTGAGTGTTGTAAATATTTTGTATTAGATTAGAGCATGCTCTTGGCAGGGACAATCAGGGATCAAATACTCTTACCTGAGCTGAAAGGAGCTGCCCAGCTATTTTGCTAGTACTTGTCAAGAATACAGTACAAGGAGATAATATAGTACTGACTTTGGATCTAATCTTTCTCTTTTTTTTCTGAGAGAGAATGATATGCTAAATGGTCTTTGCAGCGAAACACATATCCTGGTCTTTGGAAATCTATCAATTCAGCACTTGTTTTATGGTTCTCATTACAGATTGTAAATATAAGATGCTCAAACAGGTGAGCTATGGGGAATTGATCATAAAAGGGTATAGTTTCTTAACGTGACACACTTTATCATAAAATGGTTACAAGTTCAAACTATTCTCAAAAATAAGGTTTCCAGGATACTTTTCTCCTTCCATGTCCTTTGAAAATTGGTCATTGCTTACAGAAAGTGCCAGCCAATCAGTGTGGAGACATGGGAGGGTCTTAACAGAAAGAAACTGGTTTTGGTCTTGTCATTTATTCAGATGTTTAATAACTGCTTTATAACTCGATTTTTCAAAACAGTTCACAGAACAAGACAGTTCTAACCATGATGCATACAATCAAAGAGTTATAATTGAACAGTTTACCTGCCCTACTAGATTCTGTATTCTACAGTGATGTTTTACTACTCTGTTCTGGTCTGCTAGGTAAACTAAAATAGATCTAGATTTTCTGCCTTTTAAAAGTAGATTTCCATAAATTTCCATGCCACCAAAAATGTCAACACAGCTGCTTTTTTGAGATCTTCACGTGCAAAGAAAAATATCGCTTCAGTATTATAACAGAATCCAACTTGTCTTGAAAAAACAAACACATATATTTCTAAACCACAGCCCAAATGATTACATTTGTCTTGAGCCAATCAACTGAAAAAAAATAAGGGGGCCTGTTTTAAAGTTGCATCTAACATACAGTGGACCCTCGTATAACAAGTGGTTTGTTTAACAGAAAATCTGCTTAAAGGAAAATAATTTCCGGAGATAAGGGGAAATCACTTTATGGGACAAATCCATACAGCAGGAAAAAACAGTCACGATAAGGGATTAATCTGTTTTCAATGCATTCCTACGGGAGATTTGTACAAAGAAAAATTTGCTTAACATAATTTCATTTGGAATGAATTAATTCCTTTATACACGGTACCACTGTAGCAATATTCCTAAAGGGAAAATGATTTGCCTTACATGACTTAGGAAACAGCACCATACTATAAGAAGGGCTTTAAAACAGGTGTTACAGGTGAGGGAAATCAAAATTACTTCTGTCTGCTGATAATGTAACCTCTGCATCCCACCTTGAATGGCGGTCTCTTCCAGCAAGGCAGCTGTTCATCTTAAGGGCAGCCAGTTAACTAAAAGTCGCAAAGAGCAGGGTTTGGAATAATTCCTTTTTGGGGTGTAACTCCCAGAAATTCCTGTGGACACAGCATGTCACCATGCTGCCCAGGGGGAATCTGGGAAATGTGTCCCCCCAAAATATTTTTCTCAAGCTGTGCATCTCCTTGTATACTATCCAGGACTGCTGCATTATAGACAAATACAGTCTTCTAAAGAAGGCTGATCAATGTAGAATTTTTGAGCTGTGGTGCTGGAGGAGAGTCTTGAGAGTCCCCTGGACTGCAAGGAGATCAAACCTATCTATCCTGAAAGAAATCAACCCTGAATGTTCACTGGAAGGACAGATTTTTGAAGCTGGGGCTCTGGTACTTTGGCCACCTCAGGAGGAGAGAGCATTCCTTGGAATAGTTCCTGATGCTGGGAAAGATTGAAAGCAAAAGGAAAAGGGGACGGCAGAGAATGAGATGGTTGGACGGTGTCATCAATGCAACCAAAATGAATTTGACAAATCTCCGGGAGGCAGTGGAAGACAGGAGGGCCTTGCGTGCTCTGGTCCATGGGGTCACAAAGTGTCAGACATGACACACAAATAAGAAAATATATTCTGTTTTAAGTGTACAGGGAAAGAAACTTAGCAAAGAGGAGATGAAATCAAAACTAGCTCCTCTACACCTTTACTTCCTAAACATCCAAGAGAACTTCCCTGAGGGTTTACCTGCTTGCCCTGTATGTCTTCAAATTGTCTCGGGTTTTGGAAGTGAAAATGTAGGTTTGACCTGCTAGAATCTACTATGGTTAGCAGTATATGTTTAGAACTACATACATTTATCCTATCTTGTAGTAGTTGTTGTCGTCTAATAAGTCTTAGAATAGATTTGCATAAACATATCTGAATCAAGTTCAGAGACAATCAGGAAAGGAGACTCCTACCTTGGCTTTCTCTTCCCCTCTGGATACTATCCTACAATGTGGTTCAGGGGTTTATAAAAGGTCTGCTGAATGCTTGAGCATGCTCAGTATTTCCATTTGCTGTCTGTCTGCGGGGCAAAGGAGGTGTGGAACTGAAACTACTGTATAAACACGACTCTGGGATAGGGTTTGACTTTGATACAATGCGGTTTGGGCCTGATAGGTTTAAAATAATACAGTGGACCCTCGTATAACAAATGGGTTGTATAACATAAAATCTGTACAACATAAAAAATTCCAGAGATAGGGGAAATTTGCTTAACAGAATCATCTACGGGGCAAATCCATACAATAAAAAAATGGTCGCGATTAGGGATTACTCTGTTTTCAATGCATTCCTATGGAAAATTTGTATAAAGGAAAATTTGCTTAACATAATTTCATTTGGAATGAATTAATTTCTTTATACAAGGCACCACTGTAATTGTAAAAAGCCTTGTCCACCAAATACTTCTCCCTGCTAATGTGGATACATGTCTCCTAAATTTATAAGGGTTTCTCCCCACTCACCCAACCCACCTCATGCTAATAAGAGACCCAACAGTTGATTCAAAATGTGACTGCACAACTTTTGGTTCTTTTTAACAGCCTTCCCCCCCTTCACGTTTTTCAGAAAAGTCTCTTAGTAGTCTCAACATAATCTTACACTGATAACTGTGTTTTGTAGAGGCTGTGGTTGAGCAGTGCTTAAATAAAAATCCTCATCATGGGGGAGAATTTATTTTCTGTTAGAGGTTTTTCTAGGCATCTTTGGCCTACATTGGTAGGTTATTATATGCCATGTTGAGGCCTACATTCTTCTGCTGTAGCCATCCCCATGCTCTTAAGTCATTGATGTTGTTCAGAAATAGTTTCATGTGATCCAGGAAGGACTGGAATCCTTTGTGTGCTTTGTCAAGGCAGCGCTTGACGTTAATATCAGAAGGGGTGAAAAATCAGTTAGCAGAAGATCAAGGCTGCCGTGCACACTTATTTCAGAGGAAGCCACACGAGCTTCCAAGTCAGCTTGTAGCCCATTGAGCCGTACATTATGTTGGTGGTCCGTAACTTATGGCTGGTCTAAAGATAACTCAAGATTTAAAGGGGTAGGGGGAAGTCCAGGACTCTTCAAGTAGATTGTTAAATTGGCTACCGCTTTAGGGTAGCAACGGTGTTACTTAACTTGTCGAATCCCTCCTGATAGCATCCATCATGAACGTGAGCGAGTAGCACACTATGAACGTTTAATGCAGGAACTGTGGAAAATCTGAAAGAGAAGCTTGTTACCATTCCGAGCGCTCATGATCTTGCCAGAACTTGGAAGCTCAGTACGGGGTAGTAGGGTTGGCGAACCTGTGGCACGGGTGCCAAAGGTGGCACTCGGAGCCCTTTCTGTGGGCACCCGACATCGCCCCTTCATAGCCACCCGTATACAGGTTAAATTACTGTATTGGCACTTTGCAAAAAAAAAAAAAAATTAGTGGGTTCTGAATTGCAGTTTGGGTACTCGGGGTCTAAAAGGGTTGCCATCACCGCTCTATATGGGGGGCGGGGTCCCCCGCCCCCCCCCCCCCAGCAGGGGATGATTAAAAAAGAAATTGAACACAGGAGCTAGTTGTCTGGCAGCACTGAATACAATTAGTCAAGCCTGGTCAGGGTGGAAGAAAATTGCTCTCTACTTAGAAAAATTCTGATCCTGCCACGTGTTGGGAATACTCTCTTCCCAGGGAAACCAGTGTTGTTCTTTTATGAGGTGATTTTTTTTTAGCAAAAAAGAAACACCGAGAACACAACACAGGATGCAGTTTACTGAGCTCCCGTTAACTGAGTAGGCATGACCACACAGGCTTTTGTTCATGATTCATGGATACAAAACTGAGGCATCAGTCATTGTGAGATGAGATCAAGTGTCAATCCTTTCTCTAAGCCTCACATTCTATGTCATAGTTGTACATGAACTTTTTAAAATGCCGTTTGAAATTCTTCTTATTATAAGTAGGTTTAGTAAAAAATACCTCTATTATTTCCCATATTTGCATCTTGCCCATCTTTCCTTCAAGAGGATCAATGATTATAGATGATGATGATGGTGATGATGATGAAGATGAAGATGATGATGAGAGAGGAAGGAAGGAAGGATTCATTCATTCATTTATAGCTGTTGTGAGTTTTTCAGGCTGTTTGTCCATGTTCTGGAAGTTTTTCTTCCTGACGCTGTGGTGTCTCCCTCAGATTCGGATTCATTGGATGTGCCAGTTCTTTTTGCTCTGAACTAATAAAGGTTCTTTCTTTACTGTTTGTGCAACAACTACCATGGATGTACCAGGTGCCTTTACAAGTTTAAGCATAATGTGGGAAAGTGCAGAGGAAAAACTGCTAAAGAAAAAAAACAAGACTTCTGTTCCACACTAGTTGATTTAGCATTGGAGTTTTGAGCTTCCATGGCTTTCAGAAGTGAAATATGAAAGCAAATTTCATATTTCATGCTTGCAACAGGCTTGAAAATACAGTAGTTTTAATTATGTCAAGAGGTGGAAATTGAGATAAATTTTGTGTTGGCATAAAGTAGGGTGCGCAAACACAGAATGCCTCCTAAAAGTGTGTGTGTGTGTGTGTGTGTGTGTGTGTGTGTGTGTGTGTGTGTGTGTGTGTGT
>JAHTLZ010000010.1:71163849-71191436 GCA_023846285.1 Phrynocephalus versicolor
TGTGTGTGTGTGTGTGTGTGTGTGTGTGTGTGTGTGTGTGTGTGTGTACACTCATCTCTCTGAAATGGGAACTGGGGGCATTACATTAAAGCGGCTTCAGTCCTCCCTGCAGGACAGAACCCAGAAAGTGGTGTGAGGTGATTCATGTTGGACACCACAGCCATTGACCTGTGGAGTTCCCCAGGATTCTGTTCTATCTCCTATGTTATTTAACATCTTTATGAAACCACTGGGGAAGATTATCAGGACTTTTGGGGTTAAGTGCCAGCAGTATGCCGATGATACCCAGCTTTACCTCTCGTCACCTCCAGATTCTAAGGGAGCTACTATCTCAACTTTACATGAGTGTTTAGCTGCAGTAATGAACTGGATGAGGATGAACAAATTGAAACTAAACCCAGACAAGAAAGAGGTGCTCCTGGTCAGTCAAAAGGGAGAACAAGATATAGGAATGCAACCTGTACTGGGTGGGGTCACCCTTCAATTGAAAAAAGCGGTGCACAGCTTGGGGGGTGCTCTGGACTCATCCTTGAGCCGGATGCCCAGGTCATGGCTATGGCCAGGAACGCATTTGCAAAATTAAGGCTAGTACTGTACGCAAGTTACGCTCGTTTCTTGAGAAACCAGCTCTGGCCACAGTGACGCATGTCCTAGTGACGTCCTGGCTAGACTACTGTAATGTGCTCTATGTGAGACTACCGATGAAAAGTCTCAGGAAACTTCAGTGAGTCCAAAACACAGCAGTCACATTGCTGAGTGGGGCAGGACACCCCTGTTAAATCAGCTCCACTGGCTACCAATCAGCTCTCGGGCACAATTCAAAGTGCTGACCTTAACCTACAAGGTGGGGTAAAAATATTCTAAAATAAATAAATTTATATAGATAGATAGATAGATAGATGATGTAGATATAGATATAGCTATATAGATATACACAGTGGTACCTCTACTTATGAGTTTAATCCGTTCCGAACGTATGCTCAAAGTCGAACAATTCATAAGTAGAGCAGCCATATCTAAAGAATTAAAAAAAAAAAACTAGAAAAACAAATTGCAGGTAGAGCAGACCGCAACTAAAATTTGTAAGGCAACAGTTAAAACACCAACAGTTTTCTGCTCTTAAGTCAAATTGATCATAAGTAGAGCTGCTCGTAAGTAGAGGTACCTGTGTGTGTGTGTGTGTGTGTGTGTGTGTGTGTGTGTGTGTAATTCTGCCATTTTTCAGGAGAGTCTCCTATCATCATCACCATCATCATTACGTCTTACTGGGTAAGATTCTCCATGCCAAGCTTTCTACGAATAAGACAAATGGTCTTGATTTTAGGATGAATGGGAATGTTCTGTCTCTGGCAGTAACAGAATACCAGTAGAAAAGCTGCTCACCCACCTAGTGAGTCTGGGATGGATTTGATTTGCCGTGTTGTGCCTCCTTTTCCTGTGATGGAGGTGTGTTTGATTTTTACTGGGCGTGGCCTGCTGCTGCTGCTGGTGCTGGTGGTCCGGCCGTATCCTGGTGTGGGACTTAGCCTTTGTCACTCTAGTGGGCTGCCTCCTCCTCCTCCTCCTCCTCCTCCCCACGCGTGCACCTGTTTCTTCGGGGCGCTGGTGAGAAGGAGAAGGAGGCCGGTTCTCCTTCTGTCTCCTTCCAGCCCCCCTTTGCTGCCCCCCCCTTTGGGCTTTGTCTCACCTTGCCTGCCTCTGAGAGGGACCATCTGCTCAGCGGCAGCCGTGACACGCACCGCCCATTGTACTGGCTTTCTCATGGGGATGGGAGGGTACAATGCAACCCTGCCATTACTCTCCGTGCCTGTCACCCTCTAAGGAGCACCAAAGCCAATTTGTTGCCCGGCTTCCGCTCCTGAGAGAGGCGGGAAGCTGAAGGCGAGGCCTCCTTGCTGGAGGGAAGAAAGGAGCAGCCCGGAGGAGCTCTTTTTGCCTGGCACGTTGCAGCTGTTCCCCCTCTTCCATTTGCACAGAAGTGGTTGGGCAAGGGATGGCCTGCCTGCCTGCTGGGCCCACTGTGGCCTTGGGATAGCGCAAGCGTGAGAGAAGCAGCTCTGTGTGGAAAGTTACTTTTGAGAAGAATAAAAACCATTGCTTCTTGAAACTACTCATAAATGAGGAAGCAGTAGAGTGGCACTCTGGGATTTAGGGCACCATCATACCACTGCTCTGTCGGGGATGATTTTAGATCCCGTTGTATTTATTTTTCTTAAAAGTAACTTTTATATCACAAGGCTGAGGCCGATCTTAAGGCTGGGATAACAGCTAGGAAAAGCACCAGGTAAAAACCTTTTTGTACCAGAAGTTTTTTAACTAATACGACATAGATTGTGGGTCTTGGTGGCCATTTTGGTGTATTGTATTTTAACATATTTTTATTGTTAAATAAAAATTATTTAACATATTGCATTTTTATGTTTTTAATTGCTTTTATTGCCCATTTTAATTTTGAATTGTAAGCCGCCTAGAGATTTTTGGGTAGTGGGCAGCGTAGAAGTTGTTTATATGAATGAATGAATGAATGAATGAATGAATGAATGAATGAATGAATGAATGAAGGGAGCAGAAAAGACTGGGTTGAAAGCAGATGCCTTTTTCATTAACACAGATCTCTTATGCAGTCCCATCAGTCGCTGGTAGTGGCTGTTCTGTTGGTGTGCAAACCATTGCTAATTGGAGTTGACCAGGGACCACCCAGTGCCAACTATAATGGAGTAGTGGAGACTGAGGGGAATCAGGGTGGAATTAGCAAAGAAGGGTCCTTGGGGCTGTCTAGCTCCTGCTTGCTAAAGATCGGGTCTCAGTGGGGTGCCAGCCTGCCTGCCAGTGGGTTTGCAGAAGCCCTTCAGCAAGCCAGGATGGTGAACGCCACAGTGTAGGTGTTTCCGTTAAGCAGCCCGCTCAGGGGAGATTTGTCTGTGTTTTGTTGCAGGGGCTGCCCACTTCCAATCAGTCGGTGCAGACGTGCTGCCTGCTGTGCCATCGGGAGCGTAAAGATTGGGGTGGGCCATCCCACAATGGCTTGGTTTCCCCAGGGGAACGGCTGCCCCCAGACTTCGTACCGACGCTGGTACAGAACCTGCTGGGAGAGATGCCACTGTGGATCTGCCAGAGTTGCCGTCAGAGCGTTGAAGAAGAAGAAAGGAGGGCAGTTCAGGAGCAGGCGCTGGCGGTAAGCATGTTGCCCAAGAGAGTAGATTCCAGGAACCCTTGTAACCTACAGGGCAGAAGGTGCTCTTGGCTAACAGGGCGGAAAGTCATTGTCTATACGAAATGGGGATTGGTGGATCCATCACACTTAGAGCTCCCCCTATAAAAATCAGGTGGCTACATTAATTGTTACATTTGTTTCCTGCCTGCCTTCCCCCTCCCCCTCCCGAGCTCAAGATGTCCACAGTGGTCCTCCACCCAACCTGGTCCTCACAATAACCCTGTGGGAGAGGTCAGGCCAAGTACCTGCCCCAGGGTCATGGGGTGCGGGGACTTGAATGGGAAACCCACCCACCCCAGCTCCCGGGTCGACACGCTTACCACCACACTGGTCCTGAACTGTGTATTGTGTTCTCCAAGCTGTTCTCAACAGCTAGGTGTTCGGACCTCTCCACTCCCACCCGCCCTGCCTTTGCCACTGGCTTTGGTGACGGTCGACAGAGAACAGGACTGGATGCCAGAGTGAACAGTCCGGTCTCGACTCCTCACAGTCAGCCCACAGCCTCCTGGGTAGGGAATAGGCCGGGTCAGAGCTGAGCCCAGGGATTGCTGACCCACCCAAATGAGCCTTCGGAGCCTTGGGTGCCGCTTTGAATCGGACTGAGGCAAGAGCTCTTTCTTTCCAGGTCTCGCTGTCCCATACAGCCTGCAAGTCCCAGTCCTGTGGGGCAGGCTCCCACTCCTCGTCCTCCTCGTCCTCTTCGTCCTCGTGCCACGGGAACTCGGGAGACTGGGACCCCAGCTCCTTCCTCTCGGCACACAAGCTCTCGGGGCTCTGGAACTCCCAGCATGCCAACGGGGCCGCTCAGGGGAGCTCCCTCGGGGGAGCGCCTGTTGTCCCAGGTGAGTTCACCGGAGGGGGGGGGGCGGCCTGGTGGATCTCTTTCTCTCTGCAAGCATTGGGTGGGGATCTCTCCACAGCTTCTCCATGGAAGCTGCTCGGAGGGCCGTGGGCAGGGGGGCGCGCGCGACTCCACCGGTGTGAAGAGCATGCTAGCATCTGGCAGGCCGTGTGGGTGCCACTCTGAGAAGAGAAGACTTATATGTGCTAGCCTCTCTCTTGTTCTTCCCGGGAACTGGAGGAGGGGGGTAAGGAATGCTTTCCAGAAATGCCCCTCCTTGCCATCTCCCGGTTAGAAGCCCCCGTAGCCTCCTCCGTGGTCTTCTGTGAGCCCCAAAGGATGTGCCACCAGTAGGGGCGGTGAGCAAGGGGCCTGGAGAGTAGCCAGCTCCCTCTCTGACTCCCTTGCAGGTGACAAGCACCCCGGGCTCCCTCCGGAGTGTGCCAGCCCGGCCCCTGCTGTGGGAGGCGGGCTCAAAGCCTGTCCTTACAGCCACGTGCTCTCCCCAGCTCCCAGCGGCAACCCAGGCTCACCGCTGCCTACCTCACTCGACTTCTGCAAAACGCTTCCCAAGCAGTTCAAGAGCATGTGCCGAAGACCCACCCCGCCAGGTCTGTATGCGTGGGGGGGCCTGGGGAAGGCCGACAGACCAAATTCAGTGGGGCAAAAGCCCTGCCCTATTGTTGGGCTCTCGTCCCTCCCCGGACCTCATAGCTCCTGTCTCTGGGCTTCGGGGCCTTCGGCTCAGTGGAGGGCTTTTTGCGTGAGATGCCTAGCCTGGCAAGGAGCGTCTCCTTCTCCACCCTAGGGGTGTGTGTGTGTGTGTGTGTGTGTGTGTGTGTGTGTGTGTGTGTGTGTGTGTGTGTGTGTGTGTGTGTGTGTGTGTTTGGGGGGTGGGGAGGTGGAAGGTTATCTCTGTTGTTGACTTCAGGACTTGTGTGGCTGGAGGTCCCGCCATGTCTCGAGGGGAATGGGAGTTGAAGCGATAGTCTTCTGCAGGTGGTGCTGGAGGAAGGAGGGGATTTGTAACTGAGAATGTGATCTCCGCGGTGGGTTGGGTTAAAGGGCAGGGGCTTCCATGCTTGGTCTTAGAGCCACGGGAATGTTACAGGGAGGAGCATCCTAACAGGAGGAAACCCTTGGTTCTGATAAGGAGCGTGTGCTTTGGGGCTGAGGGAGTGTTTCTAGCCCTCACAGCGTTGTGGAAAAGCTTCTGCCATCAAATACCAGCCCTAACATGTCACTGTTCCTCTCTGGCTGCAGGAGAGGCCTTCCACTCCTCGGAGCACCACCGGCACGTGGACCTCACTGCTCCTCCCAACAGCCCCACAGGCCTCCCCTCGCAGCCGCCGGCACTCCTCCCGACAAAGCAGATGCCTGCCCACCCTGGGCCCTTCGGCTCGCCTCCTCACGTCCACATGAGCTCCCCACCGCAGGCGACCCCCTTCCCTGTACCGGTCCTCAGTCCACATCCACCAGCTCCGAAGCCAGGAGCAGAATCCCCTCCTGCTGGATCTTGCAAGAGCCCACACCTCCCCACTGCCAATGTGCCGCTGCTGAAGATACCGCCTCCTGTAGGTTGCACGCATCCATGCAACGGCCATTGCAGTGGCTCCTTGGGCCCTCCTCCTGCCTCACATCCACTGCCCAGCTCTAACAGGTGAGTGGAGCCCTCGCCTTGGGAGGAGCCTTCTTCCCAGGGGCACTCGGCCGGCTCCTGCCAGCTTAGCTGGTGGAAGACCACACGGCTCTCATTTGCCACACAGGTTCATCTGGATGTCTGGGGTGTATGATAGAATAATGTAACATCCTGTGAAGTGATAGTGCTGCTTAGTTTGAATGAGCCCTAGAAAAACGAGGCACCCCAGTGCCCAAGAAGGCAGAGTATTGGCTCCCTTTTCACTGGTATCATCATACCTGTGGTTACATGATTTGTCTTCTCCGGCCGTATTCTCCTTGGCTGCCCAAAAGGACTTGTGTTCATTCCTTTTCTCAGGATCTGAAATCAAAGGCAGTCTGTTACTTCTATTAAGGACTAGCTGTCACAAGAAGGGAGGCTTGTACGTTGTGCCTTCGTGGTTTTATTTATTTATTTGTTTGTTTGTTTGTTTATATCCCTCCCATCTTCCAAGGGAACTCCGAACAACAATCAGACGTTCCAACAATATAAGAAAAAAAAATAAAACAAGGAGATGCATAAAATGGTTTAACAATACTTTTTAAAAAATTACAAAACATTCGGCAAGATGGCGGAATAGAATAAATGAAACCAAGGTTGAGGTGCCGAACTGTTCCTGGGATCTGTATTCCTCTCAGGAACCATCTTGGAGGACCAGATGATATTAGGGAGGACTCCCTAAAACCCCACCCTCTGGCCTCATCCAGCCCCCATTGTTTTCTCTGCATATAGAAGGGCATCTCAGAGGAGGAGAAGCTACTTCTCCAAGGGTGGCCAACCCCCTTGGAGGAGTGGCTTCTCCAGGCATCTGCTGGGTTTTGAGTTCAGGTCTTCCTTGCCTTGCCTGAAGAAAGAGGAAGGATGAGGGGAAGCAGAGTGAGCAGCAGCTTGAGGGGTCCTTCCTCACAGCACCGAATCTCAGATTGGTTTCCTTCCTCTGCCCCAATGGTGGGAAGGAGGCAGCGGAAGTGGGTTGGGGCAGAGCGAAGCCAGTCACGCCATCGTCTTGAGGAGCAAGTCTTGAGACTGCGGCTCAGTAGTTCACCTTACCTCTCTCCCTTCTCGGGAAGGATTTTGTGAGCAAGAGGCCTCCCTTGCCATCTCCATGGATCCCACCTGGCCAGTTGCCTGGACCACAGAATCCCTATCCCTGACTTAAAAGCCCAAGTGCCAGCGCCTGACGACCATGCTTTAGGTGTGCCCTTTCCACCAATGTTTGAGTTTTTCCCAAGCCTATCATCATGTTTTTCTTTTATGAACCGAGGACACATGAGAACATGTATGCAAGGATGCAAACTTGCTGTATACTTGGCACTGACATAAGCAAGGAATCATCGAAGGCACGCACGGATCATTCCGACAGGGTCCACAGGGATTTTTTAATATCGCAGTTAACTTTTCTCACGTGTCTTTCTCTCCGTGGGGAGCCATCTGCAAAAGAAGGGCCTCTCCTGTCACAGGATGGAAGGGGAGGCGCACACCCTCCATCCTGAACAAGTTGGCCCCTGCCAAGGGTAGCTCCTTTTAGCTGGGCTGGACCAGCTGTTCTTCATCCGTCCCATCCCCAGCTGCAGCGTCGCACCTCCATTGGGGAGGCATTCCCTCTCAATCTCCTGGTTCTTTCTTTTCCCCCCTCCTTGACAGGGACCCGTCCTGCAAGGGCCACAAGTTCCCCAACGGTACAAGCTGCCATGCCCCGCAGTCGTGTGAGGCAGACGAGGGGCTGGGCGAGGACGAGGACAGCAGCTCCGAGCGTAGCTCCTGCACCTCCTCCTCCACCACCCAGAAAGACGGGAAGTTCTGCGACTGCTGCTACTGTGAGTTCTTCGGCCACAACGCGGTAAGTAGAAGGCACAGCCGGCGGCCGCCTGTTGCCTTCACTAGTAGACTCCTGGGGCTACGTGGGAGGGCAGGGCGGCCGTCTGGAGGGAATGCCTTGCGGACGACAGCGCTGGCATGGCATGCACGGTTGTTCCTCTATGTTGGCCTTTATAGCCTATGGCAGTGGTGGCGAACCTTTGGCACCCCAGATGATTTGGACCACAACTCCCACAATCCTTTATCATTGGCAGTCTAGGCTTGGAATTCTGGGAGTTGTAGTCCAAAACATCTGGAGTGCCGAAGGTTCGCCACCACTGGCCTATGGGATTCCCCCCAGCCCAGCCCACCGCGTGGTGTTCCGGCTTTGGACTTCCTCACAGTTCTGCCAACTCTGCCCTGCCCTGTCTGTTGTTCCTGCCCTGAGTTCTCTAAATGAAGCCCTGCTGCCGCGCCCTGCCCTCAGCTGTCTCAGCTCTGGACCTCGACAGAACCGGGTGTAAAATGGCGTCCTTGGATGGAAATGGCTGGGGGATCTCGGCCAAGCCCTGGGCTAGTGGATGGGGAGAGCGAGGACGGCTCCTTGGGAGTGGTCTCGGTTTATGATAGCCACGGGGCAACCGCTCCGTGGTAGCCGGTCCGCTGTCCTCACAGCACGCCAATAGCCCGGCTCTGTCCACACAGCCTCCAGCTGCCCCAACGAGCCGGAACTACGCCGAGATCCGGGAGAAGCTGCGCTCTCGGCTCACCAAAAGGAAAGAGGAGCTTCCTCAAAAGTTGGGGCACAGCAGCAGCTCAGGGGAGCCCGCCGTCGACCACCGGGATGTGGACGAGCTCCTGGACTACATCAACAGTACTGAGCCAAAGCCCCTGAACAGTGCCAAGGCTGCCAAGCGGGCACGCCACAAGCAGAAGAAGAAGGTGAGCTGTTCATACGTGCGAGAAGGTGTGGAAAAGAAGGCTCCCAAGGGCAAACCTGCCAGCAGATGAGCCTAAACAGGGGAAGAGGAGGTTGATTCCTTGGGCTCGGTGGAATGTGAAAGTCATGCACTGTCTGGCACTGGGAGTAGATGGATCCGAACCATTATTGCCTTCTCTTTCACCCCAGACATGAGCAGTTGTCGGTCCATGAATAGACCTGTAGACCTGGAGTGCAGGTGGCTGTGCTTCCTCGTTGACAGGGATGCTGAAAAGTGTGGTGTTCGATTTAACTCCCAGGCGTTTTCCTTCCAAACAGACTGTCTCATGTCTCCCTCTTCTTTCCCACATACTGCAAATAGCAGAATGGCAAATGCCTCAAGTCTTGTGAGCTATATAGCAGCCCCACCCCAACCTACCTTTAATAAATTCACTTGATAGCAAGTAATGTGGACCCTAGTGGTGGCCAAACTCCGGCCCTCCAGATGTTTTGGACTGCAACTCCCACAGTCCTTTGTCATTGGCAATAAAGAGTTGGAATTCTGGCAGTTGCCGTCCAAAACATCTGGAGGGCCAAATTTTGGCCACCACTGCTTTAGGGGAAGGATTTAGCCAGAGACTGACTACATGAAACTTAATTTTATCAACATAGCTGTCATATCCCCCCTCAGTCTTCTTTTTGTAAGGCTAAACAGCTCCCTAAGCTGCTCCTCATAAGACATTTCTTCCAGACCCTCAATTATCTTGATCAGCCTCCTCTGGACCTGTTCAAGGTTGTCAACATCCTTTTTAAATTGAGGTGCCTTCTAACTGGCCAGGGCAGGGAGGAGGCATGAGTGCATGTAGAGTTTTTGTTCCACCACTGCTCCCCTCCGTGAAGCTTGCCTCCGGGGGTCTTGACGGAGCCATTTACCCGGCTCAAAGCTGCATGAAGAGGGGAGGCACGAATAAGAGAATTAAAACAAGGTTCTTTGGGTTTTCCTCTGTTAACTTCCACTCATGTGATTTTGCTCACGGTCTTAACAGTGTCCAAGAGTCTTTTTGTCACAGGTGTTGAACCCCTGCCTGTGAGCCACATGTTATCTGTGGGCCTTTGCCGTGTGGCCATACCATCCTTCCTCCTTATCCAGCAAGCAGGCTTTTGAAAAGCTCCCATTTCTTAAAGCTTAACAACTGCATGTACAGTGATTGGATGCAGGGCGGGGGGGAGGGGGGGAATGTCACAGTGAAGGAGGGTGGGTGTGTATGCGGAATCCAGTCCCACTACACTTTGTTTCCATTCTGCCCGCTGCTGATATGCAGCCCCCACAGGCATTACGCTTATACAGATGGAAAACCTTCTCTTTTCAGACTTAAGCTCCCAGAATCTCTGGCTAGGATGGGTGGATTCTTAATTCAGAACCCCCCCCCCGCCGCCTATTGCGGGGTTTAGGGACCCGCCCTGCCCCGTGATAATTGAAAATCCGCGATATGCAGATCCTGGGTCAGGTGGGGCCTGGGGGGCCTATATGGGGCCTCCTACAATTACCTGAGGCCTGGCACTGCCCTGAACGGGTCTCCGATGGGCTTCTGTGGCCTGTCGGAGGCCTCGGAAGTGGTTTTCAGTTTACTGGAAGTCACTTCCGGTTTACTGGAAAGCACGTTTGGGGCCTCTGACAGGCCCAGAAGGCCATTGGAGGCCCGTTTGAGGGAGCACCAGGCCTGGGATAAGTGCAGGAGGCCTGAAACAGGCCCATCCACCCTACCCCAGGGGGGCTTTGTTTCATATACTATGGTCCCGCAATATACTGAAACTGCAGTATATGAACCGCGAAAGGGCGGGGCGGGGGGTTACTGTCTTCTTAAAAGTAACCTTTTTCAAGTTCTAGCTCCTTGGAGATGAAGGGAGGGGGGATATACATGTTGGATGTGTGTTGCACTCGGGTTTGCTATGCAATCCCCTTCTGACAGAGAAATGAAAGAGGTAAATTAAGCCTCTGCTCTCCCTGCAGATTCTGTGTCTCCCACTGTAATGTGTAGACAAAGCAGGGATTGAACTAAGTTGAGAGGTTGTTTTCTGTGGATGATGGCTTGATTAAATAGGCCCTTCGATCATTCTCACCTGGACTCCCAAGTTTCTTACTGAGCTGGGCCAGACGACTGGGACAGTTTTCTCTGGTGTTTGTCCTACACCCCTTTCTTCCCGACCCTCTACACTGCAGTGCTATAAACAGAGTATAAGCTGGGGGTGTGCGTCCACCTTGCGTGGAGCTTGTACGCTCGGGGAAATAGCTGTGGGAAATTACTGGCAGGATATCTCTTCCCTGAGGTTTGTTACCATAGCACTGGCTTGGCGTGCTATGGTTCTTAGCCCCTGTTCCCAGGTGTACGCTGTGGCTTCCTAGCGCTCTCCTTCAGTAGCAAAGAAATGACTTGTCACACTAAAAAACAAGAGGCCGCTTCAGGGATCATCACAGAGACCTGTGGCTGGCTGTCAGCCTGTAACCTCAGCACAGGCCTTGCTCTTCACTTCTCAGCTGCCTGTGGGAATGCTGGCACTCCTAGTGGTTTCAGACTGCTGACTTGTGTGCCTGTGCGTGTGCGTGTGTGTGTGTTGTCGTTGTTGCAGGAGAAGGAAAAGGCTCAGCTGGAGGCTGAGGCCCAGAAGCGAGTAGACCGAAGCCCCCCTACAGGTCAGGACCAGGAGCTGGCAGAAGAGAAGCTTCTGGAGTGGCCCCAGCTCGAGTTGGAGCGCGTGAACAGCTTCCTGAGCAGCCGACTCCAGGAGATCAAGAACACCATCAAGGATTCCATCCGGGCCAGTTTCAGCGTCTACGACCTCAATCTAGACGTCAACGATTTCCCTAAGAAAGCGGCCGTGCTGGAACAGAAGAATCTGCTCTCCCACCTCAATGGCTCCTCTGAGTTGCAGGAGATTGACCTCGATTTGTCTCCGCTCAGTCTGGGTGCTCCGCATAACCATACCCTGATGCGGAACGAGGTGGGCCCTCGATGGGCAGACGGCCCTGGAGAGGCGCCCCCGTCGGCTTCCGAGAACGGAGTGGTGAAACGGCTTAACGCTGTCCCTAACCTCTCCCGCATGATTTGGGTTCAGTCCCCCAAGCTGACAGACTCTGCCCAGGAGAGTGGCACAGGCCACGAGGGAGCACTTGGCAAGGGATTAGAGGTGCCGGAGCCGGCACCCGCCACCGCCAAGCAGAGAAAAGGCAAACGGCAGGGCTGCCCGGCTAAGAAAGGAGAGGCCGTGGTGGCCCCCGGTGACCCTCCTGGCTCCAAGGCAGTGGGGCAGAAGAACCCTCCCAAAGGCCCCACCCTGGACACCCCGAAAGGCGGCGGCGCTGGGGAGCAAGGCGACGGGGCCAGAGGGTTGCGACAAGGCCAGGGATGGCCTTACGGCAGCTCTAAAGCCGAGAAGGAGAAGAGCACCGACGGGAAGAGCCGGAGGGGTGAGAGCCGAGCCGAACAGGCCGAGCAAGAGCCTGCCTCTTCAGGGACTACGAGCAACCGGCACCTGGCCCTGACAGCGGCACCGGATGAGCTCCCCCAGCCGAAGGGCAAAGGCAAGAAGAGCAGAAACAAAATGGAGAAAGCAAGCCCTTCCATTGGTGAGTAAGACAGAGACTTCCCCCTCCCTCCCCCCCCCCCACAGCGGCCTTGGCGAGCCACTTCAGCACCAAGGGCTCTGCGATGATGCCTTGCTGCCATCCCCTGCTCCCGAAGTCCCTCCCCCCTCCCTCGTTGTATCACAGGTCTTTGTGAGCCCTGTCAGGAAAGCTCATGTAACTCGGTAGCGGCCAGCTTTCATTCTGGTGGCCATCGAGCAGCTTTGCTCCACCATAGTCTGTAGTCCGGTCCGTTTTGGAAAGAGACGTTTGAAAAGGTACTTGGAAAGCCTGGCTGTGCTGTGGGGTTTAACTTGGCACTGGGACTCCCAGGAGAAGACTCAGCCTGGGTAGCCTTATTTTATTTATTTATTATTTATTTTAATATTTATATACCACCCGTCTTCCAAAGGAACTCCGGGCGGTTTACAACAAAACAATATCACTAGTAACAAACTAAATAATAATAATAAAATAATGGTAATAATAATAATAAAAACAAAAGAAAAATATAATATAAACATCGTAATAAAACTACAATAAGAAATTCACTGGCAAGATGTGGGACAAAAAAAGGCAAGCTGCACAATCTGAGGGTGTCTCCAGAAGAAGGGAAAAGGTAAACCATTTCGGAGGATTATCTACCTGGGAAACCCCAGGAAGTAGCTTGATGGAACATACCATATTTTTTACTTCTATAAGATGACCCCCCACTTTTCCAATCCAGAATTACAGTTTTGCAACCACACAGTTTATTTATTTATTTATTTATTTTAGAGTATTTTTACCCCACCTTTCTCCTTGGAAAAGGACCCAAGGCGGCTTGCAGTAATGAGGGATAATATACAGTCCAGTGCAATTAAGACATGTTCAAGTATTTGAGAACAAGGAATTGAGGGACATCTTACAGCATTAATAGACAATATTACATTAAAGCTACAAGGTTATAAGTAGTTATAAACACAAAGTCTATGTGAACCGATAGATTCATATAAAAAAACACCTAATAGGTAGTCCACATTCAGGGAAAGCTTGCCTGAAGATAAAGGCCTTTG
Source organism: Phrynocephalus versicolor (assembly GCA_023846285.1). Lineage (NCBI taxonomy): Eukaryota > Metazoa > Chordata > Lepidosauria > Squamata > Agamidae > Phrynocephalus > Phrynocephalus versicolor. The sequence continues at coordinate 71,176,976 of JAHTLZ010000010.1, forward strand.
CCTGTTTCCGGAAGGACAACAGAGATGAGGCAGTTCTGGCCTCTAGTGGGAGGGAGTTCCAGAGTCTGGGCGCAGCAGTCAAGAAGGCCCTTTCATGGGTTCCCATGTGGTGTATCTGTGAGGGTGGCGGGATGGAGAGAAGGGCTTCTCCCGATGACCTTAACACCCGAGTCGGTTCTCTCCTCAGCTTACTTCTGAGTATCAGTCTTAACAATTTTAGACAAAAATACAGTCTTATACATGGAAAAATATTGTGATTATTTAAAACAAAGGGGCAGGAGAGATGCAAGTATTAGGAAAGCCATGGTGTTCTTTAAACTACAAAAGTACAATCCCTGCCCAGGACTGGGGAACCTACGGCCCTCCAGAGGTGGTAGAAACCATAACTCCAACAACATTGGGAAGCTCATGTTTCCCATATCTTGCATTTTGATTTGGGCCTGGCTATGTATTTTCACCCTTCTCTCTGCATTTATAAACTGCTCAGTAAATTCACATGTCAGATTTACTTGCCTGGAATCTACACAGCCATTTTTGTCTTTGCCTTTGTTCCTTCCAATTTTTTAATATATTTTTCCATTTTATTTAATAATAATAACAACTTTATTTTTATGCTGCCCAAAGGGACCCAGTTTACCTGTTTCCCGGAAGGACAAGAGAGATGAGGCAGTCCTGGCCTCTAGTGGGAGGGAGTTCCAGAGTATTATTATTTATTCACCCTTTATACCACCCTGTAATGCAAGCACCCTCTGGGCAGTTCACAGCATAATCACACTAAATCACATTAAAATAATAAAACAATATAAAATAGAAACAAATATCATAAACCGGATAAAAACCACGGTAGCTAACTAAACCTATCTTGAATAAATAAATTAAGACAGCTTAGAAGATATCTGGCAACAAGTATCTTGGCATCTCAAATCAATGTCATATCACAAAGGTGACATTATATACTCCGCCCTCCTGATCTGACCTTCCGGTTATGGCTTTTGACACATGTATAATAAATACAAGGTGGCCTCTTGGCTTGCTTGTGTTTGAGTGGCATGAAGCATATGCCCAGTTTGGGCACGGCAACTGTCATTCCTTGTGAAGCCCCCTGGCTTAGCTTTGTTTTTCTGTTGTGCTTTGTTAGACGATGTGTTTCTGCCCAAAGACTTGGATGGTGTAGAAATGGATGAAACTGACAGAGAAGTGGAGTACTTCAAGAGGTAAGATTGGCTCACCTGAGCCAGTGGGAATAGTGTGACCTCGGCCTTCAAAAAGGAGATTACATGGAGGAGGCTGGCAGAGAGAGAGAGAGAGACACAGAAAAAGTTTCCTCTTTTTTTGCCTTGATTTTCATGTCGCTGAAGGCGCTGTAGATGTCTGCACATATGACCCCTGCAGTGAACGGTAGATAAAGAGGGTGACATCCATTGACATGGGGGTAGAGAGTGGGGGGAGCCCTATAGTTTCCTGGGGAAGCTGTCCCTTATGTAGAGATCAGGGTAAGATTTAGTAAGTGTGTGTGTGTGTTTTCCATTTCACTCTCTCCTGCACTGGATTACGACGTGCTTCCTCTGCATTACAGAGCCGTATGTTAGGTAGAATGCAATCAGCATGTTGCACACTCCCACTCACATGGGGGGGGGAGCAATTGCCCCCTCTTTCCATCAAATAGAAACTCTTCAAGACTTACAAAAATTAAAAATCAATGCAAAATGAAGAAAATCAGCACAAAAGTAGGATACAAATATCTGTTTAAAAAGCAGCTGCAACTCAACAGTTGCCCAAAATTAAGAACCGTCAAAGAAGATTTTAAATGGCTTTTACCTAAAGTGTAGAAGAGGTCAGAATCACATTTGACTGTGTGTGCGTGTGCATGTGTGTGTGTACAGACGTACATACTAGAGCTGTGGCCACAGCCGCAAAAATTCTGTGTCCAGGTGCTTTCCCATGTAACCTCTCAAAGTGAGATTGCCTGCAGTAGATCTACAGAAAATAATCTCTCTGTCAGTTCAGGCCAGGCAAAGAAACAGCATTTGCAAGCATCGTGGCGCCTTAGAGTGCTATAGATGAAAAAACCAACAATTTCAGGTGCAGCAGTCTGACCACTGGGTTCTGGGCTAGTGCTCCACATCCAAATTATGTCAGCCATCTCACTTCAGCCTTACAAAGTAATGGATTAACTGTGGCAGGGTAGGTGTGTTGAGGTGCAGATGCCATGCAGGCGTCCATGAGTAAAACTGGGCCTATAAGGATCCTGGAGCTGCAGACCTCCTTCAGAGCAAGGGACAGCCCCAGTCAAAACAAGAGAAATTGCCATCTCCGCTGACACCCATATTTCCAGCAGCAGCACTTCAGCCTTCTCTACTTGGTGCCCCCTATTGGGTAGGTAAGGCCCTTGGATTATTAGATGAAAAGGAGAATCAGAGGTGGGCATCATCAACACAGCCATAACACCTCATTCCAAATCTCCTCCCCCCCCCATTGCAGCTTTATCCTGTGATTTGTATGGATGGATGTACAGTACGTTAAACCATGCTGTAAGGGAGAGAGGCAGTCCCCTGGCACCAGTGTTTGTAGTCATTGGGTCAGATGGGACAGAATGAGCACCGCACTCAAGCAAGCAGTCCGGAGGGTGGCCACAAGTCTGGGTGGCCCTCCCGCTTTGTTTTGAACAGTTGCTCCCACTGTGTAGCTAGTGGTGAAGGACTATGGGCACTGCAGTTGGCAAACACCTGGAAGGCCACCATTGGCCAACCCTGCAGTAGCTGATCGCCACTATACCTGTTTCCAGGAGATGAGTTATTTTATTCTGTTGTGAAAAATCTGTGTTTCTGATGAAATGTGATACCGTTGTGCTGTTATTCCTGAAAGTTTCCAGTTTGTAGTTCATGGTTCCCTGTCCTTTAGCTGCCCTCCAGTGTATGCATTGCTCCTTGATTCTCCTTTTCCAAGTCTGACCTTTTCAGCATCTTCACTCAGGTTCTCTGTCCTCCCAGCATCCTGGCCCATGTTAAATCCTTCCTTCCCATAGCATGTGGCCCACCTTGTTTCTGCCCTGTAATATATTTTTCAAAGAGAGCTTCCCACTTCCTCACAGAAGCACCATTGCTTCCCACTGTTCCCTTGCTCCTCAAGTCTTTTGAACCTTTGGACTCATGCCATCAGATCAGTTCCATCTATGGAGCTGGAAGCTTACAGGAGACTGTGCAAGACAACTTCAGTCCATCCCTGTGTTGAGTACGGAGAAGGTATACTCAGCTCTCTTCTTGTTCCCCGTCCCCCCCCCCCCGTACCTGCAGGTTTTGCCTGGACTCAGCCAAGCAGACCCGGCAGAAAGTGGCTGTAAACTGGACCAATTTCACCCTGAAGAAAACCACTTCGAGTGCAGCTCAGTGAGGTGTGTGCTGCACCCCTGGTATATGTGCAGGGCCCACACTTTGCCTCCCCTTCCCAAACCCCTAGACAGACACTTGACTTCACCGACCCTCCATCCTCTTCTTCCTCCCCCTTCCTCTTCCCCCCATCCCTGGGCTCCCATTCCTAGCCTGTAGGCAGGGCCTGGACAGCCCCAGTGGCCCTCACCTCTCAGTGTTCGACGTTCGGGGAGATGCTGACTGAGCCGCCCCAAGCCCTGGGCAGCCTTGGTCGGCCAAGGCCCCACGTGGCACAGGGACCAGGCTGCACCCAATAAAGGACTTTTTAATTTTTTATTTTATTTAAAAAACCCACCTTTTCTGTTGTTTGTTCCAGCTCTCCTGGTCCCGGGAAGAGGGGCGTGGGGGATGGCCTCATTGGGTGGAGGTGGCACGTTGTCAGCAACACAGCATGAGAGAACCCATTGCTCTTGAACGCCGTGGGGATTTATATAAGAGCCTCCGGTTCTCGTGGACCTGCCATTCTCAGCAGGCAGGGAGTTTGCTCTCCAGTGTGACACCGCTGTCATCTCCTTACACAAATCTACTAGGCTGATACTGCTATCCTTTATCTCCTGGAAACAGCAGGTGGCACTGATTTGTTTGCTGTGCTACCCTCCTCCTCAGGAACTGTTTCTTTCAGTGGAAATGCTACGCTGTGCATTGGTGTCCCACTAAGCCTCTTCTCTGAGGAAGGAGTGGAGTCTCTTCTCGGCCAAGTAGCCTGCGGTCACCTGGTGGCAGTCGCCATTCTCCTTTGCCTCCTGATGCGCAGTGAAACTCAGACCTGAGAACTCTCAGCTAGAGGTGGGCACCAAACGAAAAATGAAACGCTGTTTTGTCATTTTGTTAAGTAATGAAATGTTATGAAACAAAACAAAACACAAACAAGCGTTTCGTCCCGGCCCAAACTTTTTTTCGGTTCAGATTCTGAACCAGGGAGCCACCACCAGATCTCACTTCAGGCAACGGGCACAACCCAAGCTGTCAAAACTCAAAACCAGCTGGCTGGTAGTGGTGAGAAGGGAGAGCGGAGCAGGCAGTGGGAAATTCAAAAGCCTGCTCCACTCTCCCTTCTTGCCAGCACCAGCCAGCTGGTTTAGCTCAGCTGTGGGCAACGGGGGGGGGAGCCACTTCCCCGACACAGTGGGGGCCACGGAGGGAGAGTGCCGAGGTCAGCGCTCGCCCTCTCAGCGTTGAGGAAGCCTCAGCAGGGGGATCCCACAGCAGGGGTCTGAGAGGGCGAGCGCTTGAATAAGGAGTGGCAGCGCCTTTGATCCTGGCTTTCCAGTTCCTCTGAACCAGGCGAGGGTCGAGTGGTCGCCTGACCCCCCACCTGGCTCAGAAGATGCGGAGAATGGAGAGCGGTGGAGGGGCGGCTTTTGAATTTCGGGCTGCACTAGCCCCTTGCTGGTGCGGTCACGCTGCGGGGAGGTGGCAGCAGCGTTTTGTGGCTCATTTCGTTTAGTAATGATTTTTTTAAATGGTTCTTTACAAAACAAAATGCAATGAGCAATGAAACAAAATGGTATTTTTTCATTTCGTGCCCATCTTTACTCTCGGCCACTACCATCAGAGAGGCAAAGGGCATTTTGCATCAGGCTGCCAGCACCTCATGTACGTATCCCTTCTCTGCAGGCACCATGGTCTGTGCCATTCATGGATGATCAAACCAGTCTGTTTCACCATGAGCACTCAAAGCAGGATGCTCCGTTTGGCTGCAGGCTCCTGCAGGATGCTCGTGCTCCTTGTGCAGGGACATGTTCCATGTGGTTTCCTGCTGGGAAGTGTTACCCACATGAGTCCTCATGTCTCAAAACAACGTTATTGATAAGCAGCACTGCCCGTTACATGGGCAGAATATCAACCACTCTCTCCAGTCAAAGAAGGGGTAGGTGCTTTCGTTCCACTGCAGGGGTGAGCAACACACAACCTGTGGGCTGTATGCAGTATCACAACTGCTGTTGGATCCCTGTGTTCACCCCAAACCCAAACCATTGAAATGTGGCAGCAGATTGCAGTTACACTTAGTATTTCCTCCTTGATGTAAAGATGGCTTTGTGGTGGACTGACAGATTTGGTGATGATGGAGCTCACACCGAGATGTGGTTTGGGTTATGCTAGGTTAGTCCTGAACCTGCCGAAGCTGCTCCACCCCCCACACCCACATTCTATTGAGAGACCACTAGTCCATGACTGCACTGCCTTTGGGGGGTCTTCTGTCTGCAGGTTCAAGCCCTGCCCTTCAGGCTTGATTCTCCTTTCACAGCACAACCCCCTCTAACCCTGGATGATGGTGAGGTGTGGTGACCCTCCTTGGCATATTAGCCACTGGGCCTTCTTTGCAAATTGGTTGCTGTTACTAGAGCCAGACCTCTGACTCGTACAATCCCACAACAGCCTCAGGGGAGTCTGAATATTTTGTCTTCTCTTGCTGGTTAACAGCTGGCAGCTGCTCTTATTCCTTCTGGTAACACTGACCCAGTCCCTTTACGTCTCATGATGAACAGGTCAGTGGGAAAGGCATCTAGAACACTGTTTCCTGGCAAAAGAAAGAGCAGCCATTCCGTAGTATTTCCCTGAACTTACCCTGCTCCAGCTGAAGCCATGAATCTGACTTGTCCATACATATTTCTAAGCATATTTCTGCTTAGAATGAGAACGAGGAACCTGTAGGTCTCTGGGTGTCCTACCGGTCCCTGCCATCACAGCCACTAGTGAGAACTCAATCTCTAGATGGCCACAACTTGCCCAGTCCTCTGTTAAAACCATGAGGAAATGCAAGTGAATTCTTCAGCTCTTTAACTATGCTCTTGAAGGTTATTCCCACACACTTGGGTCACCCTAGTAATCCATCTCAAAAAATAATCTTATTTTAGGTGATATGGATTATTTTACCAGGCCCGCCTGGAATTCACCTTTGGTTCTCATCGTCTCAGGTGAAGCCGTGAGGAGCAGGCACTGAATTACCTTGTTTGCCTCTTACCTCCACAGCAGCCTTGATCATCTTATACTGCACAACTGGAACTCCAGCATTAAGCCTAGGGTGGGTCTGGGCCCTGACTTCTGGTGCTACTCGGGATTCCTCACACAAATGAGGGCCCTTTTGTGAAGCAAGTGCCCTGCCTACTTCCCAGAAGGCTATGTCATGCTGATCTCAAAGAGCACAAGAGCCTTTCGAGGCTTCTTCAATTACTTTGCTTTTTGATGTTCAGTCTTTTGTGTTGAAAGATAAATGGAAATTTGGACACTGAGCGGCCGTGTGTACTGTATAACTGCAGGCACCAAAGGACAAACATCCATGGCACTGGAGAATCAAAGGTGGAGCCAAACTGGCTGCTGCCACACACAACTATATCAATGGCGCCCTGTGAAGTCTCCTGTGGTACAGGACCTGAACTGCCCACCTACATAAAATCTCACCCCATCAAGAATTCCTCTGCAGCAGGCACTCCAGTCCTAAGTACATAAAAGAATTATTTTCTTCTAAGGTATGGCTCAGAGGAAGCCTCTCTATTGCCTAGGTATCTTTTTATGTCACCCAGCTGTGAAATGAGAGGCTCATTGCTTGCAGTTTGTAATACATATATTTCTGTGCTTGATAAAGCCATGTGTTGTTCTTCCTGTTAGTCCTGCTGAGGAATGGAGGTGGAGAAATCTTGACTAAGCATGTAACCGGGTGTTAGGCGTGTATCATACCCATCGGATCAGAGCACTGGTTAGATGCCTTGCAAAGCCTTGAAGCCTGTGGTGCCCAACCTTGGGTCCCCAGACTAAAGATTCTAGAAGCCTTCACCACTAGATGTGCTGGCCAGGATTTCTGGGAGTTGTAGTCCAAGAACACCTGGGGAATCCAAGGTTGGGAACCACTGCTCTAAGCCAGTGTTTCTCTCCTGTAGATGCGGTGCACGATAACTTGCCTCATTCCCATCCAGTGCAATCTGTCATTATTCAACACAGTAGAATAGCTCCAGTTAGGGAAGGGCTAGCATAAGCAGCACAGGAGCGGAATGGCCCTTCCCCATTATAAGACCCCATTTAGCTCTAAATAATGAGGGCTCCGTGTTTCTAGCACAGGGGTGTCCAAACTTTTTGCAAGGAGGGCCAGAATTGGTGAGGTGAAAATGTGTGGGGGGCCGACCATTCAGCTGCATTTGGCCCCCGGGCTGGACTTTTCACAAGCCTCTAGGACAGCGGTGGCGAACCTTTGGCACTCCAGATGTTTTGGACCACCACTCCCAGAATTCCAAGCCCATGCTGCCAATAGCAAAGGACTGGGAGTTGTAGTCCAAAACATCTGGAGTGCCAAAGGCCCGCCACCACTGCTTTGGACATGCAAGGAGGTGGGGAGGACATTGCAGCAACAGAGCTGGGGGCAGGTAGGCTGGGCAGGTAGCTAGAGGGAATAGATGTAGGCAGGGAGAGCAAGCAGACCATAAAACTGCAAGTTGACATCTCCATCCTGTATGGGGAGGGGCCAGCTGGTGGGGATGCATGACAGGCTGAGCCAGCAGGGAGAAGAGGCTGTGGGCTGCTCGAAATTTGAAAACGGGCCGCATTTGGCCCCCAGGCCTGACTTTGGACATGCCTGGTCTAGCATGACTCATACATAGCCAAGAGTTCTACAGCAAGGGCAGGCCCTCTGGATGATCTTGGACTGGAACCCCTAAGCAGCCTTTGCCAGCATGACTCAGGGTAGGATATCATAGCATTTGCACTCCAGGAACATCTGGACAACCATACTTCTCCTTCTTTTAAAGCCCCGGGTGACTGGACATCACCACAGCTTCAGGAAGTGACTTCATCTTAACCATCTATGGTCTAAGGATCTAAGCATATACCAATTTATTTCTCTACGTGAGGATTAGTAAACTGATTGCTTTTATGTCAGACATGCTATAAAAGGTTGCTACATATTGGAAGTAACCGTGACTCTGGCAAAACAAAGTATGACAGCAAGCTTCCAAGGAAAAAAACACTTATCAATACCCACCGGGAAATTTTCTCAATTTCTACTTTATAGAGATACTGAAATGCAGCAATCACATAAACTTTTGAAAGAACCTGGAGAAAGGCTTCCTTTGTCTTAACTGCAGAACAAGTTCACATAAGACAAAATGGCCTCTTGTTTTACTTAGGGCAGGGAGGGGCAACTGCGATTCTGTGCAAATGTTAATGAACTATAACTCCCCATGATTTCTCACCACTTGCTGTGCTGGCAAGGGCTGCAGAGAGTTACAGTTCAGCAATGGGTGGATCGCTGTAGTAACACTGTAGTAACGCTGTAGTAACTGTAACTATAGTTACAGTTCAGCAATGGGTGGATCGCTGTAGTAACACAGTTTAGGGCTTTAAAGGCAAGGCCCTGAACTTTACCTAGAAGGAATGAAAAAGTCAATCAACCTTTTCCGATATGGCCATCGTACTCTGAATCTACTGAAATATCCAAGCACTCTTCAAAGGCAGTCATATGCTTGATAGATTGCTGCCATCAGACTGGCTATAGCATCAAAACATGGGTCAATATGGCTGGGATTCTTCTTTACCAGTTCTTGGAACCACAGTTTAAGGAGGGTATCGACACGCCAGAGGAGGGCAGCCAAGATTGTAAAGAGACTGGTAACTAGGCCCCATGAAGAACAGTTGAACAAGGGCCATATCTGACCTAGGAATAAAGAAGGCCTGGTATGGCCATGGTCTTCAAATATAAGAAAGGCTGTAAGGGGGAAAGCACGACTAGGTGGTTCCATGGGTTGGAACCTGAAACAATGAATTCATATTATATATAGGGCAGCAGATTTTGACCAAACATGACTAGGAAGAACAACCCAGTAAGAGCTCTTCAGCACATGGCAAACCCTCCTCTGTGGACTTGTTAAAATGGAGGTTAGGTGGCATCTGGGGATGCTTTGGTAGTGGATCCTAGGACTCCCTAAACTAGCAGGGGTTACACAAAGTGATCTCTAGGGATGCCTTCCAACTTGAGAAGCACACAGTATGGCACACAATTTAGATTAAAGCTGGTAAGAAGGACCTCATGCTTCAGAAACTACTTATGCATCCATAAGCAATAGCTGGAGCTACAAGCATCGCTAAGTTGTGACACAGATGATTGCGATGAATGCTGCCACTTTTGCTGACTCTAAGGTGCTAACTATATGACATCTGCTTCTGCACCTGGACCTGATTAAAGGAAATACAAGAACGGAGTATTTTGGCATGACACTTCACTCCAAATCCTGTGTAACCTCACCCAGTGGTTTCACGTGGCCGCTAAATGGGCTACAGGCTCCTCTGTGTGTGTATGTAAACTAAACAAAGCCAGGGAAAACTCACACATGTAAAGGTAATGGAGCAGAACATATAATCAGGCAGGGCATCTAATCATATTGCCTGCCATCTTGGACATACAATCTAAAAACATAACCCAGTTAATTCTTTCTCTGGACCAATATTCCAGACATTTAGAATGAAATATATGTTCACTGAGTTTCTTAATATAGATACCTAGCCCACAGTTATTGAAAACTAAGTGTTCCTTCAGATTCTACCTGTGGCAAAATAAGCCAATACCTGAACAAACAAATGCCTAATAAGGGGCTGTATGCAAGCAAAGCAAACTAACCTGGAACTAGGTGAAATGTTGTCATGTGCCATCAAGATGCCTCCAACGTACAGCTACTGCATGAACGAGCAGCTCCAAAATATACAGTAGGACCCCGGTATCCACTGGGGATTGGTTCCAGGCCTTCCCATGGATAATGAAAACTGTGGATAAGAGAGAATGCCTGCCCACCCATCTCCAAACTGGTTCCTGACAGTACTTTGCTTTATGGCTGCTTTTTGTGACAATAGCTTGCTTTATGGCTACTGAATTATTTACTTTTTTCTCTCTGCCAACCATGCATAACTGAATCAGTGGATATGGGGGTCCTACTGTACTGTTTTCAACTGCCCTGCTCAGCAAATGTGAATTCAACTAGGCGGAGCCAGTCCATTGTGTATATCGTAATATTACCAGAAACCATAACTGGAGCAGGATTCCAGGAAAGAGGTACTGATATATAGTTGTGTTGGGTTATTCACAAGTGTGTCATGAACACAGTCTACATTGTGCTACTTCAGAGCAAAATTAGAAAACAAAAAGACACTGCGGTATGGATGATGCTGGGTCATCTTGTTTTCTAGTGATGAGTGCCTGTCTTTTTCCTTCTCAAATGTGGGGTTTTGATTCTTGTTTGTGTGGAGGAGAGGATATTTAGGCTGCTAATCCCACCAGCTATTCAGTGGTTCTCAACCTGTGGGTCCCCAGATGTTCCTGGACTGCAACTCCCAGAAATCCTGGCCAGCTCAGCTAGTGATGAAGACGTCTGGGAGTTGCAGTCCAGGAACATCTGGGGACCCACAGCTTGAGAATCACTGAGCTACAGCATAGTCAATTTTTAAATATTCTATCAGTCTCAATGCACCAGAAAGACCATTCTTTTTCTACCTCCAGGTTTAGGAAGGAGCATGGTACCTGCTGGGCAGCTCTCAAGCTTCTCAAGAAGTAGAAGCCTGCTGAGAGAAGTCTGGGTGAAAAGCCTTTTCGTTCCGAGGATGCATAATTTCCCATTGCATGGTTATCCTCTTTCCCCTTTTCATCTCTGCAGATTTCTCAGCACTATCCCAACTTTTACATTCTATTTCTGCTGTTTTTCTACCTCAGAATATGCACTACTATAAGATACCAAGAGAGAGACAGAGAGAGCGCGCACACTGAATTCATGCAGTTTATAGTTTTGGAGAACAGATCCTTGAATGTGCCCCTTCTCTCTCCCTCCCTCCCCTCACCCCGCCTCTCTCTCACACATTCCTGGCTGAGCAGCATCTGCAGCACTTCCTTTTTAAACACTACTGTTTAAAATTGACCTATTTTAGGTTCAACATTATCTGCCACAAGTCATTTCCAGCCCCTATGTTGCAGGGCATCTCCAACTTTAAAATGTGTGTATCACAGGTTCTTTGTACTAAATGACCTGCCGTTGGATGCAGAAGTAGTCAGGGAAGCTTTCAAAAATGCTGTTGTTATCCGAGTTTTGTGGCCCGGTGTTGGAAACAATTTTAAAAGCGCCAGATTGGATATCTTCTCACCATGACAATTTTTCTCACTTAAAATACCTTGGCTGACTACATTGAAAGTTGTTGAGAAGTCCAGCAGAACTAACATGGATACACTCCCTGTTCCCAGAATAGATCATCCAGCCAGGCTACCAAAGCTATCTTTGTCCCATAAATCAGGCTTGAAGCCAGATTGAAATCGTTCAGGATAATCTGCTTCATCCAGGAACTCCTAGAGTGGAGAAGCCACTATGTGCTCCAGTGCTTTGCCCAGGAACGGAATACTGGAGACTTGACATTCTTGTTTGATTGCGGAAGGACTTGTGAATGACTTTACTCAATATGTCTTAACAGTACCTCTTTTAGACAGTCTGGAAGCATGCCTTGGTATAAAAGGGCACCTTACCTATTTGGTCTGTCCACTGAAGCTGCCTTTATCCTTCTTTATTCCACCTATATTAGTGCTACCTAACGGATCTATCTTGTATCTGAAGATTGCCTGAGGTTCCTGTTGTAGTCAAGTCAAAGAAGCCTCTTGTGTTCCGCCAAGCCTCTTGGGTCCAATTTCAGTGCTACATTTAGAGCTATCTTTAGCAACTTCATCCCAGCTGATTCAATTCATACAACAGAGACTTGGGTATTCATGCAGGCAAGGCCAAAGTAAGCAGCTAACTCAATGGGTTAGTTATAATTATATTTGATCATAGTTATTCAGAAAATCCTGCTAATTTCACACACAAGCCAAATTTGTGTGATTTCAACTACAGTATTTGAGGACATACCAATACTTGCACCAGTCTATTGTATCTAGGTAATACACATAGACTGCTTTTTCAGTGGTATGAATTTGGGGAGGGTGCTAAATTCAATCATCTCTACTGAATAAAGTTTTCGATATGCACATGAAACTTAGCAAAATCATCAGAAATTCACTCTGTCAAACAGGGACTTTGCATTTTTGTGATTCCACATATCACAATCTACCTTTTTCTATTCACTCTAAAATCAAGTGTTCAATACTGTACTAGAATTGAGAAAGCTGATTTATTTATTAATACCTGCAGCTGTTAATGATAAAATGGACATTTTATTTCAATGTATTACCTATTACCCTACTAAAATGTTATAGAAACTGTTCATATACATTCTCAACTTCCTTGACTGTACTATGTGCAACTCAAGGTCTTAGAAAGACTCTCCAGAAATTCCACCTACAATTGAAAAAACAATCATCATGCTATCATGGTGGTACCGAAGGGCTGTTATACAAGATGGGAGACAGACAAGTGTTATTCCAAAATCCATGTTGTGGTAGTGTCTTCATGTGATCAACTGAAAAAGGGCAAAACATTTTGTGCATGCGTTCAGAATTGTCGCAAAATACATATCTTTGTCAGGCACCGTATCACAAAAAGCGAGGGAAGAAAGTTCTGTATTCTCGAAGGAAGGGAAGCTCAAAGCGAGGGAAGGAAGGGGAGCTCAGAGCAAAATAGTTTTGTCCAGGAGGCTATCCAGAGACGTAGTAAGAAAACGTTCCAGTGCGGCTCATTGGGTGCAACGATTTCTCCCTGAAGCCCAACTAGCTTGACTGCAAACCGAGGAGGGCACAAAAAGCATGACCGTCTGAATCTCCGCTTGAGATATTCACTCAGCATCCTCTTTTTCCCTACCAAAGCTGCCTCCGTTCCGGGCAAGGACCGCCTGCAAAAATTGTTCTTGCGCCTGCCCGCCTGCTTCCACAGTACAAAGGACTTCTTCTCTCAAATTCAGGTTTAAAAACCAAGATAAAACCAGGAGGAGGACGGTCAAGAGCCGCTCTGTTATCTCTTAACGCCCGTGGCTCCTTCACCCCGGTTATCAAGGAGCCCCAGGCAAGAGATAAGCCTCCTCTTTCGAGCTTCACCAATCCAAGGGGGAGAAGTTAATACCCCCGCCGCCTCCGCCTCCCGCCAGAGAGAGAGAGAGGCGGGAAAGCCAACCGGCTGGCCGGCAGCCTCGAACTCGCGCCGCCTCTTCGCCCGGCGTCGCGACTGGCGGATGAGGTCACTGCCCTATTTATAACCTTTAGGAGCGATTCTTTTCCCGTCTGCTTGCCGTCCGCCTTTTCCGCTTATGTTTGTCCCTCGGGGCTTCCCGTCTGAACGAGCTTCCTTTCAGTTCCGGGAAAAGGGCCGCAGGTGGGCGTGGCTGCGAGTTGCTCAGCGACAAAGGGTCCTTTCTAGCTGCGTGTCTTTGTGTCCGGTGGGTTCGCGCCTTTTCATTGGCTGCTGGCCTGTAAGGAGGAGAAGAAGGAAGGAGCGGCTTGCTTTGAGGAAACATGGAGGCCGGAAGTGGCAAGAAGGTAAGGAGGCTCAACCACCCCGAGCCAATAATAAGACCCTCCGTTGGCGGGCTGGATCCCTGTGGCTGATCCGGATCTCTTTAACCCCCGTTTCAGAGGCAGCGCGAAACGGACTCCGAGGCGTCAGGCCTATCCGAGGAAGAGGACGATGAGGACTACCAGCCCTACGTGCCCGTCAAGCTTAGGAAGCAGCAAAGGGTAAAAAAGGGGGTAGTGGAAGCCAAGCCTTTTGCCACGGGCGGCTTGCGCATAACTGGGGAAGCGAGCCCCACTGAAGCCGGTCGGGGGTTGGCCCCGAAGGATCGCCGCCTGCCAGAGGGCTTGGGGTGGGGATGGGGGTGGGGGTGGTCCTTATCTTGGACCTGTGGCCTGCTAGAGGGTTAGTCTCCCTTGGTCCGAAAACAGCAGGCAGGTTGCCATCAAACCCACCCTCTGAATTCAGCTGCATGAGATTAGGCTGAAGGATGACACCTATTATGTGATTTTTTTATACAAATCTACCATACATGATCAAATACACTTTGTGATTATAACCACTTATTACCTTGCATGGTTGCATTGCTGCTATAATAATAATAATAATAATAATAATAATAATAATAATAATAATAAT